>CM014734.1:63499339-63641083 GCA_004329165.1 Spatholobus suberectus | reverse complement strand
CCACTTAATATACTTAATTTATAATGTAAAACATATATTATATATAATGTTACTACATGATATAATTGCATATATTTTTCCTCCCAAGTATGATTAATGTGTGAATTTAATTTTTATTTATATTAAATTTTTATTAATTGAAAATGTAATGTAAGTATTTTAATATTTTATTAAATAATATAAACATACACTCTCTCTTTTTTCTTCCATTTCCTTTTTCACCCAAATTTCTTCTCAAATCTTTTTTTTTTATATCACCCACTTATACTATATTGTTTAACAAAATATTATAATAATTAAATTATTTTCTAAATTAAAATAATAAAATTTAATATTAAGATAATAAATATTTAATATTAAATAAAGTTTAATATTAAATTATATAAACTTACTAAATTATATAAATTTATGAATTTAATTAAATATTTAATCAAATTATATAATTTATAAATTACTATAATTTAATAAATTTATACAATTTATTAAATAAATAAGTATATAATTTAGAATACACATAATACACAGAATTTAATTTAATTTATAAATTATTGTAATTTATTAAATTTATACGATTTATTAAAAAATAATATATAATTTAGAATATAAAAAATACATAGAATTTAATTTATAAATTTATTAACTATTTAATTAGATTTAATTTATTAACATACATTACGAGAAGACAGCATGTGTGCTGATTGGCTTGGTAAGGGAGGTTCTTCTACTGGCAATCATTTGGTCATTTTTGATTTTTGTCCTGTAGCTCTTGCTCCTTCTATTCTTGTAGATGCTACAGGGGTCTCTTTTGTTCGTGTGTAGTTGTTTTTTACGTTTGCCTACTGATCAAAAAAGATTTAACTTGGAATACATATAATTTAACTTAATTTATAAAACTTAATTTATAAATTTATAAATTATTTACTTAAATTTATAAATATGTATAATTTGATAAATTGATATAATTTAATATTAAATCTTTTATCTTAATATTAAATTTAACATTTTAATTTAAAAATTAATGTAATTACTATAATATTTTTTTAAATAATATAGTATAAGTGGGGTGATAGAAAAATAATAGACATGTGAGAAGAAAATTGGGTTAAAAAGGAAATAAATGAAATAAAAGGGGAACATACAAGAAGCGGGGTTGAATTGTGTGTTCAAAACTTTTTTGCAAAACCATAATTAGCAATAAAAGCTCAAACAAAATAAAGCAAAATAAGGATAGAGAAAGAGATTGAAGCACACAAGGAATTTTTATACCGGTTCACTCAACTTGAGTTACGTCCAGTACTTTCATCTAGAAGGTTTTCCACTAACCAACCCTTGGTTACAAAAAAAGTATTCTTACCTGTCTCTTCAGGCCTACAATAGTGATCACCTAAGATCACTTAAACAACCCAAGTATTTCTTCGTCACAAAGCCTCTTCGGGCTTTCACAACACATGCAAAATAGTGTTTTACAGAAATCTACTCACTAAGGGTGTGTTTGGTAGAGAAGAAAGAAATAGAGAGAAAAGAAGAGAAAAGAAGAGGAGAAAAGAAGAGAAATAGGTGAGAAATAGAGTGAAAGTTAAGGTTGTTTGGTTGAAGAGAAATAGAAGAGAAATGAAGGGAAAGTTAAGATTATTTTAATTATTATTATTTATTTTTATCATTAATATTATTTTTATTGTTATTAATAATATTTATTTTTATTATTAATATTATTTTTATTTTTATTATTTTTATTATAATAATAATAATAATATAATGCAGCAAAAGCATGTAAATCGATTTTGCAAAACCGATTTACATGCTTCAAATGCAGGAAGCCAATGGATGCGTGTGCAAAGTTTGACAATTTCTTTGCAAATCTTCTCAATTTTGCGACGAAATTTTTTAAGGTAGGGCCCACATTTTTTTTGTACAAAAACCCTCCCTTTCCACTGAACCAAACAAGGAGAAAATGTTAAATTCCACTCTCTTCTCTTCTTTTCTCTTCTCTCCCCAATTTCACCTCTACCAAACACAACCTAAGTGAGGATATGAAAGTTCAGAACAAATTACAATAACTTTGCTATGCAAAGAATAAGAAAATAAAGAGTTTGTTTGAGCTTATCCAAAGAGAGATTTTAATTTTTTTGTTTCAATCCTTTCTTCTCATCATATTGAATCTTTGGTCTTGGTGTAAATATATAGTCTTGAAAAGATAGCCGCTGAGGTGGATGAATTTCAAGCTTTAGATACACTTGTAAAGCTTGTCGTCTGTAGCAGCACATGTATCGAGCTTGCAGAAAGGACAGAGAAACGTCTTTTGTGGTTGCACCAAAAAGGCTAGTGCAGTTTTGCACTTCAGAGTTGCTTTTTCTAAACATTCCTTATTTTGGTTTGACAGCTTGATAAGTTGGCTTTCTTTTCTGCAAAGATGTACTTACACATAAACATATATATACTTTTCATTTAATGTGAGATATATTTGAACGTTAGTGCTCATAAAAGGAATAAGACATTCGTATCAAAGCGTATGAGTAAAAACTGATTTGAACTATTAACACTTTAGTTGATAAAAGAAACGATTCAGATAAGACATTGGACGTTTTACGCTTTTGGTTGAATAAAAAGATTGGACACTTGGTTCAAAAAGGTGTGTTGGACGCCATATTTTCATAAAGCGTATTTGATGCTTTCAAAATTTTTTTTTTTATTGAAAATCGATATCTAGACGCCTATTGAAAACAATTTTATACGAACTCTAGATTTTAATAACTTTTTGTTATCTTCAAAATATGAGGGGTTGGATACTTCGTATGTCTTTGGTTCCAACAATAAAAAAATGGGTGTATGTTTATATTATTTAATAAAATATTATGATACTTACATTAAATTTTAAATTAAATAATAAAAATTAAATTCACACATTAATCATACTAGGAGACAATATATATGGGCAGTTATATCATGTAGTAGTATTATATTTAATATATGTTTTACCATGTAACGTAAATAAGTTAATTGATTTAGTGGTTAAGGACCGTTCTTTATGCAAAAATCACTACTAGAAAAATGAACATTAGAGAGGGATTAAATCTATCACTATATATATAAAATTTCGTCACAAACAACATTATTGACAGAATGTGTGACAAACACAATTTTCTCATTGAAATGGGCGTCACAAACAATTTAGTGAGGAATTTCATGCTCCATCACAAAAAGTGATGACATTTCTTCCCTCACAAAATGTATAAAATCCATCATTGTATACTGAAAATAAATGAACACATTTTCGTTGATGTTTGTGATGGATGTATTACCCCTAGCAAAGTTGCGAGGGACGTAATCCGTCACAAACAGAGAGGGATGCTCTATCCTTCGCTATTTGTGAGGGACTATGTTCCTCACAAATTTGCGAGGGATGGTACGCCTATCACAAACTGTGAGGGACAAGTCCTTCGCTCTCTATGACCGAATATGATCGTCACAAATTTGTGAGGGATAAGTTAAGCCTCACAACGTTGCAATGGACTAAAATCTGTCACAAATTTGTAAGGCAAGTGATATTTGCCTGGTTAATTGTGACAATTTTTGAAATTTATATTGTTTTGTGACGAGTTTATCTATCTAAAATTATCAAAAGGTGACATTTGTTTTATCCAAATCTGTAAATAACTAAAATAAATCATAATAAACTAAAACATACTAAATAAAAATGCTAAATAACATGAAAGTCTCTAAATAATGATTTAAAGTCTCATAATCTTTTTACCAAAAAAAAGTCTCACAATTTAAACAATGTATATCATCAATAACCATAATAAACGACAAAACAGTACTACCTATAATAAATTTCTAAACATTGACATTAACATCTAATTCATTATAATCCTGCTGATTATCCTGGTCATCTAAAGGAAGCTGTGGACCACGTTGAACTGGTTAAGATGCATGACCTAGAGAAAAACTCTCCATAAATCGAGTCATTTGCTCACGAAACAAACGTGACTCTTCTTGTGATGCATGAATCATCTCTAAATGAGTTTGCAACTGCTCCTTTAGGTTCTTGTTTTCTTCAGTCACTTTAGAAACTAGACTCCTCATTTGCTCATATTCAAACAATGAGATGCCATTAGATGATATGGAAGAGGAAGAAGGTTTGTATTTTCCAGCCTCTGAACCTAGACCAAATATTCGTCCTTTGCTATTCATACCTCCAACAACAGCATAGAAGATGTTGTTGTCAAACTGTTGAGTGGATACATCATCATCCCCTGATATTTGCTATGAGTCCCTTTCAAAAATTCGTCTTTCATCCTCATTTTGCAAAATTACAAGTTTGAATTAGACTGACAAATCATTTATAATTAATGCAAATGGTTATATAATTATGTTAAGTCACCAAAATTTGAAACTTGAAATAGTCCATCATAATTCATATATATATTCAATAATATATTCAAATCTCAAAATAGGTTCAAAACAAACAAAATAGAACATATGTAGCATTCAAGTTGAAAAATACCGAAAAGACATTTACATGGTCATATCATATGCAACAATCAGGTATCTTTTTTTTTAAAAGATAAACTGTAAAAGAATTCAAATTTACCTAAGTTGTGAAGCCACCAAAAACAAATATCACAAAAATAAAAAAACTAATGGCAACCTGAACAACAAAAGGAACATGCAAATAATCCACTTACCTAGTCATAAGAGTAGCTTAATAATTCATATTATAGTAAATAATGAAGGGATCTATCTTCTTTGTGATACTTGGATTATAGTAAATAATAAGGCAAAAAGTTCAGTTTATGTTTACTATAGTCTTTGTGATACCTAGATCTCAATTTTCTTCAATTCCATTTAGAGACCAAGTTTTGAATTTATCTTCTTTGCACAAAAACTCTATTTGTGCCTTTGTTTCTGTTGTGGTTTTCTATATCATATGTAGCAATCAAATTGAAAAATTCTAGAAAGACATTTACATGGTCATATCGTATGCAACAATCAAGTATTTTTTTAAAAAGAGAATCTCTAAAAGAATTCAAATTTACCTAACTTGTGAAGCCACCAAGAACAAATATCACAAAAATCAAATAACTAGTGACAACCTAAACATCAAAAAGAATATGCAAGTAGCTATAATAATTAAGATATATGAAATAATGAAGGACCTATCTTCTTTATGATACCCAAATTATAGTAAATAATGAGGCAAACAGTTCAGATCTCAATTTTCTTCAATTCCATTCAGAGACTTATTTTGTTTGCACAGAAACTCTACTTGCATTTTTGTTTATGTTGTGGTTTTTTTGGGAAATCAACATAACATTGAATGTTGTTGGTTATATGGGTTTGCATTCTAATTCCTTATAGATAAGTAAATACTAATCAATAACTTTATGAACCTTTTGAGGTTGAGGTATTCTTATATTTTGGAAATCTCACTTTCTAGGAAAAAATGTAGTAATAAACCATAATACCTTTTTTTGTATCTGAATGTTAGAATTAGAAGACTTTTTTTTTCTACCTATCTATTTATTCTTGGAATATGTTCTACTTTATTATACTTTCTAATGTACTTTTTAGCTGTTCTTATTGATGGCCTGTAGATGCCCCCAATCAAGTTCTAATTATCCTTATTGATTGTAGTATACACCTTTTGTTTTTCTTAAGAAATTAGAAGTTCATTACCTTTGTACTTTTTCCTTATATCAATTTTCCAACATTGAATAGGAATTAATTTTAGACAGAATCAAGAAAGCTTATGATAGAAATCCTAGTTTTGCAAACCTTGATGTATATGCAGAATTTGCCAAGGAAATAATGGGTAGACAATCTGAATGGAGGAGAGTTGTGTCTTGCTATCAACTATGGCATTAGCACCTCAAGCATGGCTACTTGTGTTGCTTAGTTTGACACATATAGGAGGGAAAGGGTGCTAACCATAAAGTTCAAGCTTAGAGAGACTACCTTGATGCTCATACATATGAAAGGATTGACATGGAGGGATCTTTCCATACTAAGTAGTTCAACTTTGCCAAACAGTCAAGGAATTAGATTATTGCTATTCAAACTCATCACTACTCTTAATAAATGTAATGTTTTCTGCTTAGGGCTGTGTGTTGAGTTTAGCTTCCATAATGGCATTGTGGTGAACTTCAATTCCTTTTGTCTAGATTGATTGATTGGCTTTTGTTTTCTCAACTATTTTGTTGTTTCTTTGTTGATTTTGCTGAGTATTTTGCCTAAATGAAAATTGCTCTTGTTCATGGTGCCTTTCTAGTTTATACCATTGGACAATAACTCCCTAACACCATAGATTCTATGATAGATACAAGTGCTATTTATAAGCTTAGTGCAAGAGGAAATGATTATATATATATATATATATATATATATATATATATATATATATATATATATATATATGCACAACTACTACTATTAGCAACACACACTTTTGAATATTTATTATTAAATTATAAATAATTTCTTCAATTATTTATATTTAAATTTTAAATTTTAAATATTTCTAATTTTCCATTTATCATTTTTAAGTTATAGTTCCATGTATTTTCTTATAAATATCTAATTATAATATTAAGTTTTGATTATTCTAATTTCTTAACTAAGGTTATGTTTGGGCCATCTTTTTTTGGATTAAAACTTACTTTAAATTTAAAGCTCAAAATGAGAGATTTAAAATTAAAATAGAATTTATTTGGTAATTTTTATTTTTTTAGATTTAAATCTCCTTTTAAGTTGAAAGTTGTTTGGTAAAAATTTTAAAATCTTACATTTACTTAAAACTAATTACCTCACTCAATATAATAATATACATATTGATAAAATAAAAAAAAATATTATGTATAGTTAATTTCGAGTTACAATTATGTAAAATTAATTTAATTGACATAAATTTATTTTAATGATAATAAAAATACATAAAGGTATTAAAAAACATAAATTTCAAACTTTTAATTTTAAAAATGGTAAAACTATTATTTTAATTAATAAAATTTAATTTTAAATATGAATTATAAATATTTTGTTATATATCATACTAATTACAAAAGTATTAATTACAAAAGATATAATATTTTTAAAGATAAAAAATAAATTATTTAAACAAAATTCAAAAATGTCTATATATATTAAATAGTATTTAACAAATAGTTGAAAAAGTATTTAATAAAAATATTCTTATAATTAAATATGAAAAAACTTAACTACAAATTTGAAAAAATCTTAAATCTAAATTAAATTTGAAGAATAAACATTATAAATATTTTTAAATATAAAATTTTTATTTAACTATATTATTGATAAATTTTAGTAACATTTTTTCTTTATTTCATGTAATAAATATATTTAAAACTGTTCATTTTAAAAATGTAAAAAATTAATTTAATTAACAGAAAAATAATTTAAAGATAATTTACAAATATTTTATTATATATAATATTAATTAAATAAATTTAAGTATTAACTAAAAAATTAAAATATTTAAAAAAATTAATATTATTTTTTAATAATATTTTAGAAGATAAAATATAATTTATTTTTAAAAAAATTCAATGATGTCAATATATATTAAAAGTTATTTAATGAGTAATCAGAAAAGTATTTAATAAATATATTGTTGTAATTAAGAATTCAAAAACTTAACTATAAATTAAAAACTTCTAAAAAATATGGCATCTAAATTAAACTTAAAGAATAAAAATTGTAAATATTTCAAAATATAAAAATTTATTTAACTATATTATTTATTCATGTTATTAATGTTCTTTTATTTTACGTAAAGAATATTTAAAAAGTTAAAAATAAATAATATTTAAAAACCTTTATATTATTGTTTAATAATATTTTAGAAGATAAAATACAATTTATTTAAACAAGATTCAATAATGTCAATATATTTTACAAAGTATTTAATAAATAATCCAAAAATTATTTCATAAATATATTGTTGTAATTAAGAATTCAAAAGCTTAACTATAAATTAAATTGTTTTAAAAAATATGGCATCTAGATTAAATTTTAAAAAAAATTATAATATTTTAAATTATAAAAAAATTATTTAACTATATTATTTACTCATGTTATTAATGTTCTTTTATTTTATGTAAAGAATATTTACAAAGTTAAAAAATAAATAATATTTTTTAATTTTCTAAAATAAATAATTTAAAAATAAATTAAAACCTTACAATAAATAAACATAATTAAAAGAAAGTATTATTTAACGGGGAAGCCGGTGAAGCACTCAAATTGAAAAAAACAATGAAAAATAAAAAAAATGGTATTTTTGTTCGTGTTGAGATTTGAAGAGGAGACTGCATGAATAAACTCTTTATAAGCCAGAAAAAAGTTCCCCTTACCAACATAATTATAAGCTACTTTTTCAAATTTTTTTCTATAAAAATAAGTAGCTTATTTTTTTAAGAGCTTTTTATGAAATATGTTTGGCTCAGCTTCTCCTTTTAAGAAGAAAATAAGCTAAAAAAAAGCCAAGCCAAACACACTCCGTTTCTTTTTAACTGTCGTTTAAGAATTTTATATACAAACCAAGAAATGTAATAAAATTTTTAGTTTTTCATAAAATAGTTTTGAAGTTTCCTATTATATCCTTTCTCATTTCTACTCCACAATAAATGCATACTAATTGTAAATGTATAAATTAATTAAAAATTAGGTGAGAAATAAGGGTATAATTGACAAAAGAAATAATTAATGTTATCTTAAATTTTGAAAATGACAAATAAATAGAAACAAAAAATTTCTAAAAAACTGACAAGTAAAAAAGAACAAGGGGAGTATTATTTATATTGATAAAAAAAAAGGTTAATTAATATAATAATTAATATTCTTTATGAAATTTTAAGATGTAAAAACTTTTCAAATATATAATTAGTCATAAATCTAAATAAAATGTTTTTTTTTTCAAATTGAATGTATCATCAATTAATCATTTAATTACAATTTTTGATGAAATTTTTTACCAAAATATTGAGAGAAGGATTCATTCGTCACAAAGTTTGTCACTAAATTATTGGAAAATTTTATGACAAACTTTGTGATGGATATTTTTGTGAGGGACACCAACATTTCACAAACTTCCTCACTAAATATTTTATATATATTTTGTGACAAGCTTTGTGACAGAATAGTTAGAGAGGAAATAATTCCGACACAAAATACGTCGCTTAAAATACATTTATAAATTTAATGACAAAATTTGTGATAGGTATTTTAGATAGGGAAAACAACCGTCATAAACTCCATCACAAAGTGACATAAAATTATGTCCATCACAGAATCTATAAATCTATCACACACTTCGTCACTATTAGTGAGGAATTGTACTCCGTCACAAAATGTCGTCACAAGTTTTGATTTTTCTAGTAGTGAACCTAGCAACCTTATAAATTTACCATTTTCTAAATCATATATTTCATTACCATGTCATTGCCACATCAGCGATCCATGTCAACATCCACATATACTGCCATACTACACAAAACAGATTTTAAAGCAAGAATTTAAATCGGTTAATATCAAACCGGTTTAAAAAAGAAACACAGTGGCATTTTTGAAATTATAACAAACTTTTTTAAATCGGTTCAAATCCAACTGATTTAAAAAGTCAATTTTAAAAATAAAATAATATTTGCACCAACTTTTTAAACCGGTTTAAACAATCACTTTTTAAACCGGTTCCAACAAAACTGGTTTAAAAAGTGGCTTTATCTACCTTCGCACTGCCTTTCCTTTTCACTTCCAGCAACCTTCTTCTTCCCCATTTCCTCCCTTCTAGCTTTCTTCTCCTCTATCCGCTCCCTCATTTGCTCCATTGAAGCTCTCTTCTTCCCCATCCGCCCCTCATTTCCTCCATGCAAGCTTTTTCCTCCCCATCTGCTCCTCATTTCCCTGTTGCATTTTAGAGGGAGTAGGAGACGTACGTACGCCATCACCGTCGCCTTGGGACTCGTTGCCGTCGCTCCTACACCGTCACCGTCACCGCCTGCTGGTTAGTAATTTTAATTTCATTTGGTTCATAATGTTTATATTGGTTCATTATGATTTACATTAGTTTACATTGGTTCATTAATTATGTGATGATTGTTTCATTTTTAATATTAATTTGAAATTAATCTTTTATGTTAATTATATTGTTACATGAAATTAATTAATAGAAGTTATATATGGTTGAAAATGTTTATTAATATATATAAGAAAAGTGTAATTCTTTATATGTTTATAAATTTATAAATCTTTAAAGAACAAGATAAATTGTTTAAGTTAATTATTAACTTATATAAATATGTGGTAAGAATTTTAAGTATTGAGGATTATATTACATAAGATAGAATTAAGTGAAGTTGATTATTTTAGGTAAGTTAGTAAAAAGTAATGAAAAAGAATAAAAGTAAGAAGTTAATTTAATTATATGTTAGCAATTAATTAATTGTCACTAAATATGATTTAACAAGCTATATGTTCCAAAATATTTATTTATTATAAATTTTAATTATAATATAGTTTGTATATTTATGAGTATTTATTTATTATAAATTTTAATTATATAAAATAAACATTTATCCTGTGCAATGCACAAGCTAAAATACTAGTATAATTAATGTAATTATATTTTGTTTTAAACCCAAAGTTCTATAATTAAGGATATATAGTGCCAAAAACAGACGTCGTCATTGTCTAATTTTGTATGAGATAAGTGAACTCTTGAGCGTTAGATTTAATTTGTTGTGGATTGGATTGCATTACATGAAATTGACATTTGGTTTTGTTATTGAATTTTGTTTTGTGTATAAATTATATGCATTATATTGTGTGCTTAATTGTGTGTTGTTTTTCTATTGAATTTATGCATTATGAGCGAACCTAGTTTCCTGTTTGAGATTCAATACAATAATTAAAGTGGCAATTGTTGTATTGAATCTTGAATTGTCTAGTTGGACAGTTTAGAAAGATCCATTTTTTTATACTTTATTAATACGTAATGGTTAAATCTCATCGTAAATTTGATTAAATTTCAGTTTACTCATTTCGTGTTGTGTCTTTGGGTCCATACTTGATTGCGGTGAACTTGATGTCACCACTTTCATTTCGTGTACTTGGAGACCAATGCAAAATGCTGTCGAAATTTTGTCAAATTTTAGATGAGACTAAACCAATACGTATTAATCAAGTTTAAAAAAATGACTTTCTGAATAGGATAAGACCACACCTTGTATTAAAAAAGTAAGATTTATATGCATTAAGATATGGTTTGTGGAACACAGAAGGAAGTTATGGATCGTGGTTGGATTAATTCTAGACGCACAATTGATAAGTATCAAAATGGAGTGGAAGAGTTTATCCAATTCGTTGAAAGAAATCTTCCTGATAGTGGTGGGTTCTTTTATTGTCCTTGTGTTAATTGTCTGAATGAGAGACGATTGCAACTTGAGCAAATATGGGAGCATCTCCTTTGTGATGGCTTTTGCAGGAGTTATACAACATGGACATGGCATGGTGAATTGTTAGACATGCCAAGTATGTCTCAAACAGATCAATTTGATGTACCTATGGATGATCGACTAGAGGACATGATTCGTCATATTGGACCAGAGTCTTTTCAGCGAGCTCAAGTATACGACACTTTGTGTAGTGATGTGGATAAGCCTCTATATTCGGGGTGCACTAAATTCACACGGTTGTCAGCAGTGCTAAGATTAGTGAATGCCAAGGCAAGAAATGGGTGGAGTGATAAAAGCTTTACTGAATTACTTGAGTTGTTGAATGAAATGCTTCCAGAAGGTAACACGTTACCAAGACGTAACTATGAGGCAAAGAAGGTGTTGTGTCCGATGGGATTGGAATACAAGAAAATACATGCGTGTCCTAATTATTGCATATTGTACAGAGAAAAGTTTGAAGAGTTACACAAGTGTCCCAGGTATGGGGTATCACGGTATAAAGTGAATGGTGATGATATTGATGAGAGTATAAAGGAGGGTCCCCCTGCTAAGGTATTATGGTATCTTCCAATAATTTCAAGGTTTAAGTGATTATTTGCCAATGTAGATGACGTGAAGAATCTTACGTGGCATATAGATGGGAGAAAATGTGATGGACAGCTTTGCCATCCTACAGATTCTCCGCAATGGAAGAAAATTGATCGTTTGTTTCCAATTTTTGGGACTGAGACAAGAAACCTTAGGCTAGGACTTGCTATAGATGGAATGAATCCTTATGGGAACTTATCCAGTAAGCACAGTTCATGACCTGTTCTTATAATTATTTATAATTTGCCTCTTTGGTTATGCATGAAGCGAAAATATGTTATGCTATCTATGATGATTGCGGGCCCCAAGACAGCCAGGAAATGACATAAATGTCTACTTACGTCCCTTGATTGAAGATTTGAGAATGTTGTGGGATGAAGGTGTTCATGTGTATAACGATTATCGTCGTGAAAATTTCATGTTGCGTGCAATGTTGTTCTGTACCATCAATGACTTTCCAGCATATGGGAACTTGAATGGATATAGTGTTAAGGGGCATAACGCTTGTCCTATCTGTGAAGAAGACACATATTACGTACAACTAAAACATGGAAAGAAAACAGTTTGCACTAGGCATCAGAAATTTCTCAGGTCTAATCACCCATATCGTAGACTTAAAACAACCTTCAATGGATGTCAAGAGGATGGTATTGCACCACACATTTTAACTGGTTAGCAGGTTTATGAACGGGTGAAGGACATCAACGTCTAATTTGGAAAGATTAATAAGAGAGTTACTGAAAAAACCTTATGGAAGAAGAGGTCGATATTCTTTTATTTCCATACTGGTGCGATCTAGATGTTAGACATTGTGTAGATGTCATGCATGTTGAGAAAAATGTGTGTGATAGTGTAATTGGTGTAACACCCCCACTTTAACCTGCTTGTTGTTTTCTAATTATTCTATGATTAACTGTGAAAAATCAAATGGGAATCTCAAGGGTATGATTCTCATGGTTATATTCATATTAGCAAGTTCGATCTAGTCTAGATTTTATTTATTTATTTTTTTGGGTTAAGGCCTGTAAGTGATAAAACAACTGATTCGTCCCTATGAACTTGCTTAATAAGATAAAATAATAAAAATTAGCTAAAGGTTTAAAAATTATTTTTAAACCATATTTATATTCAAAATAATTAATAATAATTATATAAATTTTTGGTAATTTTTCTGAGACAGTTTTTGTGAAATGACTGGTATACCCTTAGTCAACTGTGAAAGTCAACAGGAGACTTTTTAACCTCAAAAAATTCTGAAAAATTTGTATTGAGTATATTTTAATTATAGCAATATTATTTTAAGGGAAAAATATTGAAAATTCCGAAAAATATATTTATTTGGCGAAATTGGATTTACTGGCTTAATAAATGCCTTTTTTAGTGAAAAAATTATTATAAATAATATATACATGAGAAAACTATGAAAATTTTTTGTAAGGCTCACAAAAATATACTTGAAAACGTGGTGTGGCCAGATTTTCCAAAAACCTACCCAAAATTCCTATCTAATTTTGTTGCAATAAACTAATATTTAATTATTTTTAATATCTAATAATTATATAAAATATTTTTTTGGATCTTTTTGACCTTTGACTGGTCTGGGACGTTTCTCCTCAGCCCACATGTGGAAAGTACAATTAAAAATGATATTATATTGTTTTTGATTCAAAAACTAAATCTAAAATACCTACTTTTTATCCTATATATAAACCCCATCAACCACTACACTATTACACTCCTCACTTCAGATTTCAAAGCTCTCTCTCTGCCTCCCAGCTGCTGGAAAACGTGCAGCTCATCTTTCTCCCAAGTTCTTGAATTTTTTCACTACCATTAAAAGCTTTCCACCAAGTTTTAGGGTCCTAAACCTCTAAAGCCACCTCTCCTCTTCTATTTCTCCACCAACCAACCATATTTAGAGGTAAGGGGGAGTGAGGTTTAAGCTCTACATTTGTTTCTTAATGGGTGTGTGTGTGGGTTATCCCTTAAACCCAAATAACTTACTAATCCTACTACTATTACTATGTAACAATTTATATTCTTGATCATTTTAATTCTTGCTTTATTAAGTCATTTACTTTAATGTTCATTTATTTTCTTGCTTTGTTATTATTCCATTATGCTGCCATATTTTTTTATTTGTGCTTTATTTATATTTTTGCCCATTTACATTATGTCATTTACTTTATTGTTTAAGTTCTTGCTATTTAAATTCTTGCCCTTTAATTTTGTTTTACTTATTGCAATTTATATTTGCCCATTTAAATTATTGTCATTTATCTTATTGTTATCTTGGTCATTATCATTTATTTTTATGTTAAATTATTTTTATTGTTGGTACCATATTATAACTTAATATCCTATTATAAATAACCATCAATGAGCCTATTTTTATGTAAGCTAGCTATTTTCTTGAAAACCAATTTTTAAGCCTCAAGATCACTTGGAGCAACAAATTTTGGAACCCATTTTCCTCTTAAAGGCTCTCAGCCATGCTTAAAGAAAAGGATAAGATAATATTTTTTTTGTGTCAATTAACTTATTAGAATGGGTAAGATGATTGAGAAATAATAATTACTTATAAAATCAATTTTTGGACCACATAGAAAATGAATTTAATTTCTAAAAGAAAAACAAATATTTGGGCTTTCTCAAAAGAAGGGCATTAGGCCCATTGAAAAATGAAATAATGAAGAAAATGAACTTTTTATTTAGATTTAGCATTTTTGGCAATTACTTGAATTAATTCAAATTGGTGAGAATAAATCTTAGGAAAAGTTAAAGAAAAATGTTTTCTTGAAAAAGCAAGTTCTACTAAATTTTTGTAGATTAATCTAAGAAATAAAGTTTTGTCAAAATTAATTGAATGGACTTTAGGCCCAAACTAGGAAAAGTTTTTAGAAATAAAGACCTTATTGGACAAATTTTAATTTGTTACCATTCAACTATTATTTTGAACAAATTATGGCTAGTATGGAAATAAATAAATAATCTTGTTCAAATAAAGTTAACAAATGTTTTGGTAAAAAGCATGCAATTACATGATTTTCTTCAAGAAATCAGAAGTCTTAGTTTTGTAAGATGAACACCCCAAATTTTAGTAAATGGAGATAACTAGAAAGAAGCTCTAAGTATGCTCTGTGGTTGCAGCACAGTCTGACTTTCCACATCATAAAAGAACTTCTCTTCAAATTTTATTACTATGTCTTAGTCATGATTGTAGACAAAAGTTTTCTCTTTAAAACAGTCTAATTTGAAAAGTTAGAAAAGGATAAGGATAAAACAAAGTAATTAAAATAAGAACTATGATAAATATGAGAACAAATATGTATGTAACTTTGATTGTTGATATTTTCCTTCCTATGACATTCGCATCAAATTATTTTTAAGTTTTAAGTAAGAGTGATGAATGAATGAAATATCTGTGATGAGTAACTCTGGAACTCTGCTGGATTATCCATAGAGTATGTCTTGAAACTTAGAAAGTAAAATCATAGGAAAACCCCTATTGAGTTAGGACCATGCTAAGAAGCATGAGTGCCGGTGTTTGGGAAGTCATAGTATGGTACACTGTGGGATGAAAAGCAGGGACCATTGGTCAGGTTTTAAGGGTAAAGGTACTGAGTTGTGAACATCCCAACGACCAGGTTAGCACCCTGAGTCGGGGTAAATCACGTAAATCGACTTGGCAACCTTGACGCCTGCTCAGCATCACCATGATTGGTGTAGTGTATATCCCTGATGGGTGTGTGGCCCTTTCCTTAAGGATGATGATTACGACATGAATATCTGTACCTTGTGAGGGATTATACAAACTTCCAATCGCTTCCTAGGGATTCCTGATGATTAAAGTAAATTATCAGAGATAGGTATAGATCCATACTCTGGTAAAGGTTGAGATTGAGTCATAATAACATAGGTCGGACCTTAGGATTTCCTTCGATTGCCTGTTTAATTTGTTGTTTATAGCTTATTAAGAAACGAATGAGGCTTTTATAAAAACCTCACTCCTTTCTTGTTTGTTTCTTTTCATATACGATCATGGTACAAGTAGATGGACTTTGAGGACTGGCAGTGATGACTACTCTACGTATGACTTTTGTAGATTTTATAGGATGGGCTAGCCTAGTATAGACCTATACTACTTTGACATAGGTCATTTTTGTTGTATAGCTATGGGCTGGTATTTAGGCTTCCTTTTGATGTATTTCCTTTTTATGTATTTATGATGTATGTACTTAACATCTGACCTTGTACAAGGGCTTGACGCATATATATATATATATATATATATATATATATATATATATATATATATATATATATATATATATATATAATGATGTTTATTTCACTATCATGGTTCTTTATATAATGTCTCTTGGAATTACTAAACGTTTGTGAAAAATAAGTACGTATTAGTTTTAAATCAAGCCGACGTTCTAACAAACGAATTAAGAAATAATAAAATAAAATGAATGTATGTCTTATTATAGTGGGTGTTACAATTGGCACTCTTTTGAACATTAAAGGCGAGACGAAGGATGGTTTGAATGCTCGTTAAGACTTGGTTAAGATGGGTATACGCCTCCAGTTAGGTCCACAGTCAGTTGATAAATGGACATATTTGCCTCCAGCATGTCATACCTTGTCAAGAGAAGAGAAAACAAGTTTCTGTAAGTGTCTACAGGGAGTCAAGGTGCCACAAGGATACTCTTCAAATATCAAGAGCCTTGTGTCACTAAAAGATCTCAAATTAGTTGGGTTAAAGTCTCATGATTGCCATGTTTTGATGCAGCAACTCTTACCAGTGGCTATTCGTGATATATTGCCTAAAAAAGTTAGAAAGACTATTATGCGACTATGCCTATTCTTTAATGCCATATGTAGCAAAGTCATTGATCCTATGAAGTTGGATGAGTTGGAAAATGAAGCTGCTATTATATTGTGCCAGTTAGAGATGTATTTTCCTCCTTCATTTTTTGACATCATGGTTCACTTAATCGTGCATCTAGTGAGAAAGATTAGAATTTGTGGTCCGGTTTATTTACGGTGGATGTATCCTGTTGAACGATATATGAAGATCCTGAAAGGGTATAGTAAGAATCCATACCGTCCAGAAGCATCTATTGTTGAGAGGTACATTGCTGAAGAGGCCATTCAATTTTGTACAGAATACTTGTCACAAACTGAACCTGTAGGGCTTCCAACATCTCGTCATGAGGGAAGATTTTCTGGTAAGGATACTCGAGGTGTAAACGTTAAACAAATGAGTCGGGAGGAAGTTTTGCAAGCACATTTCTACATATTGAATAACACTGATGAAGTTGAACCTTATTTTTCTGCTCACAAAAACATTGTCAAGAAAAATAATCCTAGAATGCCAGAGAAATGGCAATTGACTGAGCATAACAAAACATTCTTAAACTGGTTTAAAGAACAAGCTATAAATGATGATAATGCTTCTGAGGCATTAAAATGGCTAGTACATGGACCTAACTTTGATGTCATATGTTGGATTGGATACGATATCAACAACTTCTCCTTCTATACAAAGTCATTGGATGAGAAAAATACTATGCAAAACAGCGGGGTTATGGTTGTGGTTGAGTCCATGCACTTCTCTAGTTTAAAAGATAAAAACCCTGTTATGGCATCCATGTGTTACTTTGGAGTTATCGAATACATATGGGAAGTTGACTTCACAAAATTCAAAGTACCTGTGTTTAAATGTAAGTGGGTTGACAATAACACCGAGGTGCAAACTGATGAGTTAGGGTTCACATTAGTCGATCTTAGCAAGGTAGGTTATAAGGAGGAGCCTTTTATTATGGCATACCAAGCAAAACAAGTTTTTTATATTAGTGATCCTTCTAACAAGAGATGGTCAGTGGTTCTCCAAGGAAGAAGTGTGCATGCTAGTCATGAAAAAGAAGACTCAAATTTTGATTTTATTGAGATTCCTTCTTTCTCAACACGAATGCCGACTTTTATTGATGAAAATGAAGTGGATGATGTATATGCCACACATGATGATCATCATGAAGGAATATGGGAAAATATTCACACTTAACAATGTTAGTAACTTATTTATGTTTTTATTGTATATTCTTGTTGACATTATATACTTTTTATTATATTGTTTAATTCTTTTTATCGTTATGTTTATCTTTGAAAATTTAAAACTTCTCCAATAATGGTACTGACAATTTTTTTCTTTTCCAAACAGGTCATGGCTAATTCTTTTGGTAACCCATCTTATGAGTTTACTAAAAAAAAGGGTAGACGAGGTACACGCCTAAAAGAACTGACTCTTAGTCGACTTGGTGACCATCTAATACCAATTCAGTTTGACATGCTTAGTGGGGCACCTGAAGGGGAAAACGCCACAAAATTCATTAGTTTTGTGGGCGTTCTTGCTCGGAGTAAGGTCTCTATCCTTTATGAGGATTGAGACCATGTGGAGGAAAGCGTAAAGAACCAAATATGGAATACTATCACGGTATTTTATTTCTACAATCTTAAATATATAAATTATATTTAATCATATTATTATCACACATTAACTATTTAATTTTTTTTTTATAGTTGACTTATGATGTTCCACATAATGCCATGTTGAGAAAGAAGTTGCTCTCACTTGCGACTGAGTATTGGAGGGCATTTAAGACACAGCTCACCACGAGATACATATATGGAAAGTTGAAAGACACTTCTCCTTGTGAGAAGTATGCATTTTTGGATGAGCATATGTGGATAAAGTTTGTTGAAAGCCAAGAGGATTTTGTCTTCCAGGTTTAGTTGCAATCATATTTTTCTAATCATACAACAATATTTGATTAATTTTTATTCAATTTAATAGTGTCTTATTATACATAGAAGAAGAGAAAAAAAAGGACAAGCGATTGCATCCAAGAATGTCCACCCCCATAGATTGTCTCGTGGGGGATATAAGTTGCTTGAGCAGAAAATGATGACAGAGAAGGAGAGGCAACATCAACTGGAAGCATCGACATCAGGTTCTGTTGCAAATATTGCTCCTCCATCACCACCGCAACGATGGGATAAATGGAAGGTGGCCCGCATGCAGGGGCGAACCTATACTTAAATGAGGGTATGCAAATGCACCCCGTCAATTTAATAAAACTATAAATAAATATGTTAAATTTTTATATTTTGGCCTCCCTATTTTAATATATTTGAACCCACTACTAATGGTAGACCTATATAAATAAGAGGATGCAAATGTACCCCTTAATTTGATAAAATTACAAATAAATATGTTAAGTTTATATATTTTGCTTCCCTGATCTTTATATATTTGAAGCTACTATATGAATAAAATTTTATGATTTTAACATTTATGTTTTTATGTTTATATATATAATAATTATCATTATTATTATTATTATTTTAAATAAATTGCCCCCACTAACCCAGAGTCTTGGATCCACCACTGCCCGCACACTATAATCAAGTGGATATATATTGGACGAGACACGTGTTGTTGTTGAAAAGATTGTAAGTTATTTTTGATTTCAAATTATAATTGTAACGTCATACGTCATATTTTTTACACATTTCTTGAATTAAATGTTGTAGGACTCACTGGTTGAGCAGACCTCATAGGGAACATTTATTCCTCGTGGACGTGAGGATATATTAACAACGACTATTGGGAGACCAAATCATCCTAGTAGGGTTCGTGCAGTTGGACGAGGTGTTGGCATTCGTGATTACTATGGACCACCTTCATGTAGTGGGCCCAACTCCGGAATTGTCACTAGGGAAGAGGTGGAGCGAATCAGGCAGGAGATTAGAAATAAGCTTAAGGAACAGTTGAGACGGGAGATTAAAGGGGAGCTAGCATCATTGGGTCTTTCACAACAAAATACAAATGTCCAAACAAAACAAGCTCATACTCTTGTACGTGTCAGCACAAAGGGAAGCTGTGCTGCTGTTGATTCTTCTGGGGAGGAGACTAACATTGATATCCATGAGCAGTGTCAGTTATATGTTGATGGACAGCCTGTTCGTTTAGTGGCCTTTAGGAGAGTGTATAACTTGGGGCCCACCATACACCACATAACTGTTAAGCATGATATGGCGAGGGTGGTAGTTGAACAAATATGGGATGCATATGCTCAAGTTCCTGTATCCACCGAGGAGGTTTAGATTGTTGGACAGGCACCTAAACAATTCATTCAATGGCCGAGACGACTTATAAAGGTCACATCAGTCAAGATATATTCATAAGTCATCTTAAATATTTTTTTTTCTATTACAAATAAAATAACTTGAATGTATTTTATAACCTTATTTTGTATTTACTTTTTTTTATAGGATGTTCAACCGTCTAAGAAAGATGTTCCATCCAAAAAATCGAAACTTGAAGTTGATCCAATAACACGCTTGTGGCAAGTGGCATCTAGTATGGGGATAAATGTTGTTCAAATAGATTGGGAATCGACATTCCTTAGCAGACCTAGTGGTGTAGACCTGTGGATCACCCAGAAGGAAGTATTGGAAATTTGTATTGGCAATGACATGCTAAATATCTCAGTTCTTCAATTATGGTTACTGTAAGTTTAATTTTTTTGTTAATCTCTTAAATACGCATCTCAATATTATATTTAACATTCATTTGTATATTTTAGATACATGCATCGTCTTTGTCTCTCAAAGGGTCGGGAAAATGTATATGGATTTATTGACCCATTGCCTATTCAGAAGATAGGGAATAAGGATGAAGATTCTCAGGCCTACATTCACAATTGGATGTATAATGGACAAAAACGGTGTTACTTAGCACCATACTTGCATTGGTAAGTATAAGTTATTTCTTACCCAAATGATTTTAAATGATTTTTGAATCTCATCACATACATTCTTTTTGCAATGCAGCTCGCATTGGCAATTGCTAATTATTTGTCCTAGGGACAATACTGTGGCCTTATTGTGTTCGTTGCATAAGAAGCCTAACAAAGATTTGAAACAACTAATAGAAAGGTAATTCTTTATTTATAATATATTTCATTCATGTTTTATATTGTAATTATGAAACCTATAACATGTCTTGTATATCTATTTTTTAATCAGAGTCATGATTGGATATCAAACATTGGCGGGTAAGCACGTGTCACTACAGAGGAAGCCTAGTTGGTTTTTTCCTTATGTAAGTAATTTACAACTGCATATTCTATTACAATTTGTAATTTTTTTTACAATCATTTCTAAAAAAATTCTCATATGGTAGGCTAACAAACAAGTAGGGAGCTATGAGTGCGGATATTATGTTATGAAACATATGTTGACCATAGTTTCGGCAGATATTGTGGATTCATGGGATGAGGTAATATAATTTTTTTAAGTTACAATAATACTTATTATTGTAGGTGGTTAACTAATGATATATCTTATTTTTTTATATTACATTTATTCATTGATAGGGAACCATTCTCGCATGAGGACTTGCTAGACATCCGTCAACGTTGGGCAAATTTTTTTGTTGAAATAAGTAATAGATAGTTTGTTTAGAATGACATTAGAGAGAAAAGAATAGTAGTTTTTATTTCATATGTTTCAAATATGTTATGAAGTTTTGTTGGTTAATAAATGAATTCTAAATTCTGATAAATGAATTCTCTAATTGTTTTTGTGGTATTTGTCTGTATCAGGTTTTGGTTGTATTTGTGAAAACAACGAAGGTATTTAAAAAAAATGAAACTTTTTAAATCGGTTGTGCATTAACCGATTTAAAAAGTTTACTTTTTAAATCGGTTCTAGAGTGAACCGATTTAAAAAGTCTCGCTTTTTAAATCGGTTCTCTCTAGAACCGATTTAAAAAGTTTTTTTACATCGGTTCGTTTTACAGTTTAAAATGTTAATTTCTTTTATATCGGCTGTTTCTAAACCAGTTGTAAAACCGATTTAAAAAGTCATTTTTCATCGATTTAAAAAGCCTTTTCTGTAGTGGTGACGTCAACATTAGAGTATCATGTTAGTCAATGTTTGACCATGGATGCTCAAGTGGTCAACTATAAACAGGACCAAAATTGCATAATTTTAAAAATTGGGGGACTAAATGTCCGTAATTAAAAAAAGTGACCAAAATCGTGGATCAAGAATTATAAGGGGATCAAAAGTGCAATTTAGCAAAGTTATTTCATGATCATATGACCACTTAAAAAAGTCATATGTATTTTTTTTAATCTTGACCATTCAAATAAGATCTAATGACCTATATTTATAGTTCTCATTTCTCACGATAAGAAGTGTTCTCTATGAAATAAGTGTATCTATGTATTTTTGTCATTATTGGATCTTTTGTATACAATATTTCATATATATATATATATATATATATATATATATATGTATGTATGTATGTATGTATGTATGTATGAATAAAGTTAAGATATTTGTGAGATATAATACATGCTTGTTTAAAATAAGAAATTAGGAATGTCCTTAATAATATGGAATGTGTAAGAGTGTTATTTGTTAAGCGAGCTCTAGTAATGAAAATAAGGGATTCGAAGATCTTTGGAGAATCTTTTGCAATGTAAGGTTTATAATTTGGAGATGTAAGTTTCTAGATATTATATTTTTAATTAAAATTAAAATTTTATTTCAATAATCAACACAATAAAAATCAGTATTTAAGGTCGATCTTGCTTATTCAAGTAAAACTCTAATTTGGATCAGAGAATAATACTAAAAATATACCAAAATTATGTTCCTGACAATTTTGTCCCTAAAGTTGCATAGCTTCAACTAAAATGTGCACCACAGAGGTAAAGGCATGCATCCATGAACCTTCATTTATGGTCATTGATTTGATTTGGCATAAAACGCATCCACATCTAACATGAATTAATTAAGTACAACCTCAGAAATAAGTTTCTTTGGTATTTACAAAACTAGTATGATTAAAGCTATGTTTTACTTAATTTTATTTTTTCACTTTAAATTTAAAACCTTAAAAGTAAAGTATAAGAGCCTATTCGTTTCTTATTTTTTTTAAATTGTTTTCTATTGTTAAAAATAAAAAATTAAAAAAGAAAACTTGTTTGATAAGAGTAATTTTTGAAAACTATTTTCAAAATTAATATCTCTTTTTTAGTTTTTAAAATAAAAGGCAAAACATCTTTAAGTTATTTTGGTTTTTTACTTTCAATATTCTATTACTCGTATTCCTTGCACTTTCATATCTTCTTCCACATTTACTCTCTAAAAATTAGATTTTAAAAATTATTTTATAAAAATTGTTTCTAAAAAACCAAAAAAAAAAAAAAACAATCAAACCCCTACTAAATTATTTAGTATTATTCATTTCTTTTAGCTCCAAAAAGAGATGACCAGAGAGCAGGGAGAGAAAGAATGAAAGCATGGAGAAAGCAGGGGGAGAGAGTGAAGAGAAAGGAGGGAAGTTAATTGGTTTTTAAAAAAAACTCATTTATCTCTCTTTTTAAATTAAAATACTCATTCTAAAAACATTATAAATTAGTGTGATTAGTTCATTTATTAATTATTTTTATTTTAATGAAACAAGTTTATAAATTAATTAAAATAACTTGCCAAACACTCCCTAAAAAAATTATTAATTTGAAATTACATAAAAATTCCTGTAATATAAATAGCACTATTGTCACCAAGGTCACTTTGCCTCCATTCTGAATCTGACCACCTGTAAGTCATCATGAACCTGCCATGGACAATCCACCCAATCCACGTCATCGTCAGCCGGTGTGTTATGCTGGCTATTGTGGATTTAGAAAATAATAATAATAATAATAATAATAAAGAAGGCATAAGGCAACATGTGATGTACGCCGGATTTGGTATGTGATTGGAAGGAATTATGTTGCTTTGAATGTTAATTAGCAGTATTGTTAACACCTTTTTTTGCATTAATGAAAAGACTACAAAGATTGTTGTGGAAGGTTTTTCATTTCTGAAGTTAGCATTGTGGACTTGGACATATGATTTACATAGGCATAAACATTATTTACATAGTACTATTACTAAAAAAAATAAAATTGTTACCTGACAAAGCTATTCCAACGTATGGAGCTCAATTGCATGATAACTCTAAGGCACCGTTAACAATATTGTCCACTCCAAATATCTTGTTCTCTCTAAGATCAAGATTAGGCCCGCCTCAAGCGCTACCAGCTAACTTTTTGGCATACTCAGTATAGCATTGTATTTACATATCTGATATGGAAAAAATATTTAAATGTGTAGTCATCACATATGCCTAGAAAGAACTGCCTCTCTAGTTTTCCAGTTAAAACTAGCACAGGTGTAAGAGTTGAAACAATAAGAGAAATGGAAATAGCAAGAGTAGCACATTAGAGCAAGTATATAGTAGTTCAATCCTTAAATCCTTAAGACAGGACTTTATCATTGAGCAAAGGTTGACAAATAACTTCATAATAAATAATTTTTAGCTTAACACTGTAATCTAAAGCATAGGAATTGTGCCCAGAAAAAGGGCATGAAAATTTTACCTGGGTGTGGACATGCATTAAGCTCTTGAAGAATATTTAGGGCTATTCTTTATAGTCCGTTTAACATGATGTTTTAACTTGAACCCATGGTGAATCTCTTTGAAATTTGGCAAACTTGTTAGTGTTACATATTTCAGTTTCTGTAGCAAAAATTGTTCTCCATCCTTACTAGTCTCTTCTTGACTATCATCATCAGCTTCACGTTCAAAAGCAAAAACCTTCTCTACTTGAGAGCACTCTTTTATTTCCAAAAAGTCTAGACTGGGAAAATGTCCAGCCAAAAAATTATAGAAAAGATATTTTAACTTGGTACACTTTTGAACTTCAATACACCACAGTTTTGGGAAGCACACCTGTTGGGAACAAGTATATAGGCCTTTGAGTTCTTGTGCATCACCTGAATCAAATATTTGCTCCAATTCCTCACAGTTAAATATTTTCATCATGGTCAGTTGGGGTAAGCTTCTAACAATGGTAGGGGAGAAAATTGTTTTCAATTTCGGACATCCATCCACACGAAAAGATCTAAGCACTTGGAGCCTAAGACAATTTGTGGGGCCCTTCCATATGAAGTGGAGGTCAGGTAGATTAATCAAATGAAAACCATATAGATTTAAGTTCAAGGGAGCTTGTTCTTTATCGCTCCCAAGTTCTCTAATTTCTAGTTGAAAAATGCCCCCTGCTCTAAGATGAGTCAAAATAAGTAATTTAAAACCGAGGACAACTTTTAACTCCGGGGGGAACATTTGATCACACAATTGGTTAAAGGTTGCAACAACTATCCATAGTATTTCCTTTTCCTGTAATTAATGAGATTTAACGTTAGTTTGTTATATTCTCATTCAACGAGTCAATAGAACTTCACGTCAAAAGAAAAGAAAGCACAAATAAAATGAACATTATCTTACTACAACAATGCACAAAAAATTAAACTTGCTGCTTCATTTAAATTAGTTGGCCTTCATTGACTTTATAAAATCAAAATTGAACCTTGAAAATGTTATACTAATAGATTATATCTATTAGAAGTCATTTAAAAAAAAAAAATCTTGATTACCTTTACCATTGCAATGGTGTCCTGTTGCAAATGTGAACCAATCACCAACTTACGCACAGAAGAGTTAGAGAGTCTTGGACATTTATTGAATTCTAATGATGTCAAATTTGGTGAACATGGAATGCAATACTCCGGCCAAATGTCAACAAGATTCGATAATGACTTCAGTGAGAGACGTCTAAAACTAAGCAAATTTATCTCAGTTTTTGTCTCATGGCTATTGTGGTTTTGGTACACTGAAAGATGATGTTCCCTTTCTGTGCCAAATACATATTTCAACCCACAACTGTTGTGAATCTTCATCTCTTCCAATCTCATTAGACCTTGAGCAAAAAACACGGGGAATATATATCCCAAACTTTCACATTCTTCAATATCAATGATCCTTAATTTTGGGAACACCAAAGAGGAATGATTTTGACTTCTAACATAATCAACATTCTTTTCTTCAACATCTTCTGTTATGTGCTTTAATTTGCTGCATTTAGAAATTTTTAGAATCTCTAGAAGCTCTAGAGTTTGGACAGCAGATGGCACGAAGAGGGAAGTTAACATCTGACACCTTTCTATTTTCAAGAACTTAAGATTGCATAGCTTTGAGTTCCTTGGAAAGGATATGCTGTATAACTGCATACAATTTTCTATCCTTAACTCTTCTAAACTTTTGAGAGAGCATTGTGAATAGGGATCACGAAACACTTCTTGAAGGCCATGCATATAGCACAACCTTAAGGTAACCAAGCTGGAGAACACAACGTGGGTCAGAAGCGAGTCCACATGAGGATTTTCTGTGTTGATAATGATAGTACCATCAAAGAGGCATTCTATCTCTGAACAATATTCAAGTATTAAAAAAATCAATTGATTCATGCCTTGTTCATCCATGGTTGGAATTAAATTTTTGTAGCCTCCCTGAAGGTGTGTCAAATGAAGGTCCTCTGCTCTTGCAAAGAGATCTTTGATTGGTAATGACATAAAAATTTTAGCAGGGACATTGAAACCTTGAAAGTATAAAGCTCTAGATGGTCTATGCTGTTCCAAAATGTTAACCTGCGGGTCGGAAAATTTTTCATAATAATCAATATTGATCTTGCCTTGTAATATAACATACCTCCTCAATCTTGAGAAAGAGACATTATGTGGAAAGTCCTCTTCAAACGTCCATAAATACAAATACAATTCCTCTAGTTGCAAACATCTTCCTATAACCTCATAAGGATTATTTTTCTCAACCCAACAGTTATACAAATCTAGGAGCTTCAATTTCTTTAATGCTACAATTCCATTAGGCAATTCTTCAAAAGAAGAACCACGCAAGTCAAGAATCTCAAGTCCTTCTATTCTTTCCAAAATAGAGATGTCACCTAATTTATAACCTCTCAAGCACAAAGTTCGAAGATTTTTAATGACTCCACTGATTGTGGCAATGACAGAGTAAATGTTGATGTACTTCTTCTCCTCGGTATATATATATTCCACTTATAGCCATATGTTAAAAATGCCAGTATTTTAAGCATTTTCAACCTTTCAAGACATGCATTTGGTAATTCAAATGCAACCTTTGGAGAATGAAGCAAGAAAATTTCTAGTGTTGGACAATTCAATTGATCATCAGGAAGCTGACCATTTTTCAAATCCCATAAGGATATTGCTCTCTTATCTTTAATGGTTTCATCCTCTACCAACATTCTTGGATCCATTATAGTACTTGTCAAAATTGCTTGACCCCATGCAGATGCTATCCACAAGGATACATCACGAACCATGTCATGCATTTTCACCTTTTCTTTTTTATTGGCTTGCAGCAACAAACAAGAATCCTTGAGGATGTTAACACCAACATGCATCTCCCTCCTTGCTTTCTCCATTGTGCTAGAAGTTCCAGTTAGACCCAGTCCCATTCCAAATCGAAATAAATCTTCCAAATCAATTTCATGATCCTCTGGAAATATAGAACACAACAAGAATAAGGACTTGGCTAATTGATTTGTCAAATTATCATAACTTAATTGAAGACATAGATAAGGACTTCTTAAGCCTTTTGGAATATCCAGTGGTTTGGAATCTTCTAGCCTTGACAATGCTAACTCCCACTCTTCAAAAGTTTTCCCTCTTAGCGTGCTTCCCACCGTCACAATTGCAATAGGCAATCCTTTACATTCATTAACAATTTTTCTTGCCACAACTTTCAAAGCATCTGAGAAGTCAGCAGTTATGTTTGCATACAATTTGAACAAAGTCCAAGCTTCCTCGCGAGTTAAGAGACTAAGCTCAATTATACTTTGGCATTGCATAGAAGTGCATACTTCTCTACTCCGAGTTGTTAGGAGTACTCCACAACCCTTGTTATTTTCATTGAATGGAATACCTAAAGCTTCAAAGTCTAGCTTTTCCCATACATCATCCAAAATTAGAAGAGTTGTGCCTTTCCTTAATCTCTGTGATAATCTTTGTGCTCTACCTATGTCTGATTCTTCCTCTAATTTGAAACCCAGCTGATCAGCAATTTGTGCTTGGATGCTTCTGATATTTGGAGTTTGAGAGATTGTTGCCATGACAACCTTCTCAAAAGTTCTAACTCCTCAGCTTTTTTGCCCACCTCTCTCACCAAAGTAGTTTTTCCTGACCCTCCTATTCCATGTAGACCAATCATGCAAACACTTTTATCCTTTAATGCTTCCAAAAGCTTGTTGTAAGTTGATTCTGTAGATTTGAAAAGAATAAAATTTTTGGAAGAATAGTACTTCATGCCTGGAAGTTCAGTGATCCTAGAAAATTGCTCAAACTTGCTGTTATGATTAAGCTGAGTCATTTTTTCTGTTTTCCTTGCTATTTCTTTTACAAGAAAATATTGGCATTGCTTTTTGAAATAGCTCTTGGTTGCTTCAGTAATTCTTCTTTCCAACATCTGCACTTCTTCTAAGACATTCTCCACATCTTTTAGCCATTTCTCAACAGTTGGTTCAATTTTTTCAGTCCTATTAATGGCTTCTTTAACTCGTTCCTTCGTGCTGCCTCGGGTCAATTCCAATTCATTTTTGGCATTTAGAAGATTCCCAGTAAAGTTGTTGAAGCAACATAAGTATTGAGCATGATGAAAAATTGGACCCACAGTATATTCTGCAATCTTTGCTATGATGGAAAGAATGCAATCCTCCATTTGAAATGATGCAATCCTAATCATGAATGAGTTCATTACATTTTAGCTAAGAAAATTTAAGTAAACTAGAAAGTGATGATTCAATTAAAGGAAACAATAACATTATAATGTGTCATACATAACTTTGATGGATGTTGTATTTACAACCAAAAGTAAAAGTAGTTGCTGATGTGGGATGGATACTTTTTGTGAACTAAGAGCAAATTGTAGTATTAGCAATGCGAACAGAGAACTGTAGTGATAAACGGTATTTGTACAATACACTGAATATTTATAGCAAAATATAAATTATTTTCTGCTTTGATTAACAATATGCCGTAATATCTAAAGAACGTGTTGCACATGCATGCTAGGAAATGATTTAGGAAGCTATTTTGTGCATTTTGGACATTCAGAAAGCTAAATAAAAAAGTTACAGGAAAAATGTATACAATAACATTTATTGTTTTCATATTTCTTTATTGTATTTACTTGTCTTCATTTTCAAAATGCACAAAAGATAGCAAATAAGCCGAAACTATTAATACTTGACATATGAAACCGTTGTCTTTTTCTTTCTTATGAACTATAAAACCTCAATTTTATTTTGATGGTGCATGTGTGAAATACTCAGGAAAGTGTCAAGAAAGACCATGTGTTCTGTTGCTAGAGAATTCTCGTTAAATGTTAATTGTTAATACAACTAATATCTTTCCTGAAAATCAGATAAACTACCATATACATATCTATCCTAATTAAGGAAAGAATAAAACATTTAAAGTTGTACAATCAAAGGTTTTGCTAGCTTTAAAGATTCCAACTGCTTATGTTATGATATTGCTGCCAATTAATGTCATTAACATCACCCCTCAAATTGATGCTGGTAGATCGATAAGCATCAATTAGCTAAAAAAGAAATTTTGTCGCTGATGTGGCAATGATTTGGTGAAAATGTCAACAACCCGAACAGATGTGGAGAAATAAGGTAGGGTGATAACTCATAAATCATAAGCTTCTGGAATAGAGTGACAATCGACCTTTATATGCTTAGTCCTTTCTTGGTAAACTAGATTTTAAGCAATTATAGCACTTGTATTGTCAGCATGTAATGGAGTTGGTTGTGCTTGGGAGAAATCAAGTTCTATAAGACCATGCAATGACATTATCTCAGAGCATGCAATAGGCATGGCGCAATCCGCACAAGAAGCATGGAAAATGATAAGAGAAATGCTAGGAACATATTCTCTGACACACTCTTTGAACACACTCCTTCTTATTAGTTGAAATTTATTAGAAATCACAAAATTTTGTGGGTCCCACTTCCTATTTAATAAACCTCTCTCTTGATTTTGTAATTCTTAATAAATTTTAACCAATAAGACAACGTGTGCTAGAACTCCTCAAAGGCTTAAATGATCATTTGTGAATCATTTCAGGAGTCAAATTTTGAACAAGGATAGGAGTATTTTGTTTCATAGATGTTGGATTCACAGAACTACTAGGAACAGAAGAACCAAGGTAGCATAGGCAAACACAAATTGTCTCAGAGGTCTTGTAGGACATTCTTTAATAACATGGTCATCCTCGCAATAACAACAAATATTGTTTGGTGGTTTGAGGCAAAATGACCAAATTTCTGGCAACAGAAACATTGAGCAGAACTCATATCTCAACCTCTTGACTTGCCTTGGGCTACGTAGGCCACTAAAACAGGTGGATTTTTTTTGTTGCTTCATGGTTGTTTGAGTGAGGAGTCTTTGTTGTTCACGAAATAGATCATTGGGGCATGCATCCAATGATGGGTTAGGTTCATGGTTCATGAGACTAGACTGATTGCTGCCTTCAAATTCTGGTTGCGACTTGATAAGAAATTGATCTTGTTTGGTAGTTGCATCAACTGATTGTATATTGTACCGAGTGGAGACCTATAGAAGACAAGTTATCATAAACAATGTATTTGGCCTAAAGGTTCATGAAATAAGAATAGAATTCAAAGATGGAGAGATTATCCTGCTGAGAAATGGTTATTTCGTGTTCAAACTGGAATCTGTGTATAGTATGATGTTGATTGTAGATTTTCTTCAGGTATGCCCACATATCAGGTATAGTAGGGTCTTTGACTCCCCACTTAGCATATTCCTCCTTTTTTTTTTTTTTTTTCTGTCGTCGTTAGGACCAAGGTTGGTGTCACCAACATCACCCCAAAGGTCCTTTCCTTTGAATTTGAAGACAAAGATTTGAAACCAAAATGCCCAGACATAGTAGTTCTTGCCATTAAGGCAGACAAATAATATTGTACTTTTCCACTAGCATAAGGTTGAGGAAAGAAAATACTTGGGCTGAACGAGGAGAAACCTTGTAAGATAGGAAAACAATAGATTGGAAATGTGAAATTTCTGAATGGCTAGGGATCAAAATCCAAGTTGATACCGGGTGAAAAGCTCATAGAATGTGAAGCAAAACTGTGTGTTCTCCTGCTAGAGAATTCTCATTAAATATTATATAAACTGATATTTTTCCTAAAAATCAGCTAAACTACCATACACATGTCTATCCTAATTAAGGAGAGAATAATTAAAGGCTTAAATATGTTTTAAGTCCCTACAAATATGACTTTATTTAGTTTTAGATGTTACAAATTTTTTTGTTATTTTTAGATTGTGGACATTTTCTTTGTGTTCTTTTTTAGACTTTATTATTAACTATAGTTAATTTAGTGTTGATATAGTTAACAAAATAAAAAATATTAATTAAGATAATTAAAGCAAAGAAGAATATTTTAAATTAAGATAATTAGATTATTTTTAGGTGCATAATTTAATTAAATAATGTATTTATTATTTTCTATAAATAAGATAATTACATGTAATTTACTTTTATAATTTGTTTTTAAGTTTTAATATATTATCAACAATGATATTTATTGTTTTTAATATTGTTCTTACTTTTTAATTCACTAATTTATTTTTAATATTGTAATTTTTAAAAAATATAATTTACTTAGACAATTATAATTTATTTTTAATATATTACTTTGATGTTATTTTTATATTTTAATTCATTAATTTTGACTAATTATAATATAATTTATTTTTTTAATATATCACAAGCAGTGTTTTTGTCTGCAAAGGCAAAAACAATTTGTTAAAAATAAATTATAGGAGTCTAAGTAAATGATAATTTTTTAAAAAAAGTACAATGTTAAAAGTAAATTAGTGAATTAAAAAGTTAGTACAATATTAAAGACAATAAAAATTGTTGTTCATAATATATTAAAAATTAAAAATAAATTATATGTAATTATCTTATTTATATAAAATAATAAATATATTACTTAATTGAATTACACACCTAAAAATAATCTAATTATCTTAATTTAAAATATTTTTCATTATCTTAATTAATATTCTTTATTTTGTTAGTCATATTAGCACTAAATTAACTATAGTTAATGGTAAGGACTAAAAAATAATAATAAGAAAATATCAGGGACTAAAACTAACAAAAAAATTTGCAGGACTAAAATCAAACAGAGTTATATTTGTAGAAACTTAAAATATATTTAAGCCATAATTAAATCATAATAAGTGAACTAGAAAAAATTCTATATAAAATAAACTATAAAAATTAAAATCACTGTTACTCAAAACATAAGACAAAAGTGGACATAGGCAAGTTAAACTTTATAAAAGTTGAATCTAATTTGTTTATATAAGTATATTTTTAAGGTATAATCTAACCTTCATGATAACTTAATTAAACGCATATTTTACAATAAGGCCTCTAAATAGAATATGAATTTGTCCTTCAACATGCTTATAGTCTTGACTCTCAACATGCTTAATATTTTTCAAAAGAAAAAAGGTAAATATATATATGATTCTAGTACATTATAACAAATTTAATATAATAATTATACTAATAAAAAATTATTATTTATATTTATTTAAATAAGTCGACATGTTAGGCCTAAAAACCCTTTTGAATATTTAAAGTCTGATCTTTTCAATTAAATAGGCTTTTATAAAAGCTTTGACCTAGTTTATTTTTAAAAAAAAGTCCGGCCTAGCTTGGGTCTAATATAGGCTACGTCATAAACTCTTGTTGGACGGCTTAACCTATTTTCACCCTTATTCAAGAGTCAATCATAAGAAGAAAATCATACACTCTCCCATGATTGAAGACTTCACGAGGGCATTCTTATGTCACAAATTGTAAAAGACATGACAAATATACAACTCCATGCCATAATACGATATAAGATCATTAGTATTTTTTAAGAAGGAAAAAATTGTAGAATTTATTATTGAAACTTTTATTATATTTTTCACTGTTCAATTAATTGAACAAAGTGCAATTTTATCATTATAACTTCATAAGATTAATAACTTCGGGAAATGATTTCTATATCATTGACATAGATGTAAAATCTGTGTCACAGAAGTTACACAAAATATAAACTAAACAAAATTAAAGATTTGCATTGTGATGCGTACCTCAGGAAATATGGAATTAAAAGTCAAGAAGAATGAGAATTAAGAGACAATCTCTTGTGAATAACAATATTAAATTGAATGATGTGGAGTTTCAATTTAAAGAAAGAGAGTGACTGCCGAGAGATGGAAGAAATCATGGGTGAGTGAAAAAGTATAAAAATATGTAGAAGTGAAAGAATAAAAATTATAGAGGAAGTTCATCTTTCCTATGTTCCCAAGTAAGGTATCGAATTGATAATACGGCAAGTTATTCCTTTACTGGGGATCATGAATAAGAAGCAATTGTTTTTCTTTTTTTGAGGCTAGAAGCAATTGTTTTTTTACTTTTGTCGTGTTTCTGATTAATTTGAACCGTGCCCAAATTATTATATGGGAAACAAACACAAGCAGTCGACTCCGGATTTACCACTATATTTATTTCGGACAAATCATGACTTTTTTGTAAGATAGATGTATAAGATAAAATAAATAATGTGATAGAAACAAATAAAATGAAATTTTTTTTTATAAAAGTCATTGTAAAAATAAAAATAAATCATACATTTATGCACGTGACACAATCAAAACTTATCATTTATGTAAGACATGTTATGGAGTGTCTAAAAGTTTCTTCACGCTATACATCAACATCGATGTTATGAATATTTAATTTATCTATATTTATTGTAAATTATAACTATTTATATTATGTCTTAATACTATTAAACTATTTATAACTGTTCAATTACAGTTTATACCTATAAATAGGCTATTCCATTACTAGAAATATGACAAGAAACTCTCCATTCTCTCTACTAGCTCTCTCTTTGCTCCTAAATTCTTACTGTTTTATGTTAATTTTCATAACACGTTATTAGCACGAATGTCTTTCTTCCATTAATCATCTATACCATTATATAAAAGGAACACTTCTTTTTCTTTGTAACTACTCTTGATCTCCACTATTAGTGAGACCATTTTACCCTTCATACTATTACAGACACATTAATTAACTATACTTTTTTTCCAATTTTTTTGCCATCTTCTACCAACAGAAGTTACTTTGTTTGATTATAAACTTAACCTCCATGTAAGTTACCTTCAGACTGTCTCTCTCCTGATTTCTCAATTATCTCTCTTTCTTCTTTTTGCCATTTTCTTTTTTATCTCTTTCTTCTTTTTGCTTCTTCAGCCTCCGTCAATTTTATCTACTATTTCTTATATCTTTAACAAAATTGAGTAATCACCTTTATCTCTTAAATTAAGTAACCAATCTTATCTCTCAAACTTTTGCATTTCTTTTTTTACAAAATCTGAAGAACCAGCTACAATTTATCTCCAATTTTTTTTAGAATCCTTTGCCTCTCACTTCTACCCATGTTAGTTAGTTTCTACCCATTATTCTTTCTAACCCTCCCACGTAAATTACTTGCTAGCTGTTTCTTGATTATCTCTTTCTTCCTCTAACCCTCCCATGCACTTACTTTTTCAGTGAAGGAAAGCATCTTCATATCAGTGAAAGAAACCTGCACTTCAAGTAATGAGGAAGCGGTGAAAGTACAGGAAACAATGGAAGAGGAAAAGCTCCAACGGCATAACATGTGCAACATTTTTATAGGTGAGGCAACCGATTTTTACATTGGTTTTCTCTTCCGTAGTTTACTTCTTTTTTTTTCTCAGATACGTTGTTGTTCCTCTTTCACTTTCAATTCTCAATTCTAGCTAGCACGTTAAAAGAATGAAAGTACCATCACGGAAGCATTCCTTTCAATGGTTGTTTTTCTTTCCTTCAATTTTTTTTTTTGCATGCTTTCTTTATCCTTATAAGTTTTTTTTTTCTTTCTCTTTTTTTCTTCATTTGTGCTTTCAAGATTGACAGGTTAGTGTTGAAAAATTGAAGCTTTTGGAGCTTTCCATTGTAATGCAAAAGGAATCAAACGAAGTTAGTTATTCTTAAATTTGTTCCATTTTCTCTGTTCCTCTTCCTCTTTCAATTCACAATCCCACAATACTAATCAGGTATTATTTCTTTATTTCTTCATTTTTCTACAATTTTGTTGCTTGGTGACTAAAATTTAATATGTAATTGGAACCTTGAACAGATATTAATAATCTCCTTCTCGCTCTGACCATTTTCCTCTCCCCTACAACTCACCATTTTTTTTTTAAATTATTTGCTTGACCATATCCTGAAATTTTGGTACTTTTTTCTTTTTTTGGGTATTTGCGTCTCTGAAATAGGTGATAAAAAAGAGTGGCTGTGTGTTTTCATCTCTAACAGAAGAGGAATTTATGTTTGTATTTTAGTTTTTGGCTCAATATTTAACCCCTTGCGCTATTTGTTCTCCACTTTTCTTCTCTGTAACTAACCAATCTTTTTTTGAATTTTTAAAATCTACCATCAACAATAAATCAATTTTGTAATCCACTATTTGTCTGCTCTTTATATTTTTTTGAATTTTTAAAATCTACCAAATAACAATAAACCAATTACTTGCCTTAAAAAAAATTACTTAATCTTTTTCTGAAGTTTTAAAATCTAGCCGTCAGTAATAAACCAATTTTGTAATCTACTATTTTTCTGGTCTATAACTAACCAATCTTTTTTTAAATTTTTAAAATCTACCAATCAATAATAAACCAATTTTGTTCTCCATTGTTCTTATGCTTTTTAAATATTTTGAATTTTTAGGATCAATAACATACTTCCTTATCTCAATTGTTGTAAGGTCAATTGTTAGGTCATTGTTTATGTTAATTGCTGTATAAAGCAGTAGTTGTATTGTAGACACACACTGAATATGGAAAAGGTACATTTTATAATTGCAATTGGTGATATTTATTAAAGAAAAAAGTCTTATTATTGTGTAATATGACATTATTAAAAAATTAATTACAAATTAATTAATTTTTCCTTTTTTGATTTTTGTTTATCAGTTTTGTAGCATTTAAAATGTTGTTGCTTAATGTTTTCTATTGAATCTAAAGGCTTATTTTTTTACTTCTGCATGAGTTTTGCAATATTTAGAATCCCAAAGTCCATTTTATTCAAGAAACGGAGGACAACAAATAATGGAAGCATAGTTTCTAATATTTTAATTATTCATTTTCATTTGTTATGGCAGATATCCAATGGCTATACTAAGATGGTTAAAAGGGTAAGTCTTTTTGATAGCCGAAATGCTATAGAACGATTATATAGGTAAATATGTAAGTGATTATATAGGTTAAAAGGGTAAGTCAAGGATAATAATGATCTTCAGAAGTATACCCTCTTTATTTTCACCTTATCCTCCTGACCGAAAAAAAATATATAAATATGTAAATGATGTTTCTACTGATTATATAGGTATTTTTATAATTATTCAAATTTTTTTATTGATACTTTATAACACGGCTAATTAAGTGTATGTACTTATACATACTTATTTTTAATTACAATTTGTACTCTAATGTATACTTATATATATATATATATATGGATTCATTAACGTACACCTACTTGAATTTTAATTGGAGTACGTTAACAAGTTATAACTAAGGATTATGTTAAAGTGTAGCTTACTAATGTATTCTAACTAAAAAACAAGTGTGTGTACGTTAACAACTACTAATGGGGTTTGCTAATGTACACACACTTATTTTATAGTTTAGTTGGAATACATTAGCAAATTATAATTAGAATAATCTTAAAATACACCAATGGTGTAGTTTGCTAATGTACTCCAACTAAAAAACAAATGGATGTACGTTAATTATATATATATATATATATAAGATCAGGATCCGTTGATACCAAGTGTCAAATTACACCTTCAATAACTTTTTGTATAATGAAAATTTAACCTATCTAACCATTGAATTTGATGTTCTTATTAATTAGATTAAGTCTACAAAATTTCATACAATTCCGAAATTATTTAATAGTTCATCATATCACTTTATTTTAATGTACAATATGATATTAAAATATATGTAAATATTCAATGTTGAATAGCATATCTAACAAAGTCCAAATGATGTAAAATTTGATATACATGTTCATGAAGATAATATTACATAATTCAACAATTGGATTAGTTAAATTTGCATTCAACAAAAAGTTATTGAATGTGTAATTTGACTAACTTTGACACCTGATGTCAACGGATCCTGACCTATATATATATATATATATATATATATATATATATATATATATAGGGGAGGAATAAAATTATATCAATGTAACTTACACCAACTTTTACACTATTTAATAACTTTAAATTGGATAATTTTATCTCAAAACCCACCATTGGATTGAAAGTTTCTTAAACATAGATCACATGTACAAAATTTTATATTAATTCAAAATTATTTGATACCTTATTTATATCAATTAAAATAGACGTAATATATACTTTTCAAAATATACTAAAATATGAATCATTTGATTACCTTCTTATTGTTACTTAATTTTGGCAAAATTTGATACAAACAATCATGGTAGTGTGTAATTATAATTCAACGATTGGATCGATGAAAATTACATTCTATATCAAGTTATATATATATATATATATATATATATATGCATAGGAGGCATATATTATAAGAATGGCTTTATGTAAGAATGAAAACAGTCAATCTCAACCGTTAAATTAAAATAGAAGGTCTAGATTAAAATACTTAAAAATTCAAATTTAAACCTTATGTAACCATCAAATCTCTAAAAGATTTACCAAACAAAAATTAAATCTCAACCGTCATTGCCATCACTATCGCTACAGCCACCACCACTGCTATTGCCAGTGATGGCGGCGTCATGGTGGTAATGATGATGGGTTAACGACAATCTTGAAGAAGAGTGACGTAATAATTGAGATATTTTAAGACATGATAATCGAGATATTTTAGAGATTTGATTTTTGTTTGGTGAATCTTTTGAAGATTTTGTTACATGAGATTTAAATTTGAATTCTTAAGTATTTTAATCTAGGTCTTCTATTTTAATTTAACGGTTAAGATTGACTATTCTCATTCTCACATAAGAAAGTCATTCTTATAATATACGCCTCCTACATATATACATACATACATATATGTATATGTATATATACATGTATATATTATATATGGAGTTTGCTGACGTACACCCACTTGTTTTTCAGTTGGAGTACGTTAGCAAGCTATAACTACAATGTCTCTTAAAATACACTAATGGTATAGCTTGCTAACGTACTCCAATTGAAAAATAAGTGGGTGTACATTAGCAAATGCTTATGGGATTTGCTAACGTACACGCACTTGTTTTTTAGTTGGAGTACGTTAGCAAGTCATAACTATAATGTATCTTAAAATACACCAATAATGTAGCTTGCTAACGTATTCCAACTGAAAAACAAGTAAATGTACCTTAGCAAACCCCTATATATATATATATATATATATATATATTGAAGTAACATGAAAATGAGAGGCATTCCATTCTCCACTATTAGATTTCAAAAATGTTAATATAAACCCATCTTGGAGAAAGTACATTGAATCTGTCATGATCGTGGCTAGAGTTGGGCATATGGGCCAAGGTCTGCGGGCCACCCGTGTAGCCCGCAGCCCGTGTGAGCTACGGTCCTAAAAAAATATGGTCCATTTAAGAGTGCGGGTTTTTTAACCCAGACCGCTTAAACCGCGGTTTAAGCGGATTTATCCGCAGGCTTACGGGCCTATCCGCAAGCTTTTATGGATAGTTTATTTTATACTTGATACTTTGAATCTAAGACTTTATATTTCATATTTTGTGTTGGACAGTTTATTTAATATGTAAGATATTTGGTTTACATGGTTTTTTAGCATATTAGACTTTAAAATTGATTTATTTTTATTTTTTGGTATATTTGTCATTTATTTTTATTTTTATTGTTTTTTTTTTACATTCTTATAAAATTGTTTTTGTAATTTATTTCACGGGCCGCGGATTGGCCTGTTAGCCCGCGGGTTATGAGAGGCGGACGCTGGCCTCAAAATTTAAGACCATTTATCTTGTAGGTGGGCCTAACCCAGCCTATTTATTTCGTGAGCTTTTGCGGGCTGCAACACAAATTTCGAAAGCAAAAAGATAAGAAGCTTATTTTGGTGAAAAATAAAATAAAATCAAGTGGGATGCCGACTGTTGGGATCATGAATAAAATTTTCTAAGTTAAACAGATGATAGATTTTTTCGAAAGAAAATAATAGTTCTATTGAAAAGAAGTCAAGTATGTCCAGAATATAATTGTCACAAGAAAACAACTTTGGAGGAATTGAAGAAGAATGCGGTCGAAAAGAAACATGTTTGAAGGCATCATTTCAAGCCGTTAGTAGCAGTTATTTGAAATCCGAGGAACAATTGTCAAAATCTTAGATAGGATAAATTAGTCATTGTTCACGTGTCGAAATCTTATAATTCGATTGTTAGTAATATTTGTCTATAAACAAGGCACTGCGTTGCCATTTTTCTCTTTGGTTGAAACTGTGTACACTTTCCTGTAACACCATTCATGTCGCACTGACATAGCTATTGGTTCTAAGGATTCTATGTAGTTTTCACATATTTTTAATGCAATTTTGTTTTCTTTTCATTTGTGTTTGATTTATTTAATTGCTTTCGTCTACTTCTCTTTTTAACTTATTCACTTTTTAATTGCTTTTGTCTACTTCTATTGGTTCTTCTCCAAACTTTAACTTATTCACTTTTTAACCCCCTTATTTCTCAAAACTTAACTTTTTCACTTCTGAATCACCAATTCTTCTCCAAGCCCTAACTTATTCACTTCTTAATCCTCATTTCTTCTTGTAACTCTACTTAATCACTTCTTAACAATCATTTCTTCTCCAAACTTCATTTTTTTATTTGTAAAAAAATATTTCTTTGTAATTTTCTCGAATTTATGATTATGTTGGTGTTAGATGCAATATAAATGTGCTTCACTCGACTCTTAACATTTATTGATATCTGTAAATCACTAAACCTATTAAAATTTCATTTTCAATTAATTTGAGCGAGTAATTATATTGAAATTGAAGTGTCAAACGAAATCACATACTTTTCAAGTTGAAAGCTTAAAGTTGCTTGTTCAAATAAAAATAACTCACAGTTTTTTTTTTCAATTCTAAGTCCCATAATCTAAAAATCTTATTTGTTAGAATCATTGTGAGAAGTTATCTTTTGAGAATTATAATTAATCGAATTCTCAGAACGAATTTCCACCAATAACACCGACTTTATAAAGCAAAATCTGTCATAAAACCTTACAATGTCATGGCTACAATGTGGGTTTCAGAAGTAAAAGGGAGGGAAAAGCATTTTGGTATAAAATAAAATAAAATATTTTGCAATTCTGATTTCTTGGAGCAAAGGAAGCGAAATTGGTTGCTGCCCAATAAAACATAGGAAAGAAGGAGTAAACCATTGTAGAACACAAAGATAACACAAGAAGGGGGGTTGAATTGTGTTATAGCAAATTTTCGCAAAACCTTTTCAAAGACATATCGTCTAAAGGATTATTCAAAAGATTTTTTAAAATGATATAGAGAGAAAGACAAATGCTGAAAGAAAAGCACAAAAGCAAACAAGATTTATACTGGTTCGTCTCACCTCAGAGACTACGTCCAGTTCTTGGCAACAACCAAGTTCCACTAACTTAAAACAAGTTACAAGTATTTTTTTCAACCAAGCCTATTCAAGCTCAACCCAAGTAGTCTTTAACTTGTCTCTCAAAGCAAAAACCCAAGTATTCTTTGAATCAAAGCCTCTTCAAGCTTCCACCGATTTCTTAGAGAAAAAGGTTGAATGTGAGTTATCTCACTTAGTTTAACGTCCTAACAAATGAATATATAATGAAGAGCAAGGAAAATTTTTACAAGTAGAGTATTACAAGATTAGAGTTTTTCAATAGTTAAAGAAATTTTTTAAACACTCAATCAGCTATCTCGTTAACAATTAAGATTGAGGTCTCTTCTTCTATTTATAGGCTTCTCCAAAAAGTATTCGTTGTGAGTGCTTGCAGGAGACAACCTTCATCTATTGAAAAGAGTCATTGAAGCATTAAATGCAACATTTAATGCCTTTCACCAACTTGTCACTTGATAAGATAAAGCAGTATGCTTATCTTTACCATTATCATACTCAATCTTGTAACAATGGACATATCTGCTTTTCTGTTCTAACATCCACATGCACATTCTTTCTTTTACACGTAAAGTGAAATTTCCTCAAGAGTAGGTACCTAGACTTCATTTATTTCGAGATTGTTTACGCTTTTACAACTAAGCAGTGTGTAGATCGTTAGAACATCGTCTGAAAGCCATTAGTTACTGAATCTTTTAAAAGAAAGATAAAGACGTTATAAGCACAAGTTATCAGACGATAGTGAATACACAGATTACAAGTGACTAGACGATTGCTTGAAAAACTCTTTTTAACTGTTTGTTATTATCAAAATATTTGAGGGTTATAAATTCGTCTTTTATCTTAACAACCATCAATTTTATCTCTAAAGTATTACTCTCTCTCATAAATAGTTCTTAAAGTAAACAAATTATATAAGTAAATTCCCCAAGTATTAAAAATTATACTAAATAGTCTCTCAAGTATTGAAAAATCTTTCAAATTAGTCCGTTAATAAAATATATCAATGTAGAAACTAAATTGATGAATATGCAATACTTTAAAGACTACTTATATAATTTTATTACTTTAAGGACTATTTAGGAAAGCTGGTAATACTTAAGACACCAAAATGATAGTTTACCCAAGAAAAGAGAGGCATTGATGAAACTGTGAGTTTTGTTGTATTATAATTTCAACTGAAGATGAGATTTAATATGTAACAAATGGTGGAGATTTATTGAACAAGACTTTTTTTTTTTTATTTGGTTAGATTATTGAACAAGACTTCTCTTGTTAAAAGCCAAAAGGAGAGGATCTGAATTCATTTTTTAGTTGGTGCAACAGAAACAACTTTCCTATCTAACTTCCCTTCTTTGTATTTCCTTTCACTCTATTTCTATTTTCACTCTGAGAAATAGAATAAGCCTCTAGGGAACTTTCTCACCTAATTGAGTTCTGTCATGGCGGTGTGGAATGATGATATGAGAGAGTCAGTCCAAAATGTTGAACATCAAGGTTAGGTGCGAGATAGTGAGGCGGCATATGGTCTGTTCTGCAGATACGGTTAAGGGAAAAAATGGTAATGGGGGACTGACATAAGCAAAGGGATTTTAAACACAAACTCAAATTGGATCAGAGCCCATTTTTCTCTTTCTATCTTTTTTCTTTGTTTTTTATTTTATTCATTTTTTTGATGATTCTGTCAGGTAAGATAAGAAATTATATTTTTTGTCTCTCTATTTTTTTCAATTTGCAACTTTTAGTTCCGCCACCTTTTTTTAGAGATATTTAATCTTCTATTTTTAAAAATTCGCAATTTTGATTTTCCTACTTTTTTTTAGAGACATTTAGTCCTTATTTTTAAAATTTGTAATTTTGTCCTTCCATCAAATTTTTTGCATTGATCGTTAGTGGTTTAATGTTAACTTTGACGTGTCAATGTTGACTCTAATTTTAACATGTCATTTAAGTATTATACGTCAGAATCAACGTTAAATTATTAACGGTCAATGTAAGAGATTTGACGAAAGGACCAAAATTGCGAATTTTTAAAAATAGGGGGACTAAATGTCTTTAAAAAAATAGGGAGACCAAAATTGCGAATTAAAAAAAATAAGGAAACCAAAAATGCAATTTATTCTAAATTAAATTAAAAACTAGATGAAATTAAATAAAAAATAGAAAAAGAATAAAGCCCAAATTGGATATTCACAAATAATATAAGAATAAAACATTAGAGTTTAATAGTCATGCACTGTCAGTATAAAAAGTTTTACACTGTCAACTAATCAAAAATTACTGTTGATATGACTTTTAAAGTATTTATTATAAAAGTCAACAAACTTACAATAAATAATAGTTTATGATTAGATGAAAGTATAAAACTACTTTACAAAGTGCATGACCTTTTTTCTCCAAAACATTATCCCACGTATATGAATTCTAGTGTTATCATTATTATTTAAATATTTTAAGCTTACGTATCCTTCAAAATTCCAATATCATGTCAATACAAGATTGAAATCATTTGCTGCCAAATCATGTTTCTTTTTATCTCTCTTCAATTATATTATGCTAGCTCAATTAAAACAATTACAGGTCTTTTTTTTTTCACCGTTAACGTCGTTATTTTGTTTAAGGGAGGTGTATTGAATTGAGATTTTAAAGAATTTTAAAAGATTTTTTTGTGATAAAAAAGTCTTATGGTATTCAATTAAGACTTTTTAATAACATGAATAAGTCTTGTAGTATTCAATTAGAACTATGAGGATTTTTTTAAGAAGGTAACAAAATCTGGTGGTATTCAATTGAGATTTTTTTACGACTTACAAAATATCTTTTGGTATTTAAAAATATACAAATTTCGATGGATTGTTTTGTAATGTGAATTTTATGTGACTTTTCAGTAGAATGTATAAATATCACACTCATCCAACAATCCCACACAAACCCTTGAGACTTTTTTATTCTCTCATTCCTTCTTTTTCTACTGTTGTTAGACTTTTTTTTTTCTCTCATCACACATAATTCCTTCTCTCTTCGTCAACGGTGTTATAGATGTTGATACTATACTTGGCATCTCTTTCTTCTTATCCTGCATGCCTTCTCTGCAATTAGGTTAAAGACCTTTTTATTTGTCTTTGTTAACTTGTTTAGACGAATTCATTGTGTACATCACCAGAAAGATAATGTCAAAAATGCATAAAAAACCCCATGCATCACCAATGTTAATCACATACTTGCACACTGATCCCAATATAAATTATACGACTTCAATTTAGCTTCGAATAAAATGGTGTGCTCTGATGTTCTCTAGTATTATTTGGAAAAATTTCCCCCATAAAATTATTAAGAAGTTCAAACTTTTTTTTTCCTTCTCATAGTAAAGTGCTTTATCTATTTGTTCTTGAACACTCCCTTTTGTTAAGTAATCACTATGAACTATGACTTGTTATGTGATTGAGGTATTAAAAGGAGTCTCAGACGATAATGAAATAGTTAAGCAATAGGTAATAATTTGTTCTATGTATTAGAAAACAAATGTTTTTGTTTTGATAAAATTAGTAAGATATGAAGTTAAAATCAATTAACTATTAAAAAATTAGAAAAATTATATTGGTTGTACTTTTTTTTATCCAAACCTTATCATTTTTTTGTTATGTTTTTCATCAATTATTGTAACTTTGAATGTTTTTTAACATTCATGGAGTCCTTTCAAATCTTATAAATTTATAAAGTCTTTTCAAATCTTATAAATTCTTATGATATAAATCCATTAAAATTCAAACTATAAAATCTTGACCATAAAAGTTTTTTTTAAAAATCTTATAAGTCATTACTTTTTTACATAGTCTTTTAAAATTTATAAGACTTTTTTATGTCAAAATAGTCTTTTAAAATCTCAATCCACATGCGTGATTAGAGGTGAAACACTAAGATAGTACTTAGGATTACACAATTGTCCAAGGTTGAATTGAAATCAGCCCTCTATTTTAACAAAAGTCGGTCTTCGATCCATAACTCGTCGTTGGAAGCTAAATCTGAAGCAAGCGAATCTTGTTGAAGTTCTTGTAGGCCTTAATGGGAAAGTGGTCGATGAGGCTGTTATTGTCGATGCAGACGGCGAGGGGGGAAGAGAAGGAGGGTTTCTTTGGACCCAGGAACTGGCCCAGGGTTTGTATGATGTGCATTGTGTAATATTCTTTACATCTTGTGTTTTTATAAGTGTCTTTGGACATTTTTAATGAATGATCATTTGACCAAAAAAAAGAAAAGAAAAGAAGGGGGAGAAAATAAGAGAAACGTAAAATGTTTTAACCATGAAAAATGACATTTATTTTTTTAATTGAGGTGGCCTAATGTGATTGGAAGTTCTTGAGAAAAGACATAGATTTGGGATGGTGACTTCAATTCCAACACAACCATTGAAATTTTTAAAAATAGCAAACAACTAAAAAATGGAAGGTGATTAAATCATTAATCAAAATTCTCTTGATATTTTAAGGCTACCACTGTTGGATTTTGTCAAGTGTAATGGTTTATTCTAATTCCTCAAACAAAAGTAGAATTTCTTTCTCAAAAAATCATAACACAAGTGAATGTGAATAAATTTACATCTCCAATTTTATGGTTATGACAAAATGAAACTTTTATTTTTACGAAACATTTAAAATTATTTTATTTGATTGAATTAAATTTTATTTGGTCGCTTATTTCAAAAAAAATATTTTCTTTATAAAAAATTAGGAGTTAAATGTGTTTTTTTCTTGTAACAAATTGTTAAGTTTAGATTTATTCTACAGGAACGAGGACAGTTTAGTTATTTATTTTCTATCGTAGTTATATATTATTTTTGGATATACTAGATAAAATATGGGACATGCAATGCAATAAAATATTTAATAATAAATGAACAACATAATGAATTTTAAAAATAACAAAAATAATATATAACTATTCTTGAATAGATAATGCAAGATCCTAATACCTCTCCTATCGTAAGTAACTGTCAAATCTAACCAAAAATACAAAGCATCTTTTAATGCATCAAATTGCACAATTTTAATTTAGTTTTTAGTAAAAGAAGACGAGGAGCTGGCCATACTGATCCTGCTAAGAGTTAGTTATTAGCATTCGTTTTTCAGTCGGCTAGGTAGCATACTTAATTTCGATTATTCACGGCTATCATATATATCTGTTTTTTTTTTATTATTATTTGAGAAAGTTTAAGTGAGTTGAATCTCAATTGCTTATTGGAGCTTATCAGAGCCACAAAAATACTTATAAATTACTCATTAACAAGATCCCCACTTCAACCGCAGAGTCGAACTTATGTCCATGTAAGATATGAATTCTTTCCTTATCTTCGTTGCTCTATCATATATATGTATGCATGCCATATATAAAAGGGCAACTGCTGTACAAAAACAGAGATCAATAATGAATAATGCCCTTTTTTGCTGCCATGAGAAGATGAATTTCTCTCGAATCTGTCCCAGTGTTCCTAATATCACAGATCCTCAGTCTAATTTTAAATTTCATGTATTACGTAAACCACGAAAAACGATCACGCTTAATTTCTGCCCATTGCAAAGCATTGAAAAACTCTACTCGACATTTCAATCAAGTTCCAACCTGTAACTATATGTATATATCAACCTTCCAGAATTACTATGGTACATATCGTTATTGTTTCCAAATTATTTGATGCTACAAATTGTTTCTAACATTGTTATTGTTATGTTCCCTGACGACACAGGTAAATTACAACCTTGACATTCTACATATATGAATGATAGAGTGCTGGCCCCTTCTCATTCACTTTTCAACACATAATAGCATTGCAAGGAGTTACTATGGATATACCTCAATGAGAGACCTTAAGCCCAAGACTGGAGTTATCTTATAATCACTGAAACCGGCAGAGGAAATCAACTTAACCCATTCTTTCTTATTTCTCTCTTTTCCAGTAAACAACACCATCATCAACATATCAAAGAAGAGTTGTGTTTCCATTGATTCATCATCTCTCTTTTCATCATCCATCACCATCTCTATGATAATCACCTTCCCTTTTTTGCCTTCCCTCGGGATTGCCTCCTTACACTTCTTCAGTATGTTCAAGACTTCAAGCATTCTTCGTCTTTCCAGTCAGGCAATATCCACTGCTTTGTCATTCAAAGTAACACACCTGGGATCAGAATCTTCAAAAGGAAATTACGTATTGATTTGTTATTGATTCGTGTTAAGCCTGGAAGAATTAATGTTTATAACTTCAATATATAATCCTCCATAAAAATTCAAATCTGAAGAGATCTATGACTATTTTACCAGAGAGAACAAAGATTTACCTATTAATATTCAAGTAACTTAGCATCTGTATAATATGTGAACTAATTACCAGCTATTATATAGGTCACATTGGTCACGTGGCACCTGCACACTTGTCAGCTATTTAGATGATAACTTGATTAGATGCATTTTATGTTAGAATTAGTTGGTCTAATTTGGTATCAGAGCTACAGAAGCTGTTAGACTGTTAGTGCTAGCTTAGTTATACCTCTACCGATAAATATTATACATTATTTGATCAATGATAAGTGATGACGATATCTTTCATTCTTTTCCAATTGATTCCTTCCTTTCTCTGAAACTTGAAACCAGTCAAGCAAGACACGTCAAAGTAGGAGTGGCAAACGGATGGATCGGATAAATTTTTAGTCGGATTATAATGGATTGTATAAAAATAATTCATTAATCCATTTTGATCTATTAAAAATTCATTTAAAAAATTCAATTCATCCATGATCCATCTAATAAAATCAAATCCAATCTATTCATTAACAATATTTGGCTTAATTATGTTTTTAGTTCCCAAATTTGAGAAACGTATTATTTTAGTCTCCTAAATTAAAAATTAATCTTTTTACTCTCCTAAAATTTTGAAAAATATTGTTTTAGTCCTTTAGGACCATCTATGGTATTATTTATAAAGCAGATTGAGTCAGTTATGCAACATCAGTTGTGCGTGATGTTTTCATTGACAAGGACATTACTGGATGAGTTTTGTGTAGCAGATTCACTAACTACGTTTGGACAAAAAGGCCAAAATAGAAATTTTTAAAATTTGAGGAACTAAAAAGATTAATTTTTAATTTGGAAGACTAAAAAAAAATTTCTCAAATTTGAGGGACTAAAAACATAATTAAGCCACAATATTTTGATGGATGGATATCTAATCCATCCACAAAACTAATATATTTTAAAAATTAAATAATTTTTATTTTTAAAATACTCTCTCCCCCTCTCTTTCCTTTCTCTCTCTTCTCTTTCTCCAACCTCTCTCTCTCCTCTCTCCTTCCTCTCTTTCCAATTCTGTCGTGTTAAAATAATATTCTTTCAAATTATCACAGAAATTATGTTCAAGGAAAAATAGAAAACAATTACCAAGAAATCTTCAAAACGTAGAAACATGAAATTTTTTTATCATAGTTCGAAATAAAAACATATTTCAATAACTCTAATTTTGTGTAGGGAGAATCGACAAAATTTAAATGTAATTTCTTAGCAATACACATAATAGTCAGGGTGCAGATTTGAATCATCAACTAGCTATATCATAAACATTTAGGTTTAAAAAATTATTTTTTAAACCTAATTAGAAATTTTTTATTTTTTTAATGGCTATTCTATTTTTAATGGAAATCTGATTATAAGACCAAAAAACAAATTATTTTGAAAAAAAAACTAATTAGACATGTCTTTTTATTTTTTTATTCAATGAATTTTATTTTTTATTTAATATAATGCAATGGATTTTGAAAAAATAGTTGATGGATCACTAACTATCCGTAAAATTAAACGGATGGATTGGATCCAATCCATTATTATTTTTTTGTGTAATGGATGAATTTACTTATAGATGAATAAGATGAATTATGAATAAATGAATTATTTTGCCACTCCTACGTCAAAGTGACAAAATAATGAGTTTTGTTACCTTCAACAAAATGGCATCAGCTGGAGGAATCGCCTCAAACATGTCCCCTCCAACGTATTTTAGGTTCTCACTTCCTTGCATGCCAGCAACAACATGTGGGAGATCTAATACGATGCATTGCATTTGTGGGAATGATTTTGCAATGGCCTTTGCCATGGTCCCTGTGCCTCCCCCAACATCAACCAATGACTCCAATCCTGTGAACGCTCCCTTGCACTTCTCAATCACTAAACTAGTGGCCAATCGAGCGTCACTCTCCATGGCATCATTGAATAAGTGATTAAATTTCGGGTCACAGTCAGCATAATCCCATAGCAGCATCCCGTGTGCTGTTTCAAATGGTGTACGATCACCAGTTTTGAACCAATTAGAGAATTGATGCCATGGCTTTGTCATAATTGGATCGAAAACGGCATGCAATAAGGGTGTCACACTCAAGGGATGGTTCTTAAGCAGTAGTTTAGATGCATCAGTTAGCACGTACTCACTTCTAACTCATTCTCGGTGACATTATGTTGGGAGATAAAGCCAGAATGGATCATGATTCGCATCAAGCGATAGATGTATTGGGTTTTGGATGGATGGATTGGTAGTGAAGCAATGAGTTTTGGAAGTGGCATGGGTTGGCCATAGTTATATATGACATCTGGTATGCCTAATTCAACTAGGCATTTAAGGGACATGGAGTTTATGAAGCTCAAAATATGATTCCATATGTGGGTTTGAGCTTGAAGCACTTTGGCAATATGCTCTCCATCGTGGGATGCCATAATTTGCTGACTGAATTGTTGGCTAGATTGGGTCTATTTATAGGAGAAAAAGTTTCGTGGACACCAGAGATTAAAAGAGAAAAAAAAAAAATGTATATATAAATATAAGAGAAAATAAGTCATGCAATGACAGTGTAAAATAGTTTTATACTATTATCTAATAGCAAACTACCATTTATTATAAGTTTGTTGACTTTTATAACAAATATTTTAAAAGTCATATCAATAGTAATTTCTGATTAATTGACAGTATAAAACTTTTTACACTAACAGTATATGACTGTTAAACTCTAAATATAATAGGTGTTATGATATAATAAGAAGAGAAAAAAAAAATAGTAAGTGTAAATGAAATACATGATATATAGAAATATCTATATATCTTCGCTCATTTTGTAATCAATTTCTTGATCGAAAGTAGTCAAAGAATGCAATGTATCCTTCCTATTACTGAATTGCAAGAATGCGATGTATCCTTCCTATTGCTGGATTGCAGATAAGCAGCGACAGCGCTGTATACTTTATAGCATATCGATTGGACGATAAATTGCACGAAACGTGATGCACGGGAACGACATGGTTTTGTTTCTAAGACAAATACAAATACACGGTGGTCATTTTCAATCGGTTGAGGAATAAATTAAATAATAAAAAAATAGTTAAATTAATCTGTATATTCCTATAGTTTTATGAAATTTTTACTTAAGTCCTTACAATTAAAAATACTTTAAAAAAATTCTTATAGTTTAACAGGTTTGTAATTAAATTCCTACACACTAATAATATTATCATTTTGTTAATTTATATTTAACTTAATTGTATTGTTAGACTCTCAATTTTTTCTTTATTTACAATCAAGTCTGAATGTAAATGATATGCAAAAGTAAAAAGAAAATTAATAAAAGTGTTAAAGATGGGAATTGAACCCACCTATTATTGACGGGGAATTGAAACACTCCCCCGCCCCCCCCCGGCCCCCTACCACCATGTATTTGTATTTGTTCTTAAAACTTTCGTACTAATTTATTCCTCTGATTTAGTTATTGTGAACCGTATTGAGTTTTGAATTTCTAAGACATAGGGTAAGATGTTATGCAGTCTGCGCTTGGTGCGAACCATAAACACAATTTATTGAAGTTTGGTACGCCAGATCATGTCCTGTTTCATGAACCATTTGGCAATTTCTACCGTAATGCAACAAATGGTTCACAGATGAGTTACAAAATTTTACCGTTAGATATAAACTTAAAATAATTAACGGTATAGATTATACTGGTTATTTGAATAATTTATTTGTTAAAAGATTATTTAAAATTATATTAAAAATTGAATGGACCATTTTAACCCTAAACTAATAAGGAAGTGGCACCCCTCACAGCCCTTTCTAGCACCAACAATTTCATTAGAGGAAAACCACGAAACATGCCCAAAAAATCCTCGTCATGGTTCGATCCAAGATAGATTATGAAAAAAGCCGAAGCGGTTTGCCCGCAAAGTCCGCGATGAACCCTATTTGTGGCCACCCCCTCACATTCAAAGACGCTGTCGTCATTCCAGTCCAAAGCCCAAAGATAGGAAACACATGCCGATTTCTTCGATTTGTCTAACTCGTCGAGAATATCGTCGAAGGCTAATGTATGAAAACCTTAGACGCAACAGTAATTTGTTTTCCGAAGGCTTTCTCTGTAATGATTTTATAAATAATTATTTTCCCTTCTAACCTACTAGCCTTACGGTATACTTGGTAACTATGGTCTTGTTTTTGTTTTTCTACCTTGCTTCCAAACCTTAAAACCTTAGCAAAATGTAATGGTAAAGTGATATAACAAGTTTTTCTCACGTGTGGGACAAACTGAAAATAAATTGATGTTTGATAAAAATAAATTGGTTTTATAATGCAATCACTAATAAAAATAATTAAAAGGCCTTTCCATTAATGATTTTATCTATATGTTCTTACTAAGGATGGAAGCTTTATGCATGAGTTTGGTAGCAAGATGAGTAATAATTCTGATGGCTCTGTTTTGGAAAGTGTTGAATTGAAAAAGGTTTCATCAAAAGCAAACACACCTGGAGAAAGAAATGCAGTAGTAGACATGGTCAGAAGGGGATAGTTGGTCTGACTTATACACAAGAAGACATGCCCTGGACTGTGGAAGGCATCACCCCTAATATTATTGTCAATCCACATGTTATTCCTTCTCGTATGACAATCGATAAGCTTATTGAGTGTACCATGGGGAAGGTGGCTGCTCACATGGGAAAAGAAGGAGATGCATCTCCTTTCACGGATGTTAGTGTAAGTAGCATTCTTCCATCCAATAAATACTTGCTAGAAATTGGAAATGCTCAATCAAATCTTGTTAGCCATCCAGTTACAATAGAATAACTAGTTGACAATATATGCTTTTGTGGTATGTATTGTGAGTAACAGGGCATGTCTTCTTGCTGTAAGCAGTTTATGCAACCAATTTTTATGTTGGAGCTCGACTGGTAGAGGATGGCAAATCATCATTCTCAGATGTTTTTCGTGTAAGTTACTCTCCTAAGTCATACTTGTTCACCATGTAAATTCTGTCACTTTTCTCTTCTCATTGGCACAATTACTGCCAAGTCTAAAATAGAGTGGTCAGTGTGCACAAGGTTTCCACCAAATTTTTGACATTGATGATTTTGTCTCCTAATATGTAGGTCTTTTTTGCTCTCAGTATGGTAGCTATAGGAATCTCTCAATCTGGCTCTTTGGTTCCTTATTCATCTAAAGCAAAAGGTGTTGTTGCTTCTATAATTGCTATTCTTAACAGAAAGTCACAAATATGAGGTAATGAAATGTTGAAAACAATATATTATATATGCAAGGTTATGACATGATAGTAAGGGAGAGAGGAGTTCAATTATTTGGGGGACAAAAGCAACAAGTAGTAATTGCACAAGCTATAATGAAGAATCCAAAAATATTATTACTAGATGAAGCCACAAGTGCACTTGATGCTAAGTTTGAAAAAGTGGTTCAGGATGCACTAGACCGTGTTGTGGTGGATCAAACCACAATAGTAATGGCTCGTAGGTTATCCACTATTAAGGGTGCGGATTTAATCGTAGTAGTTAAAAACGGGGTCATAGTAAAGAAAGGAAAGATGAAGCATTACTCAACAAGGGAGGTGACTATGCGTCCTTAGTAACATTGCACACAAGTACTTCTAAATCTTAGTCCCCTTACTGCTTATTGTTGATTTTATCCAAGTAAAATTTAGTTGATCGGAATTTTTGTCCTTCTTAATGATGAATCGAGTTTACATGTCACACTATCTTTGATAGCTTTATTTATGTGTACTACGTAATATTTTTCTCAAAAGAAATAGTTAAGAAAATGTTTATTTTGTTTCTTATCTTTTTGATTCAAGAAATGATTCTTGTATATTATTCTCATTTATATCACTTATTTACATAAAGATCTTTCACAAGAATTGATTATTAATTTACTATGCAGAACTCGTGAACCTATGAGCTTGAGCAAATATCAAACTCTTTTTAAGTCGTACCTAGTTTTCCTCTGCTGAGAACTAATTCCTCAATGAGCTTCAGAGTCTACATTTTTCGTGAATGTAGTTCTTGAAGATTGAAACATTCTGACAAATATTAAAATCCTTACATGTGACTAGTAAAGGAAGCTATTGAATCTAATTTAAGCATATGATGATTTGACAAAGTTTAATATGATAGATTAGGAAATATGAAGGGAGTATTAGTAATTCTAAAACAACATAACTTCATTGATATAATGTTCATTGTGAAACTTTTACATTATGGTGGCCAACTTAACCCATAAACACCTTTTACAACCATTAAACCAATTTACAAATCTAAAACTTTTACAAGTTACCCTTTTAGTGTCTTCTTAAGCATTTTTTTCCCACATAGCCTTTCTCTAAGCTTTAGCTTGGTCTCTCTTTTCCTTCTTTAGCATTTTCAGTAGAACTCCCTTTGCTTCTCTAACAAAAAGAAAACAACATCCGTGAGAAGTGTCTAATGGTGTATCCGTAGTCTTAGCTTGTTGCATGCACTCACTGTTTTTGTAATGTCAATGATATGTACATGATGGAGAGGTTTAAAAGGTTAGTAACTGTTCTGCACTAAGGCACACAAGTTTAACTTAGCAAATTGTATCCTTCCCTTTCAGTCATCCCTTTGCATTTCTTAGCAATTAAAATGTTATCAAGTCCAACACATCAAAAATTAGTCCTATTGAGCAGCTAAAGACATGACTCATACGGCTATGAGCAAAAAGATTAAAGAAGGAAAAGGAACAAAAGCAAAACAAAGCCAATTTTTTTGATATTAATGAAAAATATGTATTGCAATTCCCAATTGCCGTTATAATTGTTGCTGTGTAAAAGCTGGGAAAACCTTCTCCTGAGGTAATAAAAAATGCACTTGAACCTAGAAGCAAACCTTAGCCTTAGCCATATGATTCTCTCCCAAAACCAAAGCACTAATGAGTAGTGATTAGTGAATCATTGGAACCTAATAACCATTCTTTACACAGTAGTTTGTTGGGCTTAAGTAAATGATGGAGCTTTTAGGTGGTTTCAAACAACAATTGCATCATAACTTTGAATTCTAGAAAGATAGGGACGTAATGCAGACAAGATTAGGTTTTCACACAAATTTAGCCAACATTTTATACTAAATTCAATAAAATATAAAGAAATAAAGAAAGAAATAAACTTTAAACCAATAAGAACCTAATTGTCGATAAATTCAAACAGTTCAAGCTCCACTCCAATGATCATTCTTTATCTATTATTTCACCAATAAAATTCTGAGCAAATCTAACACACATCAGATCCACTAAACTAAAACACAGTTTGCAGCTTTTTCTGTACCACTATTATCTAGCATAGACATTCAACCTTAGAGGAAAAAACTAATAAAAAAAGGTGGAAAGCAAAAGAAAGTTAATTAATTAGTTAAGAAAAGGGCGATTACTGAATTCATTACCGACAATGTAGTTGAAGGTGTAGGTGTCGCAGTTGCTAGTGAACTTCTTGTTGGAGGCAGGGAGCTTCTGGAGGCACTGCAAGGCTATGCTCGTGAAGTTGGCGCTGCAAGGTTGGAGCGACAACGACAATACTCGATTTGGGAGGTGAGGAAGAAGCAAACCAATAGAAAAGGAGGGCAAATGCCATTTAGGGGCATACAAGATTTATCTACTTGTCTGGGTGTTTGGCTTTCTCTTTTTTTTTTAAACAAGGATTTATTGGTCTTTACATTTTTAAATATAATTCGATTTATATTTTTAAATTAATATTTCGATACTGTTCACTTGTCCACCTATGATTCTTTGAACCACTTGCACTGTTACTTCACGTTAGAAAGCAAGCACTGATTTTGCTGTGAATGACTTTTTCCACTCCTCTTAAAGCAAAAAGTTTAAAATGAAGTACCAGTTTAAGTGGTACACCCATGAAGCATGTGTATCTACCGTTAGATTTATTAATAAAAAAATGAACGATTGAGATTTTTAACTTGATACCTATTGAACTAGTTACATGTAATTTTTGAAGTTACAATCCAGTCCTTTGTCAATGCATCTTAAATGTCTTTTGTCCCAAACCCATTCTTCCTCTTTCCCTAGGTTTGGTTATGCCACCACCGCCGCAAGAAAATCTAGCTCAGTTTCTACAATCCTCCTATATCTACAACACTTTCAAACTTATGGATCGGAGGAGAAAAGGAAATCGAGTGTGTATATGCGGTAGTGGAGTGGTGGTTCCAGTAGCCTTGGCTCTTCGTCGCCACGATGGCACTGGCTCATCCTCAATCATGCCTAGGTCCTTCCACCAATCTCTTCACTGTCGAGCACACTCGAAACTTAGCCGCCAAAGTCGTCACATAGTGCTCGCGTCATGGCGTCTCAGACCACCGCCGACGAGACGTCTCGGTTTTCAGTTCAGCCCTCTGCCTCCTGTCATTCTTCCTTCTTTCTCCAATAACACCAAAAGTAATGAACACTAGCACAAATGCCACCATTATCCCTCCAATTGCAGTCACGACACCTAACAAATCTCCTTCTCCTAAGGTAGTTCTCACTTCAATTTTGTCCCTGTACGCCTTGGTTCTGATGTGTTTAAGTATATTTTGCATGATTCATTTGTTAAATTGTAAAAACAAGATAAAGATGATGCGTATTTGATACAATTTTAAACTTAGGTATGTTTTGTTGGTTTGTGATTGATAATTTGATGTGTCAATAATGATTGAGTGAGATCTCAGTTTTGGATTTCCACTGTTGTTGCACAATTGTGTTGATTCAATTTGTGTCACCGAGTTCTTGTCAAAGAGACTTGAAGAGATTTTGGAGAATATTGAGCGAAAGGAAATGTGTTTTTCTGTAAACGAAACATGTAGGAGAGAACATGGTTTTTCCATTCTCCTTCAGTCTAGAGAGGTTGAACTCGTAGTTGGTGATCTCCCCCACGGTCCCCCAGAGTTGTAGAGAGAATAGTTTCTGCACTAGCAACAAAATCCTTGCACTTTTGTCATGGTGAAAAACTAATACCAAGGACATATTTGTACATTCAAATTTTTATATTTTTAAGTAAATTTTAATTATTTATTTATTCTGGTTAAAAACTTGATATATCAAGTCAATTTAATGGTACATCAGTGAGGCACCCACTTAAGTGCTTCACCTTAGAATCGTATCTCTTAAAGTTGCTTTACGAGTTTCAGGTCTGCGGTAATTTTGTTCATATTGCCTAGAGCTAGGCATATGGGCCAAGGGCCGTAGGCCACCCGTTTAGTTTGCAGTCCGTGAGGGCTACGGGCCTAAAATATTTAGCCCATTTAAGAATGCGAGCTTTTTAGCCCAGTCTGTTTAGCGCGCGGTTTAAACGGATTTTACCCACGGACTTGCGAGCCTCCCCGCAGGCTTTTACTAACTATTTTTTAAAAAAATAAAATTGAGGAGCTAGCTACATTAAAGATGAAGTCAAACATAATTATTGAAGATAATTGATAATCATGTATTTTAAATATTTGACAATGTACTTCCTATTTAGTATTATGTGTGTATTTGAAATTTGCACTTTAGATATTTAATTTGTAAGACTTTTAATTTCATATTTGGTTGGTGTATTTGGTTAATCAACTAAAAAAATGTTTGATACTTAAAAGGTTGGATTGATGATCATATTTGATTTAATTTTTTGTTATTTATTTCTATTTTTTTCTTCATTTTTTTTGCAATTTTTTATTTTTTTAGTTTTTTATTTGCAGGCTACGGATTGGCCAGTTAGCCTACAGGTTATGCGGTGCGGACGCGGGCCTATAAAACTTGACCCATTTATGTTGCGGTCTGGGCCAGCCCAAATTGTTTAAGTTGCGAGCTGAGCCTAAACGGGCGGGCTAGCCTATATACCTACCTCTAATATTGCCCTAAGAAGTCAAAGGAATTGGAAATAATGATGATACACATAGAACTAGTATAATAATCAGTGTTCTGCACAAGTGGAATTTATAATTTATAATTTTTTTATATTATTGTGACTTTTAGTAATTTTTTTAAATTTTATGTAAATATATATTAGTATATATGTACATAAATATTAGAAAAATATATTAAAATTATTATGAATATTTATATATATTCAAATAATTTTATATTCTTATATATCTTATATTATTTTAATATATATAAATATTTATTTTAAAAAATATTATCTTTATAAATATATTTGTATTTGTATATAATTTAAATTTAAATATATACATAATTTTAATAAAAATATTAATAATAAATATTTTATATTATACTTTGTAATTTTTAGTTCTTCTTTAAAAAAATATGTCTTTCCACAAAGGAATGAAATGACAAACATTATTTATAAAAAAACTTTGTGGGTATTTGAACTTATAGATTACAATAAAAAAAATTATGAATATAAAGATAAAATAATTATGAATAAAAAGATAAACAAATAAGATAAATTATGAATAATATTGTTGATTTTATAGAAAACAATTAAGTCTTTTAAGCATATTAGTTAGGATTTAATTCTTGATCATATGCATAAAAAGTGAAACTTGATAGATTCATCATACTTAATGCTTTGCTATTGTATACAACCAATAATGAAATGACACATCATTAAAAATTTTAAACAAAAAGAAGAAAGTAATTTCTTTGGTACATGTTACTTTGTGTTGGCACTTGTACCTCAACAAATACATTCCAAATATATGTGCAAATAAAATTCAATTAATCATTGATTTGGAAACACCATTTGTTATTGTTAGGATCTATTTTTATTTTTAATTATTGATTGAACATTCAAAAGTAAAAGTCAAAAAAGAGAAATTTTAAAATCAACTTTGTAGGAGCAAGGATAGAGAGCTCAAAGAATCATCATTGGAAAACGAACATTTCATATCGAGGGTGTGACTATGTTGCCTTAGTGTAACACTCTTATTTTTGCCTATCAAATTGTTTTCCTAATTATTTTGTATTTATTGTTGGAGAATTGGATGAGAATCTTAAAAATTTGATCCCCACGGTTACATTTGTATTAGTAAGTAGTACTTAGTTTAAATTTTTAATAATTTTTGGGAAACGGAGTTCGAAAAATGGTAAAATGACTATTTTGCCTCTAGAAGGACTGAAAATTTGATAAAATATTTAGAAATGTCTAAAATTGATTTTTAAGTCATTTATATGCTTAGAATAATTAATAATAATTTTATAAATTTTTCAAAAATTTATTAAGACAATTTTTGTGAAATGACCAAAATACCCTAGTTGACTACGGGGGAAGACCAGAGACTTTTTGATTTCAAAGTATTTTGAAAATTTTATACTAGGTTTATTTTAATTATAAAAATTTTATTTTAAAAGAAAAATAGTGAAAAATGTAACACTCTTATTTTAGTTTTTCAACTATTTTTCTGATATTTGACTATTTAATTTTAAAAAATTAAGAGAGAATTTCAAAATTCTGAACCCTACCATTATGCTCAAAATTTCAAGATCTATTTAATAGTGATTTTTAATCATTTTTCCAAGTCGGAGCCTGGAGAAACTAAAAAATGACGATTTTATCCCTATTTCTCAACATTAAGGGTTGATATGAGAAAAAGGTTCAATTGACATTAAAATGTCAATTTGAGCTTGAAATCATGTCATATATATTACAATATAATTTTGGAATTTTTCTAGGAATTTTCTAGAATTCTTGTGTAAAATGACCAAATTGCCTCTAGGTGTTTGATAAGCCAGCCAATATTGGTTTGACATCCAAAAATGGTGAAAATGGTAATTTCAGTTTATTTATAGGTGAAATATTTAATTTTAGAATTTTCATAAAAATTTTGGTATTTATTGAATCAAAATGGATTTTTTTATGAATTTTCTAACTTAAAAATACAAAATAAATACATATAATTCGAAATAAATTAATAAAAATTAAAATTTATTATTAGAAATTTATTTTTTATGAAAAATAATGTAATTGTCTATTTTTTCATTAAAATGCATTAATTTGATATTAAAAGCTAATTTTACAAGTTTAGGCGTTTTTATCGATACTGGTTAATTCACCTACAGATAAAATTTAGACTGAGGAGCTTGAAGACAGCTCATATAGAACGTCCCCAAGCCTAGGAGGGGTGATTCACCACCCTAAATGGTGTATGTGTCCCTAAATTATATTAAAAAAATTAGATTTATGACATAATGGGTACATAATGGCTTATGTAAGTTTGTGGACACCTAACCCCTTCTCCTTCTCTGTAAATAGTCATGGTCTTGGACCATTTTTCAGTACCTCTCCTTCTCTCAAGCTACCAAATTCTTAGAGAGCTTCTCTCTCTAGAAAAAAATTTCTTTTATTTTGTTTTTATGTTAAAATTTTACTACTTTTCCAACTAGTAAAGTTCTCTTCCTAGAAGCTTTGCATCAACAATTCCATCCTCTTCATCAACCACTTTAGAGGTAATGGGGGGAGTGGGGTCGATTCTAAATTATTGTCACTTTACATGTTGATAGGAAGGGTTTTCCCCTAAACTTGTTTAGGCTTAAGTTTTATTATTGTTATTATTGTTTGATGTTAAACTTTAATTTTTGTTAAGTTGTTACTCCGTTTAAATTTAGATTATTAAATTTTGATTGCTAAGTTGTTACTCTACTCAAATTTAAATTATTAAATTATACTTGCTATGCTGTTACTCTGCTCAAATTTAGAAAATTAAAATGTGTTTATTTAGTTGTTATTCTGCCAAAATTGTAGTACTTAAATTATAATTACTATGTCGTTATTATGCTAAAATTTATGTGATTATGATATTGTGTAATTTCTACAATATAAGATAGAAATATTGATTGTACTAGTGCTCAAATTAAATGAGACTAGGAAAACCTCTGTTTGAGAAGTTAGGAAGTGATAAATTAGTGAGTAATGTAAAGCAAGTAACATACAGTGGCATGGCACCTTGCTAGGGAAGCTACAGTTTGGTACACTGCGGGATAAAAGGCAGGGACCCATGGTTAGGTCTAGAGGGTATAGTATCAAGTGGTAAGCGTCCTAATGGCCAAGGTAGCGCTCTTAAGCCGAGACAATCACTTAACCAACTTGATAACCCTTACAACTGCTCAGCATCACCAGGATTGGTTTGAGAGTATACCTCTATAAATAGACGTCCTGATGGATATTTGTTCCTCATTGATGATGAGGGACTGTACCATGTGATGATGTTGAGAGAAGTATATGTACTCCCAGTTACTTCCCAGGTTTTGTTAAGCACTATTACCCACTAATGGAAAGTATGGATCCATACTGACTCAAGGATAGTATAACCTAGAATAAACTTTAGGTTCCCTTTTTATTATCAACTGTGTTTTATCTGTATTGTGTGGTAGAATGCCTACCATACATGTAAAAGTGATATTAGAACAAATCACCTCACTCCATTATTTTTCATTTTATGCATGATTGATTGCGGTTAATGAAGACCAGGCTGTTGATGAGGACCTATAGGGCTAGTCTGATAGTTTGTTATTTTATGGGATAGGGGTAAATGGACACTATTCTGACTATGATCTTTTTGATGTACTGAAAATAAGTAATAACAATTTTGATGTATATTTTGACCTCCCTATATTTCAGTAATTTTTCTGATTATGAAATCATGATGTACAATTTTACAATGAATACATACAGATTTTATTTTTTTTCGCTACCGTTTTCAAATTTTGTTAAATTTACAAATTTTCTATTATTAAAAAAATTCTACTCATATTTTAAATAAGTAAATAAGTATGGGTTATGTTCAATGTGAATGGGTGTCACACTTAGCATCAATCTTAGTTGAGTTTTTACTTAATATATATCTATATGATGACAACAAAGACAACGAAGTGGTAGTGAAGGTGATCAGTGATTTTGGTTCTCAATTTCTTAGTTTTGTCCTTTTTATGTGAGTTCTCTATATACTTTAATTGCTTTTATTTTTGGGATAATACATCAACGGTCCCTGAACTTTTTGGATTTTTTTTAAATAGGTCCCTAAACTATAAAAATTTATAATTGAGTCCCTAATCTTTTTCAATTTTTGTAATCAAGTCACTAGAGTCTACAAACCATTAACTTTGATAGAATATTCTTTATTCCCTCCTAACCCTAGGGACCTAATTACAAAAATTGGAAAAAATTAAGAACTCGATTACAAATTTTATAGTTAGGGACCTATTTAAACAAATCCAAAAAGTTCAGGGACCTGCAGATATATTATCTCTAAATAAAACTTAGTAATGAAGACATGTCTTGTAATTTGCGAACCCTATAAATCTACTTCCAAGGTTCCTCTTTGTCCTATATAGCAAATTATATAGCATTCAAGAACGAAGCTGAGTTTTTATTAGAGTTCTCAAAATGGGTACCTCGGCCTGGACCAATCTGATAAGCCAAAGTTTGAAAAGTAGGCCAGGCCAGGCTGATTTTCATATAGGTCATAGATTTTTTGGGCTATTTGGCCTAATAGATTAGGCCAAATTAATCCATTTTATTTTTTTTGCAAAATTTATATATTTTTTATAAGAAAAAAATAAAAAGATACCAGGTCAAATAGGCTCAATAACTTTCTAGCCAACATTTTTATAGCCCGACCTGGCCGTTTAGCCCATCTAGTCAAGTCAAATTGGCCCTATTCTTTTCAATCCTCAAAATAAATAGTCCAACCCAACCTAGTCTGGCCCACCAAGCCATCGAACTAGGTCAATGCTGATAACTCTAGTTTCTAGAAAGGGTTATAACTTTCCTTTTTTATTATTTTTCTATATGTAATTATTTTAGAAAATATTATTCCCTAGATTTCAAAATAAAAAAGTTTTAACAAACAAAATTTTCAATTTTTGTAATTAGGTTCCTGGGAATAATTTAACGGTTTATAAACAAACCATTAACCCCAAGGACCTAATTACAAAAATTGAAAAAGATTAGGGACTCAATTACAAATTTTCATAGTTTAGGGACCTAATTAAAAAACTCAAAAAGTTCAGGGACCTATGAATGTATTATCCCTTTATTGTTTATATGAATTGATTGATCCTTAATTTATATAGTGGGTTAAATATATAAGAGCACAAATTAACATTTTCTATAGATAAAGAGTGGTATTGATAATTGAAATCATGACAATACTTAAATCAACAAAAAAAATTAATCAATTGAATTTGTAAGCAATGATTATAATTATTTTTAATTGTACATTTTAATGAATTAAAAAAATTTATTTCAGTAGAAAAATAATATATATATATATATATATATATATATATATATATATATATATAGTTTTAAATTAGTTGTGTAAAGTGCATTGTAACCAATAACTATATTTTCTTTTTATATATATAAACATTGGCCTCTAAAATTAATTTCTATTAAGATGATTTTGTGCATCAACTTAAATGTTTAAAATATTTTACAGAAGAAGAGAAAGCAATAGGCCTTTCTGATTGATTGAAGAAATAAAATTTATAGAATGATTGAATAATATTATAGGTATGTGAGTATTTATAAATAAGTGATAAATTTGAATTAATTACATTTATAAATTATTTATTTTGTATTTCATGACTGATAATAGTAATAATAATAATAATATAGGTACATTTTATGGTCGTTTAACTGTTATAAATTACCATTTTTCTCACTAAATATGAATGGAATCTTAGTGGTAATGGTGATTATATTCTATTTATATCATTAGATTAAATTAATGAGTGTCTAGGACTGCATAATAAGAAATCGAAAATTGGAGCATATCTAATAAAAAAATAATATCATTTAGTATATTAGAAACTTTAAAAACTATTTTCATTCAATATTTCATATACTTGAATCCTTAACAATTTGTTTCTTCTATTTTGAAATTATTGTCGTTTAAACTATTTTTATATAAAAAAATCATAAAAATATTTATTATTTTTCCTAACTTTATCCTTGTTTTTACACTTTCTTTTAAATATTATGTTTTGATAGTCATAAAAGTAGTTGTTTTTTTTTTAAGAGATAAAGTGTTAAGAATTTCTAGGAGAATTATTGATTTTCTAATCCTTATACACCATTTTAAAATAATAATTATTTCATAATAGAAAAAACATTTCATTTAACAATATCATTGATGTGATCAATTTTAATGAAATATAAATAATTTTACATTGTAGACTTAAAGTTTAATTAATTGAATGTTGCAAAATGAATTGGTATCCTCTCCCTTGAGTTAATTCAAACCATCAAGTTGTAAGACATACATTATAAGTGTGAATTTAGAATTATGCAAGGTTTTTGTTTCATGAAACTTAAATCATCTAAGATTTTTTAATTTAAATCTACTATAAATTTGAATTAAAACATATATTCGTATTATTAATTAATTTGAATTAGAATATATATTTTTGTTATCAATTTGAATGTTCAAATCATATAAACCATATTGATTATAATTACCTTAATTAATATAATTATGTATTTTTTATGAATTAAAAATAGAAAAATTTATCACTTGGCAATTAATTACTGTAATTACAAAAAAAAAAATCATAATATTTCATATTTATTACCGTATTGTGTAAAATCAAAATCTATACAAATTTAATGATTTAATTGGTTGATTTAATAATCAAAATATATACTGGTTATAATCACCTCACTTTGTAAGTATGTGAGTTTAAATTCCTATAGTATTTTTTTTCTTTTTTAATTTTCTTATCTCTTTTTTGCCATCTTTCTTACAAAGCTTACTATGAGTCTCTCTTTAAATTAAAAATAAAAATGATTTGATATTCCACATTTGACTTGGTCTAATAAAGAAAAGGTTAATACAATTAAATATAATAGAAGTTATCTACTTCTTCTCTTTAGGCTAAGTGAGATTTAACCTCATTAATATCCAGTGCATCACTGTTTATCTTCTTGCGATACATTTGATTTGACGTTGTAGTGTCTTGAGTCTGTGAATGTCATATATTGGAAGATATATATTAAAAATAATAGAAAGAGATATAAATTTATCTTATAAAAAAAAGACAAATCAAATGAAAAATGATGTAAAGATAAAATATTTAGGAAAAAAAAAAGCAATGAAAGAAATATCTCTATAAAAAAAGATATATAAATAAAAATTATAAAAGAAAAATAAAATAAAGACCGAACCTTATTTTGATAATATAATACAACTCCTTATATCTTCTTTTTTAAAACCTTCCTTTAAGTCTTTTGTGTTATTTCAATAGTTGAAAGTCAAGTAGTTGTAAAATTAATGTTAGTAAACAAACTTTTAATACTAAATATTAGATAAAATATGTAAAAAACATTAAAATAATTTAAAAAGATAAAATTTTACCTTAGAGAAGGAATAAAAAGATTGGTAAATTTGTATTTCTTGCTTGTATTTAGCCTTCCCCCCGCCCCCAATTGAAATTGAATAAAAGGAACAAAAAAAATGTTAGCAATTGATTATTTCAGAAAGAAAAGATAAAAAAAAAAATAACAATGTGTACATAGGTATTTATAGATGGGATGATCATATGACTTTTTGTGTTAGGAAACTTAAATCAGAAAAGATTTTCTAATTTGAATTTGCTACAAATTTGAATTAGAATATATATTCATATTATTAATTAATTTGAATTTGAATCAGAATATATATTTTTGTTATCAATTTGAATGTTCAAATCATGAAAATCATATTGGTTATAATTATCTTAATTAATATAATTATGTATTTTTTTTATGAATTAAAAATAGAAAAGATCACTTGGTAATTGATTATCATAATTACAAAAAAAATCCATAATATTTAATAAATTTATTACCATGTTATATGCAATCAAAATCTATATACTTGTATTATTAGTTTGAATGTTCAAATTATAAAAATCATACCAATAATATTTTCCTTAATTATGTATTAGAATATTAGAATTTATATTAGTACTATCAATTAATTTGAATCAGAATATACACTTGTATTATTAGTTTTTGAATGTCCAAATCATAAAAATTATACTGATCATAATTTTCTTAATTACTATAATTATATATTTTTATGAATTAAAAAATAAAATAAAATAATCAATGGCATTTTGGCGGAAAAATAATGAATATGATGTTGCCATGTGGCATTTGCCTCTATGGCAAAACCTTCTTTTATAATATATAATAGATATAATAGATAATAGATCTCGTATTACAATTGTAGACCAATTTGTTTTCTATTTGCAATAAAAAATCGTAATTTAATAATTGTATTAGGAGTAATCAATCAATAAATTGAAAATGATTTTATTATATATTATAAATGCTTTAATTATCATAATAAAAATCTTATCATAACTATCATAATTACTGTAATTATAAATAACATTCAATAAAATTTGAAAAATTATTTTCTTGTTATATAAAATCAAAATTAATTTTAAATTTAATCATTTAATTGATGAATTTAAGTAAAATATATACTTATTATAAATGTCTTAATTATAAACGTCTTAATTACTATAGTTAAATATAATAATATATTTATATGAAAAAAAATTGTGAAATTTAGGCGAAAAAATGATGAATATGGTGCTACTATGCAACATCTTTCCATATTATAAAACCTTCTTTTATAATATATAATAGATTTGGAGTTGTGGATAAAATCATAAATGAGGTTGTAAAAAATAAAACCGGGAAAAAGTTATAGCTTGTTTTTTATTAATTATAATTGTTTTTCTAGGTGGAAAGACAAATTAAAGTGACATTGAGCTAAGCAACCATGTTAATATCTGTTTTAGGGGTTATCCAGATGCTAAGTCCTAAGTTGGCTTACTTCACCACCTATCTCGGTCAATATAGCCACATGTATCCCAGACGGTATTGCTTTGTTCATCCCAGTCAGGGTTTTATACCTACCTCGACATAGCATGCAAAGCGCCTAACAGCAAGGAAAACGTGCACCAAAATGCATCCTACCACGTGGCACCCAACCTTAACAGTATTTTCCTCCAAAACACTCTATATAAAGGGCTCCACACCCATTAAGTACACACGCTCTCTCTCATTCTTACTCACTCTTACGCCCTCACTGACTTAAGCATCAAAATCCTTACAGGTGCCACCACCAGAGATGTTTGTGACCACCATGGAAACTTACTTTCTCGTGTTCACCACATAACAATATCTTTTTAGGGCTATGATATGGGTGCATCTTTGCAACTTTACTTTAGTATTTTATTATTATTATTTAATGAAAATAATAACACTTTCTGATGAACTTTTATTCATCAAAGCAAAAAAGACCTGAGTGCATAATCTAGGATCCCTACATATTCTTAGTCCATGTGCTTAGATACTAGAACTGCTTGACGGTTAATTGTTGGAAATAATCATTTTAGTTTTATTAATTAAAATGACTAATGCATCATTTTCACTAATGATCCTTACAATCACACATCATTGATAACATGCACAAATACGGTACGTGTATCAGATATGATACGTATTTGATACAGTAATACGATTATTCTAAGAATATATAAGATACGATATGATACGTGTAAGATACATATCTAGATATGTATAAAAATTCATAAAACATAATCAATATATAATTACAATTCTGGAAATTCAAGTTAAGAAGATATTTCTTGGACATTACTAAAAATAAAATAAAAATTATTTATTATAAATTACTTCCTATTGTTTACAAATAGGAATATTATCAATCTCATTTCTTTCTTGAAATCATCCATAAAGAGGATAATTTTTATTTTTGGTTCATCAAAGGATAATGCTTCTATGTTTCTATATTATATATGTTTCTATGTCTCATATGTACTTGTATTAGATTTTCATAATTATTTTAAAGGTTTGGAGACTTCATAGATACATATCGGTGAAATATTCAAGAGTATCGGTATTGAATATGGATACGTGAAGTAAATTGAAGTATCGGTGCTTCATAATAATGATAACCCTAATGTTAGAGTTGCTGACCCGATTTTTTAACCTAGCGGAAAAGCTCGTGGAGCATCTATTTTGGTGGTGAAATTTTTTAATTTTTTTTTTGTTTGTTTTTAATTTGAAGTCTATGGTGGTAGTGGAATTCTCGAACTGATATGCTTGAGATAGGGTTTTATATGCACTATCGTCAAGAGTTTTCCATGTTAATATTTGTGTTCATCATTTTCCTTTATCTCAGCTGCACAATATTTCTATCACCTAATAAATAGATAAACAATATATAATTAATTGGATTTTGACATTTTTTCAAACCATAAAATTCTTTTTTTTATATTTAATCCTTATATTACGTACTTTTATTTTACGAGTCAATATCCTCTCGTCTAGTTGTTGTGAATTCAGTAATATACATTTAGAAAAAATTTCTCCTGTTCATATTTTTTATAACTTTTCTTGAGAGAAAAGTATGACATAAAATAAATAATGTAATTAAGAGAGAAAATGATAAAAAAATATTATAAAAATAGAATAAATTATAAATTTATGCATATGACGCAATCTAAACTTTTCATTTATATAAGATACAAGTGGACATGGGTATGAGTAGACCGAAAACTCAAACGAAATCAAAGGAGGAAATCTGGGTTTCGAACCATCGGTTTGGTTTAAATTTGAAAACTCCATACTGAGTAAATTGATTCAAGTCTCGGGTTTGGTATTGGAACCTGAACACACCTGGACCTAATTGAACTGTCTTTTATTATAACTTTATATAGCCTTTATTTAACACATTGTATTTCATTTCCCAGACCTTAATCTCACTTTCTCACTCTCGTTTCAATTTGGTAGCTAGGGCTCAATCTTCTTCTTCGATTCTCTTCTTTCTCTTTCATCGAGGACTCTGTGACTTTAGACTGTGACTCCCAAGCCTTCTCCTTCGTCTCTTATGATGTGTTTGGTTGGGAGAAAAAAAAATAAAAAAGAAAAAAAACACAAATAACAATGTATTTTGGTTTTTTTTTGTTTAGAAAGCGAAAGAAAAAAGAAGAGAAAAATTGACTTCCACAAACAAAAATTCAAAATTTTTTCCTTCTCTCTTATTTTTAATTTAAATTTCAAACTTTTCTATCATCTCTTGCTCTCCTTCCTCTTAACCAAACATAGGGTTAAGCCTCATCATTCTCTGAATTTGTTTCCCTTTCTTCGATTTGGTAAAGAATGCTCCGAATGATGACTGACTCTGTGTCATCTTCTTCGATTTTCCTTTTTCCGTTTCTCACTCCTTTTTTTCTATTTCTTCCAGCAACTCAAGAGTGAGCACCAATGCACCACTGCACCACTGCATATATAACAGAATGATCTCCAATCCGTCATCCCCAGTGAATATGAAACCCTATGAATATTACAATTTATATGTATGGGTGGGTGATTTGTATTTTAGTATAAACTGCAATGTTGATTTGTTATGCGGTGGTGATCTTGGATTGACTGCAGCACTCAAAATGAAATCAAACCCTTTTTTTTTTTTTGAATTTCTTGGCTTTTATTATTTTATTAACAAAGTCGATCACTCGACCCAACCCGTGGTTGGTTCGGTTCAGGTTATCAACCAAAATTAAAAAAACTCAAACCAATTCAACCCCATTAACATTGGTTGATTTGAATCCAAACATAATCAAATCTGATCCTACCCATGCTCACCCCTTATATGACATGTGATGGAGAGTCTCAAATTTCCTCCATGATATTCTTCAACATCAATGGAGCAAATTGTAATAAAACTAACACCAATTATTACAAAAGAAGAAGAAGAAGGCATATCCTAACAAACAAAAGTATTAGTCGTTAAGATATTATTCTTACTAATATATTCTCTTTCATCATGATATTAATAAATTTTTTGTTAAATAAAAATTAACCTATTAATATAAATATTGTGAGTTCATATTAACATATCAAATGATAAATATATAAATACCAATGGACAGTGTGTTGTTGTAAAAACTACTGTACATTATTAATTCATTATATGTATTGCAAACATAAATTCGCGTAATAATATTCATACTGATTTTATTGTTTTTGTTGGACTAAAAATATACTAATACACATAAGTAAGCATGGTAATGGGGCTAGTCATCAAGAGCAAGTTTTGTCCACCCCGTTCTTGCCTCCACCAAAGACAAGGTGAGTTCAAGGTTAGGTTTAAAACAAGGTGGAGATGAAAAATTTAAACTCAAATCAATTCTTGTTAAATTAGGAGAAACTCAAGGATAATTTTTCTCACTCTTTTTTTTTTCTACATTCAATTTACATACATATATTTTTAACTAAGACATATATCAATAATATTTTAATTGAAATAAAATATAAAAGCTAATAGACAAGAATTTTAAAAACAAAAGAAACTTAAGAATTAAATGATATTTTAATAAAATGTGTGATTTTAATTTTATTATTTAATTATTATTATAATTTAAATTATTTAATTATTATAATAATTAATTTAGATGGATGATCCGTAAATTTATTTGTCTCTACTTTTATAAATTGGAGAAATTCGACCTTAAGTTTGTTATATTGTGAGGCTCTATTTAAGATATTGTTTGTTTTGACTCTCATGGTATTTTACAGTTTTATCTTTTAAAAAGTGTCTTGATGGGTTAAGGGGGAAATTTTTTTATAAATTACCATTGGTCTCAACTCCCAAACAATTTGAGAATTTTTAGCAGAATGCAATACAAATCCAAATGAGAATTTACCTATGGGATGAAATAGTTTTTTTTTTTTTTTGGGTAGAAACCACATGTATCTGTACGGGGAGTTATTTTGCTCAAGTCGAGTAAGACTACTATCGATAGCAAAGTTCTCCATCCTAATATTTAACATATTTATGTACACAGGACTCAAACTCAAGATCGTTAAGCTAGAACAACATTGCTCCTGTTAATTTACGTGCTTAGTGATGATGAGATAGGTAATTACATCCCTAAATTTATCTTTGACTCCACTTTTATAAATTGGAAAAAATTCAAACCCAAAGCTAGGGGTGTTCACGGGTTGGATTGGTTTGGATTTAGGACAAAATTAAATCCTAACCAATTATATTTGATTGGATTGGTTTGGTTTGGGTTTTGAAAATTTTTTCAGCCAATCCAAACTAAACCGAACCGATTATAATTAGGTTGGTTTGGTTTGGGTCATCGGGTTATGATAAAAAAATAAATTATTATATTTGTCAAGTTTTTATTTCTATTTATTGTCTATTTTATATAATTATTTAATTTATACTAAGGCAAGATAAAAATATTCCTTGTTTTTTAATAACTAATTATTTATTTTATCAAAAATGCTTAATTTTTATATAATTATCACTTTACATATATCATTAATTTTTTTACCTAAAATATAATGAAAAATTTACATAATAAACATGATCAAATTAAAATATTTTATATTAGATAAGATCATAAGAAAATTAAAATAAATGAAAAAAAAAAGAAAATACAAAAGTTGAAGTAAAATTTAAGTTATAAGTTTAAAGTATAATTGATTAGATTGGTTTGGATTGGTTATGGTTGAAAAAAGTTAAATCCGATAACCAAACCAATTATAATTGGTTTGGTTCGGATCTGAAATGAAAAGAACCGATAATTGTACCGATTCGAACCAATTTAATTGATTTGGTTTGGATTGTCGGGTGCATAAGATAAATCAAGGTAAGTGTTTATTTTTTTTCTGTCAAATTCGAACTAAGGTTGGACAGATATTTAAGAGTTTAAATTTAATTACTATGCACGTCATAAATGACTAACATTTTTTCAGTTTAGGTTTACTATTTTCTGATAAATCAAAATTCAAAAATATAATTTAAAACAAAAGTAGGTCTATCCTAGTTATAATCCTAATTTTCAAATCAAAGACCACAATTGTCAAACCAAATCCTAATTTCGAGGCTCGTATACGAGCATTTTATTCAAACTCAACTGAACCCCGCGGTGTCCTTGGCGCCATATTCAAAGTCTGGTTAACAACGTGAAAAGCAAGAAATAAATGCACCAACATAAAATCAACTCTCATAGATTCTCTTTGGATAAGAAATGAAAAGGAAAGGCGAAAAATTAGGAAACAAAGAAACAAAGAGATATAAGTAAGGGTAAATTTGAAGTAGAAATGTGGACTATTTGAATTGATGAAATTATTTTCTTTTCACTTATTTCATTATCGAACAGTGTAGCACAAGATTGTTTTAATATAACAATTAGTTTCAATTTCAAGTTTTAAATATATAGTTACATTAAATATTTGGAGGAAGAGTTTTATCACCTATAGTGATATTATCTGGTTCGAACAGAAAAACCTCCCCTAAAAGATACATATAATCTCATATAAAAAAAAATAAAAAAAAATTGAAGAGTGCATGAAAAGAAATTAGAAAAAAATTAAGAAAGGACAAGTTTTACCTTGCCAAAAACCAAGGTCAGCTGTGGGCCTAGTCTAAAGGGGCGATAGCCAAGCCCCAAGGCTAGAAAGGGCCAAAAAAAATTTAAAAAATCTATATAGTTGTGCAATAATTTTTCTATATTATTTTATATTGTTTTCATAAATAGATTGAAATTATTGTCTCTTTTTATGTCTTCTTTTCTCGAAATTAAAATGTGAATGTGATTAGAAAGTATCACTATCTTGGTTGTTAATGTTTTTTCTTTGATATGTTACATTCCTAAATCCATGTTAAATGAATTTTTAGTTCATTGTGATGTATGGACCTATGATAATATACTTAAAGTGTTTGTTTTTATAACAAGATAAGAAATATAAAAAAAAACTCAAATTATAAAGGAATTAAAACTAAAAGTTAATATATTAATAAAGAACAAAAATATATGCAAGCTTTAATCTTAAATGATGATATTTAATTTGTCAATAATAGACAATAGTGATAGAGTTAGAGCATTTTCTTTGAGAGGGAAAAATATAAAAAGTTAAATTATAATTTTAAAATTAATATATTAAATTTAACTAACTAAACAATTCATAATAATTGACCACATATCACAAAAATCAAAATTATATAAATTAAACAAAAGATAGAAGACTATAACATTGTAGCGAGAGAAAAGAGATATAGTTTTTAAAATTCATGATAGCAATTCTAATGATAAGAAATCTTTATTATATTTAGATATCATGTTTAAAGTTTAAAAACATAATTGACGTTCAAATTTTGTTAAAGCAAAATTTAACTTTTAACTTGAGAATAATAAAAATAATACATTCTCTATTTCAAACAATGAAATAATACCCCTTTAATTTTTTTATTAAGAAACAATTAGAAGAAAAAATAGAAAGATCTTGAAAAACTACTCTCTCCAGTCCTTTTTATAAGAACCAAATTAGAAGTTTGGCTTGGTCCTTTTTATAAGAATTAATCTAGAATGTCTCAATGCATTAATTATTTTTTTAAAAAAATACCCTTAATTATTAGTCTTTTTCTCTATGTTCATTAACTTTGCTTTGTATGAAGAGAATTTTGAAAACCTTACTTTACCTCTTCACATTCATAGACAATAAATATATTACTAATTAGCGAGATTAAAATAAATGGATAAATTACATTTTTGGTCCCCATATTTTTCTCAGTCAGCAATTTTGGTCTCCATACTTTTTTTTAGATATATTTAGTCCTCTTATTTTTAAAAATTTGCAATTTTGGTCCCCCCCCCCCCCCAATTTTTTTTTTAGAGAAATTTAGTCCCCCTATTTTTAAAATCCACAATTTTGGTCTCGCCGTCAAATTTCTTGCGTTGACCGCTAGTGGTTTAATGTTGACTCTAACATGTCAATGCTGACTCTAATGTTGGCTTTGACTCTAACACGTCATTTAAGTATTAATACGTTAGAGTCTACACTAAATTACTAATGGTTAACGCAAAAGATTTGACAGCGTGACCAAAATTATGAATTTTTAAAAATAGGGTGACTAAATGTCTCTAAAAAAAATAGAGGGACCAAAATTGCATATTGAAAAAAAAATAGGAGAACCAAAAATGCAATTTAGCCAAAATAAATACTTGAAAAAAGAATAAGAATATGTCTTGTCAATGTTAAGGGTAATTTTGAAAAGAACATATAATTTTAGTACAAATTTAATGCTTCTAACTAAATTAACCAATTTCCTTAGTCCTTTTGAATTAGTTAATTAAGTTTTATAAAAAGACCAGGGGAGTATTAAAAATGATGGTTGTATACTTTTTGGAAAATGTATCCATCTTGAGTGATAAAAGAAATAGGAAGAGGAGAGAGAGAAAATGTGAGATGTAATAAGAGATGGAGAAAGGAAGAGAGAAATAGAAAAAAAAACAAGTAAATGAAAGAGTTATAAGAAATAAAATCATTATTGAAAAATTATATATACATATTGTGTGTGTATTTTTTTTTTCTTTTAGGAGGAGGCATTATATATAGATATTTATGTGTGTGTGTAATTTTTTTAAGAGTGTAAATTGAATGATAGATGATAATATAAATGTAAATTGAATAAAAAATGTAATACACATATTTTTAAAATTTGTTTAAAGTATATTATTCACTTAATGTAATAAAATGTATCATTTTTAATAAAATTGTATATCTATTTTTTTATGCAATATATATTTACATTTTCGAATACTTATGCATAAGGAGACCTTATCCATTGTTTTGTCATGGACCCATAAATATCAAGACCAACCTGCTATAAATAATCAAAAAATGTCTTCCCTATCCTGAATAACAACCAAGGTTTGACACAAAAAAAATCGATAAGATTCCTCTCACCTATAAAACCACCTTTTTTTTTAGTGTTTGTCCATTAAGTTTTGATGACAAAGTGCATGAATGGTTCTTATCCATTGCTTGTGCATTTGTTTTACTTATTGCACATGCAGAGCTGCATGTGGGGATCATTTTGGACCTTGCTAATTTCCTAGTTCTATACTACCTTGTTTCTTATATATAAGACTATTTTAGTTTTAATTAAGATGAAGTAAGGATATGGTGAGCTTTATTAGGATTTTCAAGAGGGAAAAGGCTAGCTGTGCCTCTTCTAGGCAAGAAGAGGATCTTCTTCATCGAAGTACAAAGAAAGTGAAGGAGGCGGTTAAGACTAGCCCAATTCTATCTATGGAGATAGGTAAGGGAGAGAGCGCTACCTATCTGTATAATGACTAATTATTGAAGACAGTTGGTGATGTATCTAATCCTATGGTTATGGAGATGAATGTAGATTAGGATATATTAAAAGGAGTTCCTAAGGAGGGGAGTAGCATTGCATCTAAACAGTTTGAAGGTCCAATGATTCCTTTGTCAGAAGAACTAATGACTTGGGCAACACGATGGCGCAATACTTAGGTGGTGAATGTTTCGAGGAAAAGAGTTAATTTTCGCACCATCGAAGCAAAGTTACAATGGAGCTGGACAAAAAATGGGAAGATACAAATTATTGATTTGCATGGTGGTTACTATCAAGTAGTGTTTAGTAACGAAGAAGACTATAAGTTTGTGTTGTATAAAGGTCCATGGTTGGTTGCGGACCATTATTTTATTGTACAACGTTGGCAACCATTTTTCTTGATGCATACAGAAAAATCTACGAAGGTGGTTGTGTGGATATGTATTCAATGACTTGATATTGAGTTGAATAATGAGACCTTCCTTAAAAGGATAGGCATGTCCTTAGGAAAATTTCTTAAAGTGGATTGTTTGACATCTATTCACTCATGAGGAAAATTTGCATGTATATGCATGAATTAGATCTTGAAAAACCCTAAGTGACACATACAAATGTTTGAGGTTTTCCTTTACACCTTGAATATAAAGGATTGCTAGAGCCGGCAAAATGAGCCCCGCCCGATGGGCCGGCCTGCTTAGCCCGTAAAATGGGCTGGGCTGGGCTCAAAAAATGGTGGCCTAAATAGAATTGGGTCGATTGGGCCCAACAGGGCAATTTGGCCTGAGCCGGGCAAGCTCGAAACTATATTATAAAAATTTTAATATAATTTATTATACTTACATATTATCTTATAATATTATAAGAATATAATAAATGTCAAGCAAATACAAATTTAAAAAAAAAAAGGGTAATCTGTAATCCGTTGCCAGCCCTAAGTTTGGCTCCTTTGTAATTGGTTCTCTTTTCTTTGTCTCGCACCACTGTCCTCCATTGCTGTGTGAGCCGTGTGACCATCTTCAGATCTTCACTCTCCAGCTCTCCTCCCCCTGTCCAAGCGCCAGCAGCTACATGACCGACGCAACCGCCGATCCACCGCCAGTGTTGCGACACGTGTGCATGTCCCTCTACACTTAGACCCACGTCTTTTTGTGCCTCTGTCACGAGTCCCCTGAAGTTCGAATGTCCGTTGCGAGGTCTGTCTAAACCTTTGCCGCACCTCCGCACTATTGTTGACCTCTTGTCGCCAATTGCGATTCCACCCTTGTTTACGCCTCCGCCCTCCTCTGCCGTTTGCTACTTGCGCGCATTTAACCTCAATGTATTTTTCTTTGTTCTCAATGTGAATGGATCCATTATTTTGCTTATTTGTTGGTTGGTTTTAGTACGTGATTTTTGCTTCTGATTAAATGACTATGTGTTTGGGACAGCCAGACAAATGGTTTAACTTACTATAAATCAAAGCTACATTTGTTTATTATGCCATAGAAAGAGGTTGTTAAGTCCAAACATTTTTTATTTTGCAATCAAACTGTATTTTGTAACAATATTAAGCTCATGGAAACTGGATGAGTATCATATATTTTTGTTTGAGAAATTTATGTTCTTTCAAATTGTGATTGTCAAGTTGTTTTATAAGCTGAACTTCCTATACCTCAAAAGGCACATTTTACCTTGTTATAATCAAAACTAATATACATCATAGGCTTACATAATTGTTGCATCTTGACACATGAAGCATACAGCTGAAAACAATAAAAGTCATTCCTAGGGTCATAACTTATGAATGACATTGTTAAATTTTTATTTTGCAAACTTGCAGTCAATCATGAATGCTGATGAAAATTTGGAGTGTATGGATGATATAATGGAAATGCCACCTGAAATGGAAACTGAGGCGACTCCAAACAATAACCCTTTTGTTAAGTGTAGCACTACTGTTACTGGTAATAAAAGTAAGAGTCGAGAGGATAATGAGGAAGACCAAGATACTGTGAAGGTTAAGAAATCCAGGCCTAATACTTCTGAGGTATGGAATTTTTATGAAAAGGTTGGTCTAGTTGATGGGGTGGAAAAATTCAAATGTAAAGGTTGTGGGAAACTATACACTTGTAAGGTGCTTCAGGTACAAATCATTTGAGACGTCACATTCCTAAATGTCATGCAACTCCTAAGTTCCAAAATGTAGGGGACCTTGTTAGATAAGCAAGCTAGTTTATTGAGGCAATGGAAATTTGATAATAAAGCTTATAGAGATGTTCTTGCTAGAAGTATTATCAAACATGATCTACCATTTAGCTATGCCGAGTACGAGAGGGTTTGGGCATTAAATAAAGTTTTGAATCCTAACTTTAAACCCATTAGTAGAAACACTGCAAAAGCTGATTGTAAAAATGTGTTTTTGAGTGAAAAGGCAAAGCTAAAGAGTGTGCTAGCTAATATTCCTAGTAGAATTTGTTTGACTTTGATGTATGGACGGCTATAACTACCCAAGGCTATATGACTGTAACTGCTCATTATGTTGATGAAGATTGGAAGTTAAATAGCAAGTTACTTTCATTTTGTCATTTGGATAGCTCACACATTGGGTTAGAATTATCTAGTAAAGTACTTAGGATGCTTAAAGATTGGGGGATAGAGGGCAAAATATTTTCTCTCACATTGGATAATGCCTCTTCTAATGATAGCATGATAAAAATTTAAAAGAAAGACTTAATTTACAAAATGGCTTGTTGTGTAAAGGTGAATATTTCCATGTGAGGTGTTGGGCGCATATCTTGAATCTTATAGTTCAAGAAGGGTTGAAGGTGGGTGAGGTTGCTTTATTTTAAATTAGAGAAAGTGTGAAGTATGTGAGAGCTTCACAGGGAAGGTTGAGGGAATTTCAGAAATGTGTTGAAGTGCATTTGATTGAAGTTGGTGGTGGTTTCTTGAGGTTGGATGTGTGCTACTAGATGGAATGCTACGTACATGATGCTTGAAAGTGATATTAAGTATCATCGTGCATTCACTAATTTGAGTTTTTGTGATAGAAATTACAAGTTTTGTCTAACTAATGAAGAGTGGGAAAGAGCAGAGAAGATATGTGAGTTCTTGGCCCCATTTTATGATATCACTAATTTGATATCCGGGTCATCTTACCCCACATCCAATTTGTATTTCATGCAAGTTGCAATTATAGAGATGGGATTGCATGCAAATTTGAATAGCCAGGATAAGGTGATCAAAGATATGGCATCAAGGATGAAGGCCAAATTTGATAAGTATTGGAGTGAATATTGTGTCATTCTTGCCTTTGGTTGTGTTCTTGATCCAAAGGCAAAGTTGAATTTCATAACCCTTTGTTACAAGAGGCTTTATCCACATGATTATGAAAGAAGGTCAATAAGGTAAAAAAAAGGCTTATATCATCTTTTTAGTGAATATGTAAATCATTTGGGTACATCAAGCTCATCTTTACCTAGTACTTCTTCAAGCTACATGCAATCTCATCCAATGCCAAGGGAACATTCCCTTCATCCATTCTTCAGGTAACTTTGGCTTTGCAAATATAATTTCAATTCATAACATTTCATTTAATTTTCTATGAATGTCTCAAATGTACTTATGTTGTGTTTATTTTATTGTAGGCATACCAACAAAAAATAAGACAAAAGTCTTCAAATGATGGCAAGTCTCAACTTGACATATATTTGGGAGAATCAAGCATTGTTGGTGAAGACATGGATGTCCTCCATTATTGGAAGTAGAATAAGCACCGTTTTCCCCAACTTGCTATCATGGCTTGTGACATTCTGAGCATTCCAATCACAACAATTGCTTCGGAATCTTCATTTAGTATCAGAGTTCGTATCCTACATAAGTATAGAAATTGCTTACTCCCTGAAACTGTGCAATCTCTCATTTATACTCGTAATTGGTTGCACGGTTTTAAAGAAGTTGGACCTTTTGGTAATAATAAATTAGCTATATATCATTAATTCATTATATTGTAATCCTTTCTGTTTTAATCTATTTTAATCTTTCGAACTATAGATGTAGAAGAAGTGGAGGAGATACAGTTATTTATGGAGCAAACTGGACATGGAGAAACTGCAACATCTTAATTTGTTGTTGAACTAATGAACCTGTTTAGTTTACGACTTCGTTCTTTTTTGTGTATGAATTTTTAAACTTCTGCAACTTTTCTCATCTACGTGTATCTTGACTTTAATTGATATGACTTGCTTGCTTTCCTTAAATGAAAGTTCATTATGGATGTTTCATTTTATTTTGGTGTTCTACTCTATTGTTATTATTACAATATTACTAGGAATGTTTATGACTTGTCCAATTCCTTGGATAGAATAAAAGGAAATGGTATTGTTAAAAGCATGGTTTATCGATTGTGATATTATAAGATATTTGATTTATTATAAATGGAAACAAATGTTTATAAGGTGATTGTTAATTTTCCAAGGTTGTGTTTTTAACTTTCTTATAGTGAACTTATGTTATTTAGTATATTAATAAGGTGTGTTAGTACTTATTAGTAATATTTTATTTATTATTGTCGCAACCGGGATCACGACCGGACGGCGAAAAAGATTTAAAAACAGAGGAGCCGCCACCAAAGTTTATTAAGGAAAACCTTGGAAAAACCCTTTAAAAGAATGTGTGGTCTGTGAAACCAAAAATGGGTTCGGGAGTTAGTTACGTGTAGGGAAGGTATTAGCACCCTACAACGTCCGTCATAAAGACGGTTACCCCTAATTAAATGTGCAAAACAGATAGCTTCAACAATATTTATTTTACCCCTTAGATTTATTTTATTTACAATTTTTTATCATTTTTTTTATTTATGAAAAGAATTTTAATTAAGAAGAAAGCACTTTATTTTTGAAAAGAAAAGATTTTTATTTTTGTTGAGATCGACAGGGGTGGGCCCCTGCTCCTACGTATCCTCAGGTGCAATGAGGAATCAGACTCACGTAGTTCTTTGGTAGAAAATTGTTTTGTTGGTTGATTATTTTTTTTTTTTATGTTTTAATATTGTAAAGGCACATTTAATAACCAAATTAGAAGTGCATCTAAGTGATTATCAATATACCTTTTAAGGTTTCATAATAGTCAAATAGGAAATGCATCCAAAGTGACTATTTAAAAATCCTTTTAAAAGAGAAAGTTTAATATTGTAAAACCCTCAATATTGTAAAAGATTTAACAATTTTATTTTATATTTTTATATAATGTAAAAGCATATTTATATGTAAAGGCATATTTAATAACTAAATTAGAAGGGCATCTAAGTGGTTACCAAGATAGCTTTTAAGATTTCATAATAGTCAAATAGGAAGTGTATCCTAAGTGATTATCATTAATGTTTAAAGCTCAATAATGTCCAGATAGGAAGTGCATCCACACTGGAAGTTATTCAGTTTAATTATTTCATTATTAATTTTTTTACTTTTAAGTAATAAAATTAATGCTTACTGTTTTGTTATTTTACCATTTATCGTGTAAAAGAAATGTACTCCTATTAATTTTATTCCCACTTTATTTATTATCAATATTCATTTAATTAAGACCCAAAACACTTTTTTTTTTAATGAAGGGAAAGAAAACTGGACTGGGCCCAACATGGTGACAAACGAAGGGGTTTAGGACAGTTTTAGCAATGGTCTAGCCCATCAGAAAATCGAAAATGAGGCTTTCCTCAAGAGACCCTCCCATTTTCAATCCTAGCCTCAAACCCCTGCTCCTAGGAGGCGCCGGATCCTCAAGCGCAAAGAGGAGACCCTAGCAAGGTTGTTACGGTGAGGACTTGACTGCTTCAAGGACATGTCGGTGGCTGGTGGAGATTCGTGGAGTCGTGGTAGACGGCGTGGACTGCTTGCGGCAGCACAACCTGACGCACTTCAGTTTCGATTTGGGCGATGCGGCGACGTGACAGTGTGGCGGAGGAGACCTACGGTATAGATTTTGCAACACTGTTGTAGAGGAGGAGCGATGAGATCGGAGATTCAGAGGCATGATTTAAGGAAGAACACACGAGGATGTGGAGACGTCGTAGAGACGCCACAGTGGTGCGATGATGGACGATGGGTTTGCAGCACGGTGGCACGGTGGTGATTGGCGGAGGTGCGGAGGGGTTTCACGCTGCGGAGATCCGCATGAGGCACGGCGAGAAAGCAGAGCCAGAGTGGTTTCAGCTTCTCTTTCACTGTTCTTTTTTTGATTTGTTTGTTTTGACTCATTTTAATCCATGACGTGATTTTGAATTTGAATGTGTGTGGGTGTACATGTGGTATATGCGCAAAAGAGCTAATGTATATATGCGATTTGTATTATTATGAACTTGATGCAGATTTGAATGTGTATATTGAATCAATGAGAGAATTGTGCCTACACCAGGTGAAGAAAAGAAATTCATGTGTTGTATTTTGTTGCGAAGTGACGAGAATCAAAGTGTGTGAGAATGCAGTGTTATTTTCCTTTCTGCTATTTGATTTTGGTATGTATGAATGAAAGAAAAGTGAGAATGATATTTGATTAAAACACTAACAGAATCAATAGAGAGTAACAATGCTACCAATTATACGAACCTAAGATCAGAATAATATAACAGATCAATAGAAAAATTAGTCAAAATTCATACGTGGAGAAAGAGGATCGACGTGATGAAGATTGGAATTCATGCTTCAACAGCTTATTGTTTGTTCTTCAAAGTATCCTATACCTCCTCCTTGTGTGACTTCCATTTTTTTAAATTTCCAGCATTTCTTTCTCCTTCTTCTTCTCTCTTCTGTATCTGTTCTTTCTCTCATTCAACTGTTTCTTTCGCCCCCCTTCTTCTTCTCTCTTCTATTTATAATCCTCAAGAAACTTGCCTTGCAAGTTTAATTGGCTGGCCCCTTTTCACGCTTCTATTTTCCTTTTCTTTGTTTGTTAGCCTTTTTTTTTCATTTATTTAAAAGGATTATGGCCCAGCGCATTTTTAGCCCGATAAGCATAAAACAAAAGACGTTATTTAACTAAAATCTTTATAATTATTTTATTATTATTTATTTTTGTTGTATGAATTGTCCGGATAAAATTGGGTATTCACAATTATGTATACCTAATTCATTTGGAGTAAAGTTATAACTTAGAATTAATTTGGCAAGGTTGAAAAAAATTACACATTAAAATAAGCCAAAAAAATATAGTCTGTGTTTTTTACTTTTAATTGGCAATGTTGAAAAAAATTACACACTAGAATTAATTTGGCATTTACATGATCCATTTGATAATTCTATGGTATATTAAGCGAAAATATATAGTCTATTTTTTTACTTTTAGTCTTGTACTTCTATGGTTAGTTGATAATTACTTGGTATAGCAACATAAAGGAAATAATTTAATTTTAAATATTTAAAATAATTTTTATGAAACAATTAAATACAATAAAAAATAAAATTAATCGGTGAAAAAAAAAAGGCTAATTGGCCCAATGGCCCGGTGGGCCGCATAGGCCAGGCCGGGCTAAAAAAAAAAGGCCCGTAGCACAACGGGCCAAGCCAACTTTCTCAAATGGTCATGCAGGCTGACCTAGCCCAACCCATTTGGCACCTCTAGGGGTTGCATGCAATTTGTTTCTATGTGGAAAGTTTAGACACAAGAAGGATCAGTGTGTAGATTTCTTGGGGAACTTAAAAAGTGCAGATGGTGGATCCAAAGGCAGACAAAGTGATTCTGATGGAGAACATGGCGACTCACCAACCACAGACTAGGGCTGATGTAAGCCTTACTTTATATTCAAGTCAGAATTTAATTCAGTTGAATTATACATTAAATGATACATGTTATTACAAACTCTCGAGAGTCCTATACCTAGTTTAACCCTAGGAAGGTCCTCGCAGTTGGCGTGTCAAAGAGATGATCAGCTCCAATCTCTAGGGTCTACTTATTATAGGAGATGCGATCATCTGTTGCCGAGATGTGGCCCTTTCCTTTCTTAGCAAGCTGAGCATGATCCTTGCCTCTAGTCTTAGTGGTAGATGCGATGTTTCCTTATTCTAGTGGTTGGTGGCTTTTTACTAGTGCTCTCTTGGTAGTTGGGCCATATAATTGTTTGGGTCAGTCAGGGCATGGCCCGCTACACAGCCCCTAAGCCTTATGCACGTAGTGAACGGATGCTTTAAAGTTACTTAGGTCAGCTGAGGTGTGGCTCGCTACACAACCCCCTAAGCCTCAAGCATGTAATGAGTGGAGGCTTTGAAGTTACTTGGACCAACCAGGGCATGGCCCGCTACACAACTCCCTAAGCCTCAAGCACGTAGTGAGTGGAGGCTTGAAGTTATTAGGCTGGTTAGGGTGTGGCCTGCTACATAGCCCGCCAAGCCTCAAGCATGTAGTGAGCAGAGGCTTTGAAGTTACTTGGGCCAACTATGGCATGGATCGCTACATAGCCCCTTAAGGCTTAAGCACGTTGTGAGCATAGGCTTGAAGTTATTGGGTTAGCCAGGGCGTGTTACAAAGATTTCGTCTGGGTATTTCTGGTGGCTATATCCAGGGCTTGTAGTTTTTCAAGGCAGGAAAGGATTTGTTTAAAATTTAATTTTTTATGCTGCTTTAACATGTGGGGAAGTGTGAAACGCCCAAAAGGATTGGCAGCTACTTATTGCGTTCTTATTTCGGGAGAGAGAAAGTTGTGTGGATTGTGATTTTTGTGTGCTGGCTATGGGACTTCTTTAATCTTTCTATGCTTAGTAAGTTACTATCGTCTTTCTACTCGATTATTTCTGCTTTTTAAATTATGAGTGGCCTTGAGCAATAGGAGGTAAGGGAGATCCTGGGGTTGTGGCAGAGACTACTAGTGCCATTCATGAGAGTGATGTTGCGGTGTCTTATGGTGGTAATACTGTCATAGCAAACTTTGAGAGTGGATGGGAGATTTTACTAGAAGTTGCAAATGTGGGGAAGTAAAAACAAAATAGAAATAAGACTCTTGCCACCGGGGGTAAAGGTTTGTGGCAGGGTTTGATACTGAAAGGTTTTTCTATGTCTGTTAGGGAAAGGGTTTTCAAATTTTTCGAGTACTCATGGGTTTCTGATAGTGTTAGAAATATTTGTTTTTTTTATTCTTCACTATTAACCTTCAAGATAGGAAGGATCTGTGTTCAGTTAATAAGAATAAGGTTGAGTGTTTTCCTTGCGTGGTAGATGAGCGAGTCTTTATGCGGGCTACTAGGTTAGGAGGAGTCTAACTACGTTATATGTATGAGTGTCTATTCAGTTGACTTGATGTAAGGATTCTGTTTACCCCCTTTGAATGTGAAGTGCTATGGATTAATGTTGCTTCCTCGGAACTGCATCCTAACTCATGGAATTTTGTTAGGGCGTTTGGAATATTGTGTTGATATTTATGTTTTGTGCCAACAAGGGGGAAATTCATCTATTTCTTTAGGGTTGGCTTCGTTCGACCGTTGTTTTGGATTTTTATTAGTGGGCAACCCCGATGAAGAATTTTTGAGTTATACACAACTTCGTTAAAGGGTTTCAAGAGTAAATTCTTTCGAGTAAGGTCAAAGGATGGTGAATGGCCATTTTTTCTTAACAATGAGGAGGAGGAAAACTTTCTGTTATATTGGCAGCTAGACCCAGCGAGCATTATGCACGCTATGCATAGTAGTTTTTCATCTTCCAAGAAGATTGAGATTGAATTTCTAGACGGGTTGAGTCTATTAAGTAGTTTTGATTTAATAAACCAAAAGAATGACCCGGTCGAGTTTGATGTTTATATGGGTATGGGATTTGTTTTATTTTCCCTTCCTTATTGTGAAGCGTGTTGCAGGGGTTGACGTTGTATTGTGTTGTTTGCCTACAGATCTAGTTCCAACGAACATGGACCAAAAAGAGATATAGAAGATGATTATGCAACAGAAGAAGGGTAAGGGAAAAGAGATAGAGGCTGTAGCTTCTTTCATAGGTAGCAAGATGTAGAAGAAGGATTTAGAAGATGTCGTGGGTACAATGTTCAAACCCGTGGAACTGGACATTGAGGGTGGTGAGCTGGAATTTGTTGCGTCCAAGGAGTATACTAGGCAAGGTGGAGACCCCGGGTGAGGTGGAGACCCTAAGTCATTGTGGGATGTATGCTTTCCATTCAGGCAACTGATTGTTAAGCACGTTGCTTAAGAGGTGGATAAGAGATGACTTGGCAAGGTTGGTGGGGCAGCTGTCGCGATGATGATCAAGGATGCCGATTTACGTGTGGCTTTCCTTGGTCGATTTATGGAAGGAAAAATGAGGGAGGCTGGCTTTGCCACGAAGAAGCTTCGAGAAGGGGAAATCCTCTTGAGGAATGCCAAGGAGACCAAGGGGGCTTTGGCTATGGCAGATAAGAAGTTGGTTAATGCTGGAGAGGCAAGGGAGAAACAAAAGAAAGCTAAGGCATAGTTGATTGAAGAGAAGAAGAAGCTAGAGGCGTTATTTATGGAGGCCAATGATGAACACAAGGATGTTGAAAGGTTATTAGAAGAGGAGAAAGTCGACCGAAAAGAGGATGGGTTGTCATGGATTGTCAACTTGAATCCTACCGAAGTCTGCTACCATAAAATTTGAGGAAAACTTTAATTTTGCTTTGAAGCAAGTTAGAGTATTGTATCCAAAAGTAGACTTATCCGAGTGCAGCGTTTTGAAGGAGATAGCTAATGGTTGGTTGGTGGAATACGACCTTAGGGCGGATGATGAATATGCTAACAAGGAAGGGGCTAAATAGGCTTGAGTTTCCCTTATCTATTGGTTGCTTTGTTGTAGTGAAGCTGTGTACCGCCTGAGTAGGGTGTGTTTTGACATATGAACGTAATTATAACGGTCTTGTAATTAAAATGATGGTGATAGGCGTTACTTTACTTCAATGCTAGACTCATTAATATTGTAGCACATTTTACTTGCTTTTTGTCGTTTATTTTTGGAAATAGAATGTTAAAAAGTCGTGCCTTAAAAACCTGTGCCTAGGGCTTGTGATTGGTTGGCTAGTTGATGCATTAAGCATTGAGGGGTTCTACAAATAGCCATGGGGGGGAGGCATTCTAGTGCTATCCCTTCGCGTAGAGTGGCAATAAACACTGTTTAGACTTTATAAACACTATAAGCATGTGATTTTCCTGGTTGGCTTTTTTACAATGGGTTAGGGTTCTCCTTGATGTTAGTTACCTAATGCAATCCAGCTTTTTGCTTTTTGGTGGATGGATTGGTTAGGTTCCTAATGTGTTGGGTAATTCCTAGATTGTATTGTGCAATTAAAGGTGATCTTGTGATGGGTGCCCCTGTTATAGCGTGCATCAGGGGATAGGTAGTGTACGGCTAGAGTCCCAGTCCTTGCATAGTTTGAAATGACTTTGTCATGATGGTGGGGTTTAAATGGTGACGACTTCTCTAGTACCATAAAGGGTCATGCTTCTTCTTGGTGCATTACAAGGTCTTGGCTTCAATTAGGTGCCCATTTTCAGATCATTATGGAAAAATGACTGATGTAGTCCAACCTTTAGTTCTTTGGGTCATTGTGGAAAAAGGGTTAAGGATACCATAATTGGCCTTTCTTAAGTCATCATGAAAAAAGCTGGGTAGGACCTAGAGGTTACATAATAGGTGCAGTCGATAATTGGACTGAAAGGTTGTACTATTGGACTAAGTTATGTGTTGTCAGGTAGAGTTGTAATTACCTTTTAATACTTGTAAGATGAGTTGTGTGTTTATCTAGTGCTTCGTATTTATAGATTTTATATGGTAATGTTGCCAATGTTTGATGTCGAAATGACTAAAAAATTGATTTGAACTTGTAGATAGTATTATGTTGTCAATGTTTGATGTTGAATGAATTTCGCATTGCTTTAGGTCTGTACTTTTATCAAGTGCTATGTTAAAAGCTTCGTATGACGCCTTTTATTTCATGATTTTGGCTCTTTTTTTTTTTAAAACATAGTTGCGCTTAGGTTGATTGCTTGGCTTTTTATGTGGAGCATGTTTCTCTTCGAAAAAATGTGGTTATCATATCATGTGCGGAGCATGTGCCTCTCAAAAAAGGGCTTTTCCTTATCAAGCGCAAATCATGTGCCTCTTCGGGAAAGGGTTTTCCTTCTCATGCACGGAGCATGTGCTTCTCGAGAGAAGGCTTTTTCTTATCATGCGTGGAGCATATGTTTCTCAGAAGAAGGCTTTTTCTTATCACGCGTAGAGCATGTGCCTCTCGAAAGAAGGCTTTTTCTTATCATGCGTGGAGCATGTGCCTCTCAGGAAAGGGCTTTTTCTTATCATGTGTGGAGCATATGCCTCTTTGAAGAGGGCTTTTTCTTATTATGCACGAGGCATATGCCTCTTGGGAGAGGGCTTTTGATTAGGTCGATCAAACTGCGCTAAAGAAATGCCTCTCGGAGGAGGGCTTTAAGTGCAAACTTGGTAGCAATCATATGAGAAATAACTTTATTTTTTTATTAGTCGAGGGTACACATTTGCACTTTGGGTGAGCCTCATTAAAACCTCCTAATAGAAAAACCTTCCTTAGGGAACAAAACTGTTAGGTAGGAAAAAGAATGCATCACACAGCTTATTTTAACTGTAATACCTACATAAGTGAGTTATACTCTAAGTGCAAGGAAGACTTCGTCCTTAGAGTGTTTCTAGTGCATATGCACCTTTTCCAATAATTTTGTTTATTCTGAAGGGGCCTTCCTAGTTTTGTGCAAGCTTGCCATCCTTCGAATCTTTCCGTGCTACGTCAGTCTGCTTGAGTACGTACTCCCGAACGTGTACTAGGTCTTGCTCTTCCTATAGTAGGTCTAAGTTTGCTTGTAGTTTAGTGTTGTTGACACCTTCCACGAAGAGTTAGGCCCATAGGGACTGTCTAAGAATCTCAATTGGTATGACTTCATCAACCCCATACGTGAGCTTGAAAGCTGTTTCTCTGGTCGTCGACTAGAAAATGGTGTGGTAAGCCTACAGTATTAATGGGAGCTCATCCACCCACCTTTTTTTTGCGTCATCAAGTTTGCTTATCAAACCATTAAGGATGACCTTGTTTGCTATCTCCGCCTGACTATTCGTTTGTGGATGTTCAACCAAGATGCACAAGTGTCGAATAGAGAGGAAGGAGCACATCTCATCGAATGTCTTATAATCAAACTACTTGCCATTATTGGTTACTAGAGAATGTGGAATTTCGACCCGGCATATGATATATTTCCAAGTAAACTTCCTTATTCTATCAGCTATAATAGTGGCAAGGGATTCAACTTCTGTCCACTTGGTGAAGTAATCTATGGCAACCACCAGATATTTGCACTGATTAACCGTCATTAGAAATGGGCTAAACAAGTCTATTCCCCATATTGCAAATGGCCAAGGGGCGGACAGGGGTTCATGTCTTCCATTTGCATCTTAAGCATATTAGCAAAATGCTAGCACTTATCACATTTATTGATGTAGTCCGCATAGTCGCTTCACATGGTCGGCCAACAAAAGCCTGCACGTAGAATTTTTGTTGCTAATGACCTTCCTACTGTATGACTTCTACAGCTTCCCCCATGTACCTCTTCAACAATGTTTTTGGCCAAGTGCTCACAAGAGAATCCTCGTCTGTAAAGCCCGAGACTAGGGTGTAGAAGCTTGCCTTGTGAGCTATGCGTTAGGCTTCTTCTAAATTTTAGGGAAGGGTTCCGTCCTACAAGTAAGACTTGATTGGGTCAAGCCAGGTTGTGCCATCAGTCGTGCAAATTTGGTTTACCTGTTTCGGGAGGATTGATGGTACTTCAACTGTCTCTTGGATAACTGTTTTGTTGTTTCCTGGTCTTTTGGTGCTTGCCAATTTTAAGAGGAGATCCACCAACATATTTTCTTCCTTACTGATGTGAGAAATGACGCAGCTCTTAAAGGCTTTTGAGACGTCTTGCGCTTTTGCGAGGTAAGGTGCCAAGAGTGGGTCTTTGGCTTGGTACTCCTCATTTACTTGGCTGGTATCCAAGTGAGAATCACTAAAGACGTAGACCTAAGTTGCACCTACCTCCACAACGAGGGTGAGGCCTGCAATGAGTGCTTCGTATTCTGCTAGGTTGTTACTGGCCTAGAAGTCAAAATGTAAGGACTGCTCAATGATCACTTCACTTAGTCCTTCCAAAATTACTCTTGCTCCATTCCCCTTCATGTTGGATGTGTCGTCCACATAGAGTTTCCATACAGTAGGGCCTTCTATACTACATACCGATGTTAGCTCTACTACAACGTCAACCAAAGTCGGTGACTTGATGGCCCCTCTCGGTCGATATAATATATTAAACTTAGAAAGTTCTATTGCCCAGCTGATCATGCAGCCAGTGATATTTGGTTTATGCAGGATCTGCTTAATGGGCTAATTCGTCCTGACTTCAATGACATGATTCTGAAAGGTCGAAGACGTCTGGTGGCAATAACCAATGTGAAGGCTAACTTTTCTATTTTTTGGTACCGTAATTTGGCTCCTTGAAGGCCTCTACTTACAAAGTAGACCAGGTACTCTTGTCCTTCGTCCTTTTGGACTAAGGCTGCACTTATGACTGTGTCACTAGTGGCTAAGTATAAGATTAAGTTTTGACCAGGGACTAGCTTTTTCAATAGGGACGGAGATGACAGGTACCTCTTAATGCTTTGAAAAGTTTTTTCACACTCTTGGATCCATTGAAAACGCCCCTTATTCTTGATGCAGTCAAAGAATAGGCATAGTCGCTTGCCTACCTTGGACAAGAAGCGTGACAATGCAACTACACGCTTGGCCAACCTTTGAACTTCCTTGGTTGTCTCTAGGTTCCTCATTCACAGAATGGCTTCACACTTGGTAAGATTGGCCTCAATCCCTCTCTCGGTTAGCAAAAACTCCTAAGAACCTTCCTTCCCGAAAGGTGCATTTTCTAGGGTTTAAACGAAGGTTATACTTCCTCAGGCAATCAAAGGCTTGGGAGAGGTGGGAGATGTGGTTGGCTTTTGATACCGACTTGACGACTATGTCATCAATATATAACTCCATGCTAGATCCTATAATGTCTCCAAAGATTTTATCCATCAATCGTTGATAAGTCGCGCCTGCATTTTTTAAGCCGAAGGGCATTACTTGGTAGCAGAAATTAGCACTGTCAGTGATAAAGGTCGTCTTGTCTTCATCAATCGGGTTTAGCCTAATGTAATTATACCCAGAGTATGCATCCATAAGGCTCAGCAATTTGTGTCCTGATGCGCTGTCCACGAGGCAGTCGACGCTAGGCATTGGATAGTTATCCTTTGGGCATGCCTTGTTAAGATCAATGAAGTCTACACATATCCTTCATTTTCCACTTGATTTTTTCACCATGACAATGTTGGACAAACATGTCATATAATTTATTTCCCTGATAAATCCAACTTCCAATAAGGGATTTGCTTCCTTCATTGTAGCTTGGTGTCTTTCTTCCCCGAGCTTTTGTTTCTTTTGGGAGACAGGCTTGGCAGAAAGGTCTACCATCACCTTATGGCACAAGAAGTTTAGGTCAATACATGGCATGTCCGCCAGGTTCTAGGAAAATAGGTCTTAATGCTACTGAAGAAAAAGCATGAGCTCTTCTTCCAGGTGCATAGGGAAGGGGGAGCCTATCTTTGTGATATGGGAGAGGGAAGGTATAATTTGAATGTCCTTCGTTTCCTTAGTCGGCTGAGGACGATAGTCCTCAAAATCCTCCCTAGGATATGGTTCCATGAGATTAACGCCCCAGTAGTGTTATGTATAGTGGTGTTTTTGATGAGTCTTGCTAATTTTGAGGTTCTCCATGTAGCACTTTCTCACGATGCCCTGGTCGACTCAAACTATCCTGATGGTTTTTTGGTTGATGGGAACTTCATTGTTAAGTGTGGAGTAAAGACTATAGCCCATAGTTTATTGAAGGTTGGTCACCCTATGATGACATTATAAGAGGTGGACGCATCCACAAGTAGGTATTGTACCCTCACCGTCTTGCATCCGTCGGCCGGTCTAGAAGTCATGTTGAGGTTTATATATCCTCACATTTTCGCCTACTCTCCTGAGAATCCAACCAAGGGAGTATTGAAAGGTCTTATCATATCACTTGGGAGGGTGAGCTTCTTAGAGGCCTCCCAGAAAAGCATGTCTACAAAACTGCCTAGGTCAATTAAGGCTTATTGCACCAAGCATCCCTCAATGTAATCTTGATCACAATAGGGTCATCATGGTTGTGCTCTTCATGCCTACATAATCATCATCAGAAAAAGTTATAGGAGGGAAAAGACTGGGTTTAAAATAGGTTCCAATGGTCATGATCGCACGAAGATGCCTCTTGCTAGCCGAACTAGTTGGGTCGCTGCCCGCGAAGCCTCCTACAAGGGTGTGGATCGATCTAGCTCTCTTAGGAGTTCTTAGTCGTCTATCTTTGCCGCGGCTATCGTGGTACTTAGGCGGGAGTCCTTTTTCTTGAGCTTTTGGATGCGCTTCTGTTTCACTTCTCCCTCTTCTTGCCATCGTACACATAGTGTCTAAGGTGCCCTTATTGTATCAACTGTTCATTTTGATTCTTTAGAGCTCTTCATTCTTTGGTGTCGTGGCCATATGCTCAATGAAAGTCACATCGTCTGGTCTTGTCTACTTCAACTGGCTCTTCTTCTAGGGGTGGTAGCAATTAGATCAATTCGTATTGTACACGTTTTAGAGAATCTGAGCTCTCCTAATGTTAAAAGGGGTGTAATGTTCATATCTAAGGATGAATTGATCCGTAGGTGGCCTTCCCGGCTTACGCTTGGGCCTGTCATCTACTGGCCTAATAGAGATATGGGGTCGAATAACAATGGGGGGTCTTAGCTAGCATTTCCCGCCGCCTTGTTTTGGCCGCGATGGCTTCTTCAGTGTTGATCTCACCCGCCACTTTCTTCCTGAATTTTTTCATGTCAGTTGGTGGTCTACGTGCTAGGTCGTTGGCAAAACGGCAGTCCTTCAACCCATTTATAATTGCCTTGAGGTGGATCTTAGGGTCAAGATCCTTGACCTGAACAGCCTCTTGATTAAAGCGATTGATGTAGTCCTTTAACCATTTGTCATCTTCTTATAATAGACTAAAGGCCTGACTCCATGCGTCGATAGGGCCCACTAGAATCGAACTGGTTGAGAAACGCTTGGGATAATTATTCAAAGCAGCGAATTGAGCCCTTTAGTAAGCTATCAAACCACTGGAAGGAGAACCTTGCTAAAGTAATAGGAAAAAACTTGCACAACATGGGGTTAGTGCCTCTAGTGGTTAGCATTCTAGTATTAAACATAGTCAAGTGTTGTTGGGGGTCAGACATACCTTCGTAAAGCGAGAGAGTCAAATTGTGGAAGGAATTAAGGATGGGAATCGACATTACCCCTCGTTAAAGAAGGGATTATGGGTGTGGACTCAGCGCCCTACTTTCCCGTTTGGTCGAGAACTCTCTGCATCGTGATCCTGATGTGCCTTCTTCCTCTCCAATTCGTCTCTAATTTGCTCATTCTCCTCACAAGCTTTCTAATGTTCGCGCTACAACTCCTAGAGTTGTGCAAAGGTGTAACATCCCTAATTTGGATAAGAGATATAAGAATATAATTATGATCTAGAATGCCTATAAGTATTAAATAATAGTTACCTTTTTATTAGAATATTATAGGAATGAGATAATATGACCCTAAACGGACTCTAAGACCCAATGGGCCGAAGGTCCACTAGACCACACACGCACACGCGATTTAAGAGAGGAAAGGAAGGGAGAATTAGAGAGAGAAGGAGAAAAGAAAAGAGAAGGAGGAGAAGAAGAATAGAGAATGAAGGAAGACAATGAGAGACCCAAGGATCTTACCCAGAGCTCATCTTTATGCATTTCCCAAGGTGAGTGCTTCCTCCTTATCCTTCCTCACCCCTTTGATTGTTTATTGTACCCTATTTTTCCTTTTCTCCCTTTTGAACCTTTGGTTTAGGTTTTTATGGGTTTTTAATGATTATACTTGATTAAGGGATTTTTGGGGTAGATTAATTAGTTAGCAATGGAATAAAAGTGATTTAGGATTATTTATGGTGCATTGATGAGCTTGGGTGGCCATCAATGACGTTGGAATTGCGACATTGTGAAGAAATCACAATGCTAAAAATTCGCCCAATAGCTTAGCAAATCTTAAACGGCTTAGCAAATCCTGGAAAGTTCAAGTAAATTCGCTCAGCGAATTTAAATCCACTCAGTGAATTTTAGGCAAAAAAATGAGTTGGGGAGACTATATGCATTCACTGAGCGAGTGATAGCTTCGCTAAGCGTATTTTAGGCAGTAGGTAAGTCTAGAAGCCAATATTAATTTGCTAAGCGAGAGATAGTTTTGCTAAGCAAATTTTGGGCAGTAGGTAGGCTTGGAAGCTCTATATGTTTGCTTATGTTGTATTGTTGATTGTGGGCTTATGTAGTTGTAGTATTATTCTCGTGGTTGTGATTTGAATTGTGTTGTGTTGTGTGCATATAATGATGAGTCCTACGTAAGAAAACACTTAAGACTTTAAAAAAACACCAGATGATGCCTCCTTAGCAAAGGTGGGAAATTTTCCTTAAGTTTATGAAAAGTTTTTATGAAAAAAAAAGGTTTTAAGAAATGAATGTGTTTTGGGGAAAAGTATATGTTTTCAAGAAAAAGATGTTTAAAAAGAAAAGATATGCTTTCAAAGAAAAACACCTCTTTAGTAACATTAGGACCTTTCTAGTACTGATCATGTCTGAGTTGCATGCTCAACATACTATGGTGTGCAAACCACAACGAGGTTTTGAGGTTACCAACGAGGGATGAGGTTACACACAACTCTATATGAGTTGTAGAGGAAAAGGCTAGAAGGTCCCCTGAGCCAAATGGGGAGGGACCGTCAACCTCTCAACACAGGAGAAAAACAATGTTCTTCCATAATGTATAGACGAGTTCTTCAATAGAGAAAAGAACAGGTTCTTCAAAAAGGAGAAGAACTTAGAGGGAACTCATTCGATAACAAAAGTTAGTTTAGCCACTTTTGACTGGTGGTAGTAAGAGGTCATAGCAAGAGCGACGCCTTTTAACGACTAAAGCTCAGTTAAAGAAAAGATGGGAGTTAAGTGAAACCTAATAATAAAGATAAAGTGAACCACACAGTATAGAAACAAAGCTAGTAAATGGATGATGTGAATGCCTATGTGAGGCATGTATGTTACCTTGTGGGGTAGATGATGATGTGTATGCCTAGTCATAGATGAGTTAAGTTAAGCCTAAACTAGGGAACCTATGTGCTTAGTGAGGACACATTTTATGACAGATGCTACCCGATGGGTATGCGGGGAGTTTATCCCAAAGAAAGTTTATGTATAAGTTTCGAAAGGGCAAGAAAAGATAAAGATAAGGAAAGGAGAGGTAAGTCCTCACCGAGTGTCATAGGAAGTAAAAAGTCCAGAGACGGTTAGAGAAAGAGTTTACTTCTTACCCAAGTGATAGAGACACAATTGTCTAGTGTGAGGGACCAGTATGGGTCAAAAGACTCAAGGCTCAGGCCCATTAAAGATCAGCAAGCCCTAAGTTGGGCATAGTTTATAAAGTTAAGTACTAAAGAGGTAAGGGATTGGGAGTTTAATGTGAGGTAAAACCATATGAGTTAAGAAAGGATTCTAGGATAGAAGAGTCAACTTACCTTTAGAGTCCCCGTAGCACACATTACGACATTATATCTCATCCTTTTTAGTTTTCATGTTTTTATAGGTTGAGCAGGTGAAGTCCTCTTAGGAGTAGGTTAAGGCATGGAGCTTGGAGCCGCTGCCAGATAAGGAGTTTGTAGTTTGGATCTCCTAACATGTGGGAGCTAGTTTATGTTTTATTATTTATTTTTGATTATATGTTATACAGCACATGAAATGCCAAGAGAATTGTATTAGTTGTTTTAAGCATGTTTAAGTTTTAGTTTTCACATAGGTTTCTCTGATATTCTTATATTCTAAACTTCCTTGTTTTAGAAATATAAGCAGGAAAAAGGTAATGCTCATTAGGGTGTTACAAAGGGCATCTTGCAATGTTGGCTCTTAGCCATTATCCACAGTTTTGTCATTTCGGGTGTGAACCATCTAGACTGTGGTGGCCAAGGAAAAGTTTTATCGAGTCCCCACGGTGGGCGCCAAATGTTCTTACAAACTCTCTAGAGTCCATAAACCTAGTCTAGCCCTAAGAAGGTCCTTGTGGTTGGTGTGTCAAAGAAGATGATCAGTTCCTATCTCTGGGGTCTAATTGTAGTAGGAGATACAACCCTCTGTTGCCGGGATCGTGGCCTTTCCTTTCTTAGCAAGCTGAGCATGACCTTTCCTTTAGTCTTGGCAAGAGATTCGATGTTTCCTTACTCGAATGGTTGGTGGCTTCTTGCTGGTGCTCTCTTGGTAATTGGGTCGTATGATCATTTGGGTCAGTCGAGGCATGGCCCGTTACACAGCCCCCAAGCCTCAAGCACATGGTGAGCGGAGGCTTTGAAGTTACTTGGGCTAGCTGGGGCATGGCCTGCTGCACAGCCTCCCAAGCCTCAAGCATGTAGTGCGCCAATTTTGAATAGTGAAGTCCAATTTGGAGACTACGGTAGGGCCTACTCTTGTTTCTACTAGCGGTGGTTTTATACAAGGCTTCAGTTTGAAAAATCCACCAAATCCAAAGGCTATTATTTCAAATAATGGCAAAGTGCGTAATTTGTGAGGTGGTAAAAATCCATAAAGGACAAAAAAGTTTGACGTTAAACAGGTTGGGAGAAAAATTTCAAAAAAAGTATGACTTAAAAAATAAAATATAAGGAGCAAGATGGTGCAATGCTTGTGGGGCAAGTTGAAAAAACCTAAGTTGGTGTTGATAAAAGAATTGAAATGCCTCTGGATATTAATTTGGTTGTTATGTACAAGGCTACAATTGATGAGTCCCTTCCTTTTGTTTAAGTTCATGTTGATCACGAAGCGGTGGAATTAATGAAACAAATAAGGGAGAGCGGTGAAGCAAACAAGATTAGCCAAGAGAATGGTGCATCATTGAGTGATAATGTGCAGAAAAAGAAAAAGGGTAATCTTTTCCTCCTAGTTAGATGGACAGTTCCTTGCCACCCATTTCTAACGGTTCCCCGTTAACACTATAAGATGGAATTGTTGTGGGATGACGTGTAAGGGTTCTAGTACCCTTATAAAATATATAATGTTGCAAAACAAAACTTTTTTTGTTATTCTAATGAAAACTCATACTAGTAGTGAGAGGGCTCAAAGTATTATTAGAAGAATAGGGTTTTGAGGTTCTTTTATTCAAGAAGCTAAAGGTCACTTTGGCGAAATTTGGTGCTTATGAGAGTGCAATGGCGAACAAGTTAACCCTGGATGTTAACTGCAATTTATAGAGCCCCTCGGGTGGCTAGAAGGCGTGACTTATAGGATGAGTTAAAGGAGTTGGTGGATACTGTCTCTAGTGAATATGCGATCATTGGTGATTTTAACTGCACTTTAGCCCCTCATGAAAGAATAGAAGGAAATAGTTCTCAAGGCCATAGAGACCTGAATGTTTTTAGAGATGTTATGCATGAAGGCAGTTTGGTTGATATAGGTTTCCAAGCCAACATGGTGACTTAGAGGAGGAATGGTAGGCTGGGGGTCAAACTGGATTGTTGTATCATTAATCTTGCTTGGAAGGTTCGTTTCTAGGAGGCAATGGTGGTTCATTTGGGGTGGATGAAGTCGGATCATAGGTCATTGTTGCAAAGATTGGGGAAATAGGTTTACAGGAATCTACACAAGAGACCATTCAGATTTAAGGCAGCTTGGCTTACTTATATTGAGTTTCCTCACTTTGTTAAACTGTCCTAGGGCCACAAAGTTGATCCATCTACTTGGTTAGGTAAAATATCTAAGTTATCTAAGGAGTTGAGATATTGGAATAGAACGGTCTTTGGGTGCATCCGCAAAAAGAAGAATTGCCTATTGAGGAGACTTAATTAGTTAATCATAAGAAGGAGGATTGCTTGATCATTAGGTAGAGTTCGAATATAAAAACATTTTGAGGGAATATCAGTAGGTTCTAACTGAAAAAGAGTTGTGTAACACCCTCATTTTAGTATCAGAGTTAATTTCTTAATATATGTGAAATTGTTTCTGATAAACCAAGAAATTAAGAAACTAACAGTTAATCTTAATTTCTCTACACCGAGGGCTGACATGTGAAAAATGATTAAATGATTGGAAATTGTCATTTTGAGCTTAGAAACATGTCATATATATTAAAATATAATTTTGAGAATTTTCTGAAAATTTTTTGAAATTTCTGTGAAAAATAACTAAACTGCCCTCTATTGTCTGCTAAAACTATAGCCAATATAGGCTTGACATATGGAAGATAAAAAATAATCATTCTTATTTTATTTTTGGGTTAAATATTTAATATTATAATTTTCATAAAAATTTTGGAATTTTTTTAGTTAAAATGAAATTTCTATGAATTTTTAACTCAGAAATACCCACTAAATACATAAAAATTTGAAATAAATTATATAAAATTAATTTTAAACTCTAGAAATTAATTTTATACAATAACAAATGTGCTCACAGAGTTTCAATGAAAAATTCATTCATTTGCTATAAAAATCAAATTACTAAAGTTTAAGTTGCTTATATCGACTCTTGTTGATTTATCTACAGAGAAAACGAAACACAAAGACATGGGAGAGCAGAGGCTTGGCACATTCATACCTTGCTCTGCAAACCCACTCCCTTATTTTTTTACATGTTGTAAAAGAAAGCCCAACAAGAAATCTTACAAGTTACTTTAAGCCCACCTTTGTTGACAATATGACATATTCCTTCTTCTATAAAAGGCTACTTGGGCCAGTTTTTTTTCTCACTTCTTTCTATCCTAGCTCTAGCTAAACCTCCCCTTCTCTCACTATAGTTCATCTCAAAAATTTTCAAGCCACCAAAGCTTCCATTCTGCTCTTTCTTCATCCTCCATCCAAGACTACCACCTAGGAGCTTCAAGTGTCCACTTTTCCTCCTCTTCTTCAAAGCTTCACCTAAGGTATGAGGGGAGTGGGGTTGTTCTTAATTAAAATATTTTCATGTAGATGGTTTTGGAGTGGGTTTTAGCTTTTTGCTTTCCCACTACTTATTTTATTTTCTTTGTTGTTGTTATTGCCTTTTACTTATGTTATTGTTCTTTTCTTATCTTATTTTCTTTTTTGGCTTTGGATGTTGTTTAATGTTATTATTAACATTTACATGTTGATTTGTGTTGGTAACTTATCATAAAATGTTAAAAGTTTGGTTATAAACCACTAAATGCATGAAGAGTGAAAAGCTTGCAAACTTTCCTTAATATAACAAGAAGGTGAAAAAGAAAGACATTTGAACTACGGACACGGACCCTCCGTGAACCTTATAGCTAAGGCCTTCCAATGAGGACCTAATAGATGATCACTTTCTTAAGACAAGTTTGAACCTTTAGCTCTTCTTGATTCATCAACAAAGGACCTAAAATGTGATCTTTTAGCATTAAGACAAGTTATGAAGAGAAAGATCTAATCTTGACCATTTTTTTAGCTCGTGATTTTGGGAAAAGAAGGAAACATGATGGTGATCATTTTAGCTCTTGATGTACTTAAGAGCTCCTAAACTTCGTTTGACCATTTAGGGTTAATAACTTGATGGAAAAAAAAAAGCTTTTATAAAGTAGAGCTTGATGTCTAGTAAGCTGTTTTCGTTTTCTACCTGAACACTGCTCACTATTTTCACTATATTTCAAGTTATACTTAATATTTTTGACTGCTTATTTTTTTTTTGTTGGAAATTAGACAAAATTTTATCTAAAATAGGCTCAAGAAGCTCTCAAAAAGTTAAGAATTAATGAAGTTATACTTTTTGAAAGTTAGGGTTACTTTTTTGAACATGTTAATTAGCAGTTGGTACAAAATGTTGATTTTATAACATTCTGTTGTTTTATCCGAAACCCCTAGAACCAATAGAAAGTAGACTTAATAAGCTTTCCAAGAATATACATTTTGTCTATGTTCATTCTCATTTACTATTTTTAATAATTTTTAGAATTTGAAAGTCATACACTTTTCTGACTGGGAATACTTACGACCAACTACAAATTTTGAAAAATCACCATAAATCGGATAGACCTTGGTTTTCAAATATATTTGACTTTTGGAAATATTTTTACTGTACTTTCTGAAAATAATTGACTTGGTTGCTAAAAAATTAGAGTGGGTTGCAAAAATGACAAAAGAGAGCCACTAGTCCTCTAATAGGATCTCCTGATCCCTTTGTTTTGTGATTTTCATATCTATTTTTGTAGATTTTTTCTTGAGATAATACTTGATGATTTAGAAACTAGACAGAAATATCTTTCCAACAAACTTTGTATCATGTTAAACAAAAATCATTTATCCATCCAAATTGAAATCCAAAATCAAGGTATGAATCTGCTGCCTCTGGAATTTGTTTTGAGCAAAAATATATGATACTTTTTTAGTTTGTAAAATACCACTTTTCTTAACACCTAGAACTTAATTGTGAATCTTTTTAATGAAAGTTAAACATCTTTTCCTTAAGAAAAATAACTTTTCTAGTTTTTTAACAATTGTAAAGAATTCTCATAATTTGATTATAAAGACCTAGTTTTGATACAACCCATAAGTAACTTGGTTTACATAATTTCTTTTGAATCATGACTAACTAACCAAACTTTAGCTTTTATAAAATGAATTAACCATGGTATTAGGAACCTCTAAGTAATTCAGTCCTTAAAATGAAAAATCAATTTTATAGTTAATATTGATTAAACTAGTTAAAATCTTTATTAAGTACCTAAGCATATACTTAAAGGAGTTTAAAAATCAAGTCCTAATTGATAAATAATTAATATCTAAATTAAGATTTCCTAAGTAAACTCAGTTATAAAATTTGGTACTCAAAAGTAATTAGATTAAATTAAATTAGATGGATGAATCATTGAGTTTCTTTTATTGCTTACATGTATATCTAATTTTATGACACCATATTATTATATTGTCAAAAAAAAACTCGACCTCTACTCTAAGAGACAAAGATGTTAAGGAAAGACTGTACTGGTGCTCAGGTGTACTGAGACCAAGAAAACCTCTGTCCAAATTATGAGTGTCAAGCAAGTACAGTAATTAGAAAATAAAGTAATGTGATGCAAGGGACATACAGTGGCACAATACCCTGCATAGGAAGTTACAGTTAATACGCTAATGAATGAAAGGCAGGGACCCACTTGCGGAGGTCTTGGGAGTAAGGTGTCGAGTGGTGAAGGTCCCAATGACCAAGGTAGCTCTCTTGAGTCATGATATTCGCCTGACCAAGTTTAACAACCTCGACAACTGCCTAATATTCCAGGGTTGGTGCGAGAAGTATACACTTGGATGGACTGTGAATGTCCTAAGTTGTTGCTCTATCCCTCGATAAAGACGAGTATTGTACCATGTGAAATATTTTGAGAGAGATATATGTTTTTCCAACCATTTCTCAGTTTTGTAGGAAGTATGGATCCATACAGTGTCAAGGGTAGTTACTATAACTTAGATAAAACCTAGTTTCCCTTTTCTTTATTATCAGTTGTGTTTTATCTGTGAATGATGGTAGGATACTCTACCATCTATTTGTAAGTGATTTTAAGAACAAAATTGCTTCACTCCTTTATTTATTTTCTTATACATGACTGTTCATGGTTGGTACTTGAAGATGGCGACGTTTTCCATCTTGCTCAACATACATGTTGATTACATTGATATGGGGATTATATATATTTTTTTAATACAGGGATTGCGAGTAGATTTATAGATACTGCTCTGATTAAGATATTTCTTTTTTTTATATATAGTTGGGGATGGCCAGTGTCTTTTGAGGTATTTTTTTGATTTCCCTATATTTTACGATTCTAGTTGTATTTCAATTCCAAATTTTTTCAGCTTCATGTGTACTTCAGAAAACTTATATGTGTTTGGTTCTGATTATGATTATGTGATATGCTTTATTTTATTTATCTTTAATCCTATTTCCAAATTCTGTTTTACTTACAATTTATTTGCTTCAAAAGTTTGAAACATGATCACGCGTAAAATAATTTTCCCGTAATTTTGTCAACTTAAAAAGAAATTAAATAAAGTTTAGTTGAGTCAAATGTGAACGAGTGTCACAAGTTGCACTAGTTCCAAAAGTTAAGGCGAAGGGTTATATTTTGGGGATCGCAATACCAAATATTTCCATGGAGTCATGACTATTAGACAAAGGAAGAATAAGTATGAGATGTTGCAAGCTGATAATGGGGAGCGGGTCAATGATCCAATTTTGATTGAAGAGTTGGTTACAGATTTCTATAAAAGTTTGTATATATATGATGGAAATTATCATGCTTTTAAGCTTTCAAATTCTTTTCCAAGACTAGAGGAGGAATGGATAAATGATTTACAAAAGCAGGTGACGAATGAAAAGATTTTCCAAGTTGTCAAACATAAGGGCAGTTTTAAGGCTCTAGGACCTGATGGTTTTCAAGCTTTATTCTTTCAGAATCAATGGAAGGTGGTGGAAAATATTTTTGTGACCTAGTCAAAGGCATCTTTGCCAATCCTTGAAGGAGGTAAATAATACTTTTCATTACTTTGATTCCAAAAAGGAAAAGGTGAAGTTGATTAAATATTTTCGGCCCATTAGCTTGTACAATGTATCTTATAAAGTGTGACTAAAATTATTGCTCAAAGAATTAGGCCTTTGATGGGGAAATTGGTAGGTCCTGGCCAATCTAGTTTCATTCCCCTAGACAAAATGGGGATAATATAATTGTGGCATTGAGGTCTTTCATTCTATGAGTATTAAAGGTGGGAAGACAAGATGGATGCCCATTAAAATAAATTTGGAAAACGCTTATGATAGGCTGAAGTGGGATTTTGCGAAGGACACCTTGGAGGATATTAGTTTCCCTTCGAACTTGGTTAATCTTGTGTGGCATTGTATTTCTTCTCCTTCTATGCGTGTCATTTGGAATAGGGAAACTTTGGATGATTTCAATCCAACCAGAGGAATTAGACAAAGAGAGCCCTCTCTCCTTGTTTATTTGTCTTATGCATAGAAAGATTGTTCCAAATGATATCCATAGCCATTCACCAGTCTAATTGGAAGCTTATTAGGCTGAGTAGAACTGGTCCTATCATCTCTCATTTGGCCTTTGCAGATGATTTGATTTGTTTGTTGAAGCATCCTTGGATCAAGTTAATATTATCCAAACAATTTTGAATTTGTTTTGCAAGAGTTCCGGTCAGAAGATGAGCTTGGAAAAGTCTAGTGTGTTCTTTTCTAAAAATGTTGGTAGGCAGATAAAGCAACAACTTACTGATGCCTTGGGTATTCTTGTAACTAAGGATCTTGGGAAGTACTTGGGAGTTCCTATCCTTCATAGAAGGGCCTTTAGAGCAACATATCAATTCATTATGGATAAGGTAAACAACGTCTTAGTTCATAGAATGCATATTGTTTCTTGGATGTGATATGCTCTCCAAAAAAGCCAAGCAAATTGGGGCTGAGGAAGTTTAAGGATGTGAACTTAGCTTATATGATGAGAGCCAACTGAAATTATGTGCCAAAGAAAAGCCATTATGGTGTCATGTCATTAAGAATAAATATAAATATAGGGCGGATGTTCTTCCTAGGATGGATAAGAACTGGTGTGGAAGCAACTTTGGAGAGGTTTATGTGCTGCGTGGGATTTTTTCAAAAGTAATATTATCTGGAGATTGGGGAATGGTTTTTCAATCAATTTTTGGAGGCAAAATTGAATCCTTGGAAATGGTCATTTAATAAAGAGTTGAATGCGAATATTTCATATTTGGAGCTGGATAAAATGGTGGTAGAATATAGTGATACTCATCAAGGCTAGCTTATGGAGAATTTTGCTAATTTGCTGCCTGAAAGAACTGTTAAAAAAATTCTTGCTTTGCCTCCTCCTGATAGATTTGTAGGCCCAGATGTTGATGCTTAGAGATGGAATCCTAATGGAGAGTTCTCGGTGGGGTATGCTTATGATTCGTTACAGCAGTATGACTCTATTCCAGGGTCCAGAGCATAAAAGAGTTTTTTATGGAAAGCGGGCCACGAAGTCTTGTTAACGAATGTGAGGAGGTGCAAAATTGGGCATGGCACATGATGATTTGTATCGTAGCTACAAGGAAAAGGCAAAAGATCTCTTGCATTTATTTTGGGAATGTTGGCCTAAAAAATAGGTTTGGGATTGTTTTGTGCCTGACGTGTTACATGTGCAATTTTATAACGAGCCTAATTGGGGAGTATAGTTGGATTCTAATTTATCCAATATGTATCGTCTTAACAGCACGACCTAGAGCCTTTGTTTTGGAACGTTGCTAGACTTGTTGTGGTGAAGATATAATGATCTCATCTTTAATAATAATTCTTGGACTTTAGATGGTATATTCCATAAAGTCCACAACGTGTTACACGATGTAGCTTGTGCCTGGGATTGTAATGCGAAATTCAAGAAGGTTATTTCTACTAATGATCAGGAGAATCAATTTATTAGGTGGATTCCACCGAATTGTGGGGAGGTGGCTTTTGATATTGATGGATCAGTTTCAAATTCAGGGGGCTTGGCTTCTTGTGGCAGTGTTCTTAGGGATGAGAATGGCGTATTTTTATGTGCGATTGCTATAAGATTAGGTGTTTGCTTTCTAGGGTATTTTTCATGGCCTTCAACTAGCGTGTTGTGGTGGAGAGAATTTCGTAATATTAAAGTATATACAAACTCTAAAGTTGTTGTTAGTCACTTGTCAAAAGGGTGTTGTATTTTTCACCCGTGTTATAATTTGGTCAAGAGAATCCATATGGTTTACAACTTTCAAGGATGTGTCAAGTGTGTGCACGTGTTGAGGGAAGCCAACTAGGTGATGGATTGTTTAGCTACACATGAGTTGTTTTTATCTTCTGATAGTCATAATTTTTATGTAGTTCTAGACTTTATTTGTAACGCCTTGAGGGTGGATTTGACTTGTATTTCATTTTCTAAAGGCTTTTAGTTGGCCCTAGATTTTTATTAATTCACTAAAAATATATATAAGACTATTTTTTAAAAATTTATTTGTCCCTTTTTATAAGACTTTTTTAAAATTATTTTTTGTATCAATTTTTTTAACTAAAATACCCGTAATTATTTTAAAATAAATGCTATAAATAAATAAGATAAATTCATTCTCTCTCTTATGAGAAATGGACAAGATGACTAACACACATTAATTAACTAGGTGGAAAGTAATTAAGTGGAAAGAATGAGATTAGGGATGGCAATGGGTAGGGTCTAGGTAAGGTACTATAATACCTGTCCCCATATCCGCGTTTGAAAAAAATACCTGTACCTAGCCCCATACCCGTGTGGGTAGTAACTTTAATCCCCATTCTCGTATCCGCTAGGTACCTATATCCCCGTACCCACACTCGCTACCCACACTTTACTTAAGTGTTGGTATAAAATTTTGAGGCCTTAGACAAAATTTATATTCAAATTAATTTAATATAATTTGTCAATTCTCATTTTATTTTTTTATCAACTACGAAATTATTGATCAAAATTTTATGATTAAGTATTTCTAACATTTCATTATCAATATATAAAAAGGCAATACATTCAATCTATCCTTTAACATAGTTAATATCAAATAAAATTTACATAATTTTAGATTTAAAAAAGCTACGTTCCAAAATAACAATAATTATAAATATTGTCAATAATATTTTAATTAGAAGCAATGCATTCATTTGAAAGAAAAAAAAAACTTGATCTTTTGATATAATTTATTTTTGGAATTTAATTTATATATAATGCCAGTGCAAAACTTTTTTACACATATATTTAATAAAATTTGATTATTTTTTCACATCATCTTATTCATCGATGTGACAATATGATGAATTTCTATTAAATATATGTGTAAAAATATTTTACACTAACAATACATGTAAATTAAATTCTTATTTTTGTTTGTGCTTCACTACTTCTTGCAATATCTTTTTATTAAAATAAATTAAGATCTTTAATATTATAATAATTATTAGAATTTATCTTTTTAATATACATATATAGGTGTTGGTATGGGGCGGGGTGAGTACTATAATACCCAGACCCGCACCTATCCCGTTAGATTTTACGGGTAAATACCAACCTCCATCTCCATCCCTATTAAGCGGGTATTTATCCTACTCATTGCAAATTTTTTTGCGGGTATGCATAGGATATGGGTAGGATTGTCATCCCTAAATGAAATGATGAGTCCCAATAATTTTAAGGGTAATTTTGGAAAAATAATACAAATTGTTAAGAATTTTAATGTTATTAACTAAATTAATCAACTTTCTTAATGGGTGTAAATTAGTTAAAAGAGTCTTATATTTAGGGACGGAAGTAGAATTTCATACAAAAGGCTATGGAAGAGATTGGTAAAGGAAATAATAAATGAATTTCTCTTGATTATTGAGAAAGTAATTAGATATTGATTATTAGAGCTTGTTAATAACTTAGAACCATTTTGAACAAATGATCGATTTTAGGACCTAGAGCTAAGATTATACCTTGTGCTAAAATTTTGCTACAATTGAATTTTAATTATTTTATTTTCATTTTCTATTTTGTTTATTATTTATTTTCTAATCTTGTGTTCCTACTCAAAATCGTATTTCTTTTATTTTTCGCATTAATTACATAAAAGAAGTAAACTTTTTTAAAAACATTTTGTGAAAAAAAAAAGAAGGATTTAAAATTTGTTGGTTTGATAACTATTAAGAAATAAAATTCAACATTTTTTAATATGACTTGTTTTCATTTTTAAAAAATAATTTAATTTTGGCATAGTGGTCTTGGAAATGCTTTAAGGGAGACAAGGATGGGAACAAGAAGCTAGTGTTTAAAGTCTAGAGGACAGTCAAAACACTTAATACGTGTTTAGTTCAATGTCGACAGTTGAGAACGTCCTAATAAAATATGAAAATTAAAAACTATTTGTATATTCTTTTACGTTAACAATCTGTTTAGAACACATAATTCTCGAAGGAATGATAATAGAAGGATAGAAAACATCAATCTTTTTCTTCTTTCTTTAGATTGGAACATCTAAGAGGACGGAAGAGTTGAAAAAGAAAAAGTGAAACACAGAGCCAAATTGAATCCGTTGATTTTGGAAAAAAAGGAAGAAAAAAGAGTGGGTTATACAGCAAAAGACTAAATTACCCTTAGTTTTATATACTTCTTTTTTTTAATTAAGGATATTTATGTCATTTTATATACATATCTATTTTTTTTTCATTTTTTTTACCAAACAATTTATATAATCATCTCACGTTCTACTTCTTTTTCTTTCCTTCTTCTTTCTTTCTTTTCATTTTCTTTTCTTTTCTTTTACTTTCTTTTTTAAACTAAACACACCATTGGAAAAGACACAATTTTAAAGTCAACATGATGTAAATTCAAACACAGGCTTACCAGAGTTTAAGGTAGTGAGAGGTCCAATGATTAAGGTTGTGATTTGAAAGTGAAGGGTTCCCTTTCCAAAGATCATGCATGTCGCATTTATAAAGATATTGACTTGTCGGCATAGTTAACAATTGCAACCTTTGTTTAATTGACTTACACATTTTTAATTCCCAATTATATAATTAATAAACTTACGTCATAAATTAACTGTTACTCATGAAATTTTACTTTATCTTGTTTTACTAGTACAAATTTTAATCTAATAATATACTTGATCCTCATAGTTACCACCAATTCACATATAATTTAAATGGCAAGTTACAACTATTAAAGAGAAAGAAATTGTGTTTATTCACATCCCAAATAATATTACATTAGATACATTATTCCTATTAGAAGATTGTCGATCTTGATTTGTACTCAGTCAAGTTGCTTCGGTTACGAAATTTTGGCCTGAATCCAATTGTAACCGACCAGTGCTCACCCCTAATGTTACTCATAGGCCAGACTCTTAATGTAAAGGGCTCGGTACAACTGGGCTAAAGTGCTAAAGAGCTCCTATATATAGGTAGTGTCTGAATCCCTAAAAGACACACCTCTCTAGACGCATACTATAGTTAGTGTGCGTAAGAAAACCCTAACCATCGTGGGATTTTTTTGAAGGCACAGCTGGCACTGCCCTCCCTTCCTTAATTGTGAGACGGTTGAAGAGTTTGCTCGTGTGGACTCATTAGAGGTTCGACTCGTGATTGCTGGACTACGTAACTGACAATGATATCACGCTCCAAGAGGTAAATTCATAAACACAGTTTTATGCTCTTTTACATGGATCCTGTGTTGGGAAAGTTTTTCCACCGTGGTAGTTTTGGTCTGCGTTTTCCAACAATTTGTAGGGCTTAATAGGACTAATATATTCTTTCTTTTCATTGAGCTCCTTCTTTCCTTCATCCTCTTTATCATTCACCCTAGTATTTCTATCTTCATTCTCAACAGTACTTACACCATTATCATTACCATCCTTCGTCTTAGTGGTTTCTATTTATTTACCACTCTTAAATGTGATAGCCTTATAAGGCTTAATAAAATTGGTCTCAGCTTATCCAAGAAACATACCTTGAGGTCTTGCAAAAGAACTTGCCTATTAAGCAATTTGAATCTTAAGTATCTTATTATGAATGGCTAAAGGATCCAATTTAAACACTAATTGTTGATGGCCCTTCCTAAAACTTGACCTTGCTGCTTGAATTACTCATTTTGCTTTGCATGTGTCACCACAAAAGTCTTTAACACATTCTTTAAATTTGATTTTTGTGGTTGCTAGAATCTTGGTGGTGCTTTGAATTTACACTACCCCATCTAATTTTGGTCATTCCAATAAAAAAAGCTAAGGTGGTTCCTTTAGCCTAAGATGTAAGTGTTGGAGAAGGGATTCTTTGACCCGAGGTGGTTGAGATTGATGGCCTCAACTTGTTGACTAAGAAAGCCTTCTGAGGTCCCTAATTGACATTTGATAACATAATGACATGTAACACCACAAATCTCATAAGGAAGGTAAGTAGATCTATAGATGCCACTGTGAGTTTATCAAATTTATGAGCTAAAACATCGGCTTTTACAACATGAAAATTAAAAGCATCAAGTTCAAACTCTTTTTTACTTTGGCGCAACCTCTGTTTTCTCAACCCACTCTCTATGGTTGCGAGCAATGCTCTCAATTAGGGTGTAGCCTTCATCAAGGTCTTTATCCATAAAAGCTTTTCCAGAGGTGAAATACAAGGACATTTTAGTGTTGAAATTAAGCTCATGGTAGAATGAATGAATCGACAACCATTTTGTACGACCATGATGTAAATATTTTCTCATCAAATCCTTGTACCCTACTCAAGCTTCTAAAAGTGACTCATCGTCTTGTTGAGAGAAGCTAATGATCTCCTTTCTTATCTCAATGATTTTGCTTGAAAGGAAGTATTGGATAAGGAAAACTTATTCCATCTATTCCCAAGTTTTGATGAAGTTGAAGGGAAAAGAATACAATCACAATATGACTTTTTTCTTTAGAAAAAAGAAGAAGAACCTCAACTTTATAGCATTTAGAAATACTCCATTTATCTTCAAGGTGTCAAAAAATTCTTCAAAAATTGCAATGTGAAGATTTAAGTCCTTTAATAGTAACCCATAGAACACATTCTATTGACCATAGAGAGGAAGGAAGGTTTCAACTCAAAATTATATGCTTTAATTGATGGCCTTGTAATGCAAGACCACAAGCCTTGAGCAATAAGTATAATATAATTCTTCAAAGATCACTTAGCATTGTTAGTTGCAGCCACCATTGTTACCGATGGAATCAACTACATATCTCCTATTTTCTTTTGTAAATGTTTCTTAATCTAAAGGATTCTCTCTATCTCAAGGTTTAATTCAACTAAATTCCACAAATTTCTTGATTTCTTTCTAGGAATATTTGTGTCTTGAAGAAAAAGAGAAATAAAATTTAAAAGAACTAAAATAAAACAAAAAAATTAAAATAAAGGAAAATATAAAAACAATTGTTTAGTGTAGCTAATCACAAATAAAATTAATATCACTGACTATAGTCTATAGTAATGATGCCAATGTGACGCAAGTGCACGATTTTGTCAAGTAGTATAAAATATTCTACATGGACTATAGCAATAATTACCAAAATATTTTTAATAAGGCTATCTTGACACCAATTAATTTAAATTGATAAAATGGGAATAAAATGAAATTATAAAAAGGAGAAAATTCAAATAAATAATAATTAAAACTGGGATCAAATTTGGAAAGCTTTGATCTAGGTCTTAGGTTCACCACAATCAAAATCAATGGATTTCTAAAGATTGCCCCTTTTATTAAGTGAGATTTATTTTAAGAGTGAATTATCCTAATTTAATTATTGGTTCATTTTAGAATCACAATAATGTATTTATTTAGATTAATCTCTACTTTCATGGTAATTAAATTTCATCAAACCTATTAAGATATATGATAATTCAAAGAAAATCTCCAAAAGACTAAACCTACTTTTATGGTTTGAATCCTTAGGTTCAATTTTAGGGTTTCTATTGTTAAAGTTCACCTTTCAATCTTTCACTTAACATGTAATATCATATGAATAAAAAGAAATTAAATTCATAAACATGAAGAACATCTAAAATTAGATCAAAATAATTCTAATATAAATCAAATGGGGCAAATACAAAGGAAATCATCAATCCCTTATTAGGCTACCCTAATTTGTAGCAATAAGAAACTACTCATTTATGATGAGCTTATAATTCTTAATCATGGATTTGAAAATAAAACTATCCATCAAAGGTATAAATAAAACAAAGATAAGGATAGGAAGAACTTTAAATCTCTAATATCTAAAGAACCATAGCCTTTGTTGGACCTTCAAGATTGTCTTGCAAAAACCTTGCCCTCTTTTATCTCTAACTTTTGTTTTTCATCTCTAAGCGCAAGATGACTCTTTGCTAAATGAGTCTCCCCCTTTTAAACTGGCCATGGTCTCTTTTTTTATTATCTTGAGCTTCTCATTTATTTGTTTCTGGGCCCAATGGGTGAGAACCTAATGATTTCTGCTCAAACCCATTAAATTTCTACGAATGCCCAAATATACAAATAAGTAATTAATTGAATAAAAATATTAAATAAAATCCTAAAAATCTACATAAAAATATAAAATCCTAATGATATTTAATCTAGACAATATAAAAATAATATGCATATTTTACACAAATTAATGCAACCATGGGGTACACTTTAAAACTAATGGTGCTTCAAAGTCAAAATGTGGAATTATGGGGTGTAGAGGGATGTTACAATGCCCTTAAGGACAATAATTGATAGATTTTTTTTTTTTCATGAATCTTGTCTTCAATACTAGTTTCATTACTGAGTTTTGTGTATGTTAAATGTTCTTAATTTTGCTAAGAACACATAGCAAGGCAAAACTATACTTAGACTCTACTACGATTTTTCCAACCAATAAAGGTGATTCTTAGTGTATCAATATTAGTAGTAGCTTGGTTTGCAAATCAAGGAATAGTTAAATGTTTTTGTTAGGTTATTTGTCTAACCAATAGTTAAGATCAAAGAATGAATCAATTGATAGTCGTTGAATGAGTATGATCAAGTATAAATAATGTAAATGTGAAGGTGGTTTTGAGCTTAACTCAACTATTGTACTATAGTGTGTTTAGTAAGCCACTATAGTAGCTTATAAGCTAGTTTGACCAAGCTTGTTTGGTACATAAGCTTATTTTAGTATCTTTTAGCTTATTTTCATAAGCTACTTTAACTGGTTTATGAAAATAATCTACCTTATAAGGTACTAGTTTTTTTTTTTTTTATCCTCACTAATTTATTTGAATCTCTTTCTATCTTTTTTTTTTCAATTTAAAAATCAAATAACTAAATATGTTCTTTTATGTCATTTTACATTTATTAGCCAACTTACCAGTTAATCTTACCAAATACTTTCAACTCAATCAACTAATCTTACCAAACACTTTCAATTCAATTAGCTAGCTTATTTTGGAACTTCTACCCAAGGTTTTTATTGGTGGGACTCTCTAACTCACTTTATCCACAAGGACTTTTATCGTAATATATTAGGCCTACCTAACTATAGATTTTGTTAACTTCTATTTCTTGTTTCCTTTCTTGGGTTTCAGTTTGGTCCCCCCAAGATTTTGTCTTGGTTTTTGGTTTTAATGCAAGTATGGTGGGCTGCAGATGATTGATAGTGCTGCCAACCTCGTTAGGATATCCTCCTCTATTGTGATGCCTTTACATGCCATCTCTATTTATTTTTTTAAAAAATTAGCTAGCTTATAAGCTTTTAGTTTTTCAGCTCTTAGCTTATAGCTTATAAGTTTTCAGCTAACTCATAAACTAATTTTACCAAACACAAGTCAATAAGTAATAAAAGTGATGAGTAGAGTATCGTCTCACAGAGATTTGGTTGAACACCATGTATTAGTTACTAGTATTAGTTAAGCGAATCAAAAATAAAGTTGTTAGATTAATGGTTAGTGAGAAGTAAAATAAAATTACAAAGAACATTTGGACTTTAGTAAAAAAACTCAAAGACACAAAGACTCATTGGTGAAAAAATGTAATCATGTAATCATATAAAATATAGATCTTTTTATGCCAAATTTTAATATGATATGATCATGTTTAACATTATGGGTGTTCATAGGTTGAATTGGTTAGGGTTTAAGGTAAAATCAAATTTGAACTGATCATATTGAGTTGGGTTGGTTTGGTTCAAGTTTTAAAAATTTCTTAGCTAATCTGAATCAAACCAATTCGATTAGGATCAGGCCAGTTTGGTTTGAGTTATCGAGTTATAATAAAAAATAAATTATTATATTTTTTTTCAAGTTTTTATTTCCACTCATTATCTATTGATATAAATTTTTAATTTTAAATTATTGCAAGGTAAAAATATTATTGGTTTTATAATAACTAATTATTTATTTTATTTAATATTTAATTTTTTCTATAATTATTATTTTATATATTATTAATTTCTTTACCTAAAATATGATAAAAAGTACCTAATAAACATAGTCAAATTAAGACACTTGATAACACTAGACAGTGTAAAGTAGTTTTACATTGTCATATAATCACAAACCACCATTTATTGTAAGTTTGTTGACTTTTATAATAAATACTTTAAAAGTCATACCAACAGTAAATTTCAATTGGTTGACAATATAAAACTTTTTACTATGACAGTGCATGGTCATTAAACTTTATCAAAAATACCCTACTAACTCCATATAAAATGCAATTTCGCAGTAATTGCACACTCTCATTTCTTCTTTAACTTTTATCCCTTTTCTTTTCTTTTCTTTTCTTTTCTTTTTATTTTTTTTTTAAATGAAGAAAGGCACCCCCTATCTTTTTCTTAGTATTTATAAACATGTTAAAACAAACTTTAAATTATTCATTCAAATAAATTAGTAAGTTTCTAATATATTATATCAGTATTTTTAAATTTAAATATATAAAAATAAATAAATAAATAAATAAATACGAAGTAAAAATATTGTTATTGAATAATAGTGAACTTATATATTCTTAAGAAAGAAGGAGATATAAAAGAGAGAATTTTGACAAAGATATATTTATTGTTAATAATGAGAATTTTAAATAGAGTTTAATGGTCATGCACTATCAGTGTAAAAAGTTTTACATTGTCAACCAATTACAAATCACCATTGATATGACTTTTAAAGTATTTATTATAAAAGTCAACAAACTTATAATAAACGATGGTTTATGATTGGATGACAGTGTAAAACTATGTTACATTGTCAATGTATAACCTGTTTTCTCTTTTAAATATTAGATAAGAACAAATTAAATGAATAAGATTTTCAAACAATAAAAATATAAAATAAATTATTTAAATTATGACACATTATTTTTTATATTTATCAATTTGATATGATAAGTTAAATTGAAAATTTAAATGGATTAAATTTAAATAATAATTTAACAAAACATACAAATAATAATATTAAAATAAAAAATATAAAAATTAATTATAAAATTCTTGATAAAGAGCATATAAAAAATATTACATGAGCTTAAAATTTTTACATTACTGACTAATTAAAAATTATCCTAAATTTAATGTTTAAAATGATTATTATAAAAGTTAACTATCTTATTATATATGATAATTAGTATTTTAGTCAATTTATTACATAAAATAAATATTTATTTGTACGTAATTATAATTATAATTTATAATAAGCAAGTATATTTAAATTTATAAATCATATTAAATAAATATTTTAAATATATAAATTATATTTTAGATTTATTATAAATAATTTAAATTATGATATAATTATTTTTAAATTGAAATGGATAAATAGTTAAAAAAATCAAGCAACTAGACAAATATAAAAGGATGATAGTTTGAGATAATTAACAGAAATATTTTTTGATTATTTGCAAAAATAATGTGTGAAATATACTCCTAAAAGAGAAGAGAGGTGTTTGAAAATGTCTAATTGAAAGAATGAGGAGAGTGAATTAAAGATTCTAGTAAATCTATAATTGTAAGATGGTACAAAGTTTTTTGAGTTTAATTATTATGTATTATCAGTATAAAAAATTTTATACTGTCAACCAATAAAAAATTACCGTTAGTATAATTTTAAGGTAATTATTGTAAAAATCAACAAATTTACTATATATAGTGGTTTGTGATTGAATAACAGTATAAAACTATTTTACACTTTTAGTATATAATATATTTTCTCAAGTTTTTTCACTATGTTACTGTTAGGACATTCAAAAATTAAATTCATATTACATACTTAATAAGATATAAAATACATCTTAAAAAAATCCTAAAATCGAAAGTTGTGACTCAAATTAACTTAATATTGTAAGATAAACTGATCCTAACACTAAACAGCCTTTTTTTTTTTATATACTTCCTGACACCTAACAGTCTAACATTTATCATCCGACACCAAAGCATTACTAATTCGATGCAAAAAGTAAAACTGCAAATTATAAACTCGATTTCGTCGTTGCTCGCAAAGGGATTGAGAATTCAACGTCGTCTTAGTCTAATCGAATTTTCTTCCCCGCAGTCTCGCAACCTCCGCAGTCGGATTCGCTGGTTTTGTCGGTAGTTCGCGCTCGATCCTCCTCTTTCATCCCAAGACTCTCTCCCCTTTGCCGTAAGTCTATGTCCCCTTTTTCTGGATATTGGTGTGGTGACAGAGTGTTTTATTTGTAGCTCAATTTTATGTTATTTACAATTATAATATAGTATTGGCTAGGTCTTAGGTCCAATTTTGTGTTCATAATTAACATGCTAGAATGGTACTGATTCTCCCTGCATTCGATTTTTCACTCATTTACGCATTTAGCAATTTGAAACCGTCGGATGAAGGTCAAATGAATTATATTTAATCTCGTAAATCAGAGCTAAAACACGCATTTAAAATCTGAACTGTGACTGTGAAGCAAATTTGACTGCACTAAATCCGGTTCCACTGCTTCTGCGAGTTACATGCGTTACCTCAATAAACTGAGTTTGAATTAACCATCTCTTCTATTCCATGTGTTTGTTTCATGGGAGTTTTATACTAAGAGGCTTGTTTGCTGCTTCGAATATATTGTCAATTTTACTTTGTGATCAAATTTTTCATGCCTTGCTTTAATGTCGTAATATTATATTGTTTTGTTATTTGCAGGATGTTTACAGTGAGATTGTGGTTCACTTAAAGAGGTTAGGAAGGAAGGATCCTGCCACTAAGGTAATCTTGGATTAACTTTTGTGCCAGTTCATGAGAATATCTATCATGTCCTCTTTTGATGCACTTGTCCAATTCCTCTTTAAATTTGCAGATTTACCCCTTTATCAATTAGCCAATTATAGATGATGAATATTGAATACAAGCATGCTTACAATGTAAATAGAAAGACATATCGTTTTTTATTTTTGTTCTTTAGAATCATGGTGGTGCTACTTCCTGTGTTAGAATGTGAAATTTGGTGAGTTTGTTTGAAGCTGAATTCAATGACATTGGTAATCATTTCTTGGTGCTTTGCGTTGAATGTAAGATGTTGGACATCATAGACATGGCTGTACAACAGATGGTGCATAACATGGGATATGTTGGATGTATGTCTCCACATCTAAAAAGAAGTCCATATTAATGTTTAGGCTAATTCAATGAATTGTGTTGATAAATTTCAGAGTCCAAAAAGTTTCAAAACATGACCAATAAGGAAATAGCCATACATTTCTTGCACGTTGTCCTTCAATGTGTATGGGTCCTATGACCAAGTCTTATTCTCATCTTGGGAAAAAGCAGTCAGTGCAGCTGCTGGCTGCAACATCTGATTCCATTCTCTACAACCCTTGTCATTTTTTCTTTAATCTTTATGATACACGTAAATAAAAAATGAATCTTCTGAAACGCCTTGCCTTTATTTTATTTTTACTTTTAATAATTTTGTGCAAGTAGTGGTGCGAGGTTGAGAGAGAACGAGTAAACAAAGCAAAGATGGAATTGGGAACCTCAGAGTCGTCATATCCAGGGTCAGGGAATTGGGAGATCCCAGTTGATCTGTTCGGTTCCAAAAAACATGCCGGAGTCTCACGTGGCGTTCTAGCTTTTGCGGATGAGTCTGGTAACATAGTCTTCAGGGTGAACCACCACCCACCCAATCCTAACGCATCACCCCTTCCTAAGGACAAGAAACTCTTGCTTGATGCCTCAGGCAATCCCCTCTTCTCCATCTACCGCTATCACGTTAGTCTCTCTTCTCTTATTTTCCTTCTTTTTTAAAAATAAGAAATAAAATTTGGCATTTTTTTAAAAATATGAATTTTCTTTTCTATTTTTAATTTTGGTAGAATGGGTCTTGGAAATGCTATAAGGGAGACAACGATGGGAACAATGAGCTGGTGTTCAGAGTGCAGAGGACCCTCAAAACACTTACTAGAGTTGAGTTAGAGGTACTTTTCCATGGTGAGAGGTCCAATGATGAAGGTTGTGATTTGAAAGTAATGGGTTCCCCTTTCCGGAGATCATGCAGCATCTATAAAGATGTTGACTTGGTGGCACAGGTACCGAATTCAAGCTTTATTTAAGTGAGTTAGTGACTAAAGTTGGATAAAATTGATTTTGATAGAACTAATTTTGAACTGTTAAACATAATTGAGATGTATGGTCAAATTAAGCTCAATTTTAAATGTTACATTGGAACATGTGTCACAGTGAGAGGAATTGATTATGATATGTAGCCAAACAAGCACTTAGGCATTTTTAATTCCCAGTTATAATTTATAAACTTATGCCATAAATAAATTAACTGTTACTTATGAAATTTTACTCTATCTTGTTCTACTAGTACAAATATCATAATCTAATTACATTCTAGATTGTCATAGTTACCACCCGTCCATGTATAATTGAAATTATGTTGAATGGTAAGTTACAACTATTAAAGCCCAAGAAACTGTGTATTCAGATTCCAAATAATATTACATTAGACACATTATGCCTTCTGAAGATTGAAGATATGAAAGTGAAGCAGAAGAATTATTCAGTGTATGAATTAAACTACAGGCTTGAATTGATAAGAATGTGGTCACGATTTTAAAGCTGAGATTTGGATATTATGACAGAGGAGTGGTCTGATGTATCTATATTTCTTAGTGTTGTTCTATAATCATATTGTATAATGCATCTAGAACATGCAGAAGAGAGGAATTTTAAAAGATTTGTATCCCATGAAACACGTTTAGATAGAGAGAAAATGTTTACACTCTAGAATATTGCAAATGTGTCATGTAGAAAGTGCATTACATTCCAAGAGATCACAAGATTGATTCTGATTTATTCTTTTGTGCAGAGTAGCCTGATGTACAAGCTCCACCAAATATATGCCAGTAGGGGTAAATTTCGCCTCACAATTTTTCCCGGGACTATTGACCATGCTATTATTGTGGCTTTGTTTGTGATATTTTTGAGTGGAAGAAAATAGTATCATTAACCCACGACATGCAACTGCAAGAAGAAAAAAAGGTTTTGATTTATGATCTTTTCTGTGTCTCATACACAGATTTATTTTGCACTTATCATTAGTTCACTGACCAAAAAGGGGAGGAAATGAGGCATTGTTTCTTATAAGAAGCGATGTTTTATTTCAACTGGTACGAGATCCTAGTCCCAGAAACATTTTCATTGTTATAGCACTAAGCAACTCATGAAACATTTGTCATTATCCTTATGATAAAGCGCTTATTTCAGCAATCTTCATTCTCACTATTCATGTGGCATATAGCATGTATATAATCAACGACTCCAAAAAGATGCTTTGATGTATTCAAATACAGGTATAGATTTGGAGTTAGCAATCAAGATTTAGAATAAAGATCCAACCGTAGAGAACTAAAGGCTCGTCAAACAGAATATCTGTACTAAAATTAGCTTCAGCGATCAAATTATTTACTTATTTATTGAGTGAAATTAGTGAAATTGGACACATTTTTAGATCGTAAGTCCAAGCTAGTATGGTTTAGGTTTTGACCCGTGTCTTCATTCTTAAAAGCCAAGTAAATGTCATCTTAGTTATTTAGCACTAGCAAAAATAATATATTAGGCCCGCGTAATTCTGATAACGATGACATACACCCATATGGCCGGGTTGCTTTGTGGGTGTGTTTATTGTTCGAGGTGCCTATAATGCTCAATTAGCTTTTGATAACCAGAATATAGACGGACACAGATCCTCTTCGAAAAGGGTGAGATTTTTAAGGTGGAAGGTTGGACAAGATAAATTGATGACCAACAAGCTGAGACACGTGCGGTGTGGGGCTTGGTAGGTCCTTTTTCTCACCACTGTTTCCGAATCCTGTGTGTGGAGATCGTAGTCACCGTACTGTTTACATTTTAAGAGCCTGTCTCTAAGCTAGCTTTACTGTGGAACCAAACCATGCAGACTTGAGTGAAAAATTCGCATAGATCAAGGGTGTGTTTGAAAATTTGTTTGGAGCCTTGTAAATGAAACATTCCACTTTTTAAAGCAGCAAACATAGAGGGAAGGAAAGAGATAAAGGAATTCCAAACACACACCAAGATGTATACTGGTAGCAATTTAGCAAGTGTAACATTAGCAAGTAGCTGTCCTAGTTGGACAAGTGAGTGTTAAGGATTAAACTCTAATTTCTAAATTTTTTAATGATGAAAGTGTTAAATCGGTATATTTGCAAACAATAAGAATTATGTGCTGTACGAGTGAATTGCACTTTTGAAAAAACTCTGAAGAGGATGATTATGAAGAGAGTCTCCTAGACACGATAATATTTAGTAACATTTTCATAACAAGACTTATAAAGATACCTTGACTAAAAATATCTGTTTATTTGCAAAATAAATCATTTTATGTGTTCGCTTATAAAGGAAAATTATTAGCCATTATTATAACAAATGAGATTATACAATAATAAATTATTTGTACTTATATTAAGTAATAAAATGATTAGAGTGTATTTAACAACTTTTCCCAACTAACGTATAACTTATTTTACTAACTTAAAAACTTATTTGACCAGTGTTGAGTAAAAAAGTTTATCTTATTAGTTTATAGCGATTTTTTTATGGGATAAAGGGACAACAAGTTAATAATCACGAGAGAACACGACTGCTGCTTTATCAGTTAAGAGCTATAAAATTGTGGGCCATTCTTCATGCTATAAAATTAGCCTTGAGTAGAGGTTTCACAAATTTGATGGTTGAAAGCGACTCCTCCACTGCTATCAGATTGCTTAAGTTTGGAGTGCATCTGCATCATCCTTGTTACGACCTTTTCAGGGCTATTTCTTCCAGTCTGAGAGCTGCCAATAATTTCACCTGCAACCATGTCTACAGAGAAGCCAACGCCTCAGCAGATGCTCTAGCTGGTTATGGGATGTACATTGATACAGATATCAGGATTTTTGATTTTGTTCCCGATCTCCTCCATCTTACACTACTAGCTGATAGTTCAGCTGTCTTTTTTCGTTAGATTGTTTTTCTTTGGCCTTTAGGCCCTTCAGTCATAAAAAAAAATTCAGTTAAGAGCATTTTTTAAAAGCAGCGGTCACTTCAAATACTCTGGAAATTTACAGCGATTTTTTAAAATGACGTTTCAACTTATAACTTATATCTAAATATAATTTTTCCTTTTTTTTTTCAAGTATTTTAATATAATCCGTTGAAATAGAACGGAAATGTCATGAGCAGTGTTTTTTTTTTTTTTTTGGTAGAGGTCACTATCTCCTCTGAAAGCAATTTTATTCGAGCTTAATAGAACTACTATGATTGGTAAAGTTTTTTTTTCGAGTATTTAATGCAACTGCATATCTAAGACACGAACTCGAGACCACTAGTTAAGAACCCGTTTGAGGTATTATTGGTTGTGAGTTTTGAAAATTTCAAAAATTACAACCAAGTTTTAGTTTTTAACAATTAGTTTTAGTTTTAGTTTTTTCCTTTCTTTCTAATTTTTGGTTTTAAAATAAACCCACTTTGAAATTTGTTATTATGTTAAAATTAGTTTAAACATATGTTTGTGTGGTGACAACAATGATGGTAGTGACGGTAAAAATGATGGTGGCAGCGATGGTAATGCCGACAGTGACGGTTGTGGTGGTTCCAACGGCGACAGTTGTGGCAGTACCAGTGGTGATTGTGGCAATGTCAGTGGTGGTGATGGTGGTGGCAAAGTCAATGCTGGTGGCGGCGGCACTGGTTGTCATGGCAGTGAAATGGTAGTGGTGATGAAGCTTGTGGTGGTGGAGGCGATGGCGGTGGTCATGGTCATAATAGTGGTGGTGGCGGTGATGATAACGGTGGTGGTGGTGGTGGTGACGGTGGTTGCGGCGATGGAGGCAGCAGTAGTACTAGCGGTGGTTGTGGTGGTGGTGATGAGAAAAGTTATTATCAAATATAGTGATGTGTATCCTTTTTTAAAACTAAACACCAAATTCACAAATCTTTTTTCTTGGTTTTGAAAATGTATATAAAAGTGTTTTGAAATCAAGTTAAAAACTATTTCAGCTCCATTTTAGCCAAATGCATTTTGTTTTGAAAATTGCATTTGAAAACCAAAACCCAAAAACTCACAACCACCCCAATCGAGCCCTAAGTTAGAACAACCATTTGTCAATTGATCTACGTACTTGGTGGTAAATGTCATGAGCAGTGTTGCAAACAATGAGTGGTAGTGTTACTTTTATAATTCCTATATATGTTTTTATTAGTTTTTTAAAATTAAATGCATTTTTAACATAAATAAATATTAATTTTATGTTAAGAAAAACAATATATTAAAAATTTAGATCTCTCTTTTTATTTTTATTTAATTTCTTAAAAAATTATATAATTTTTATAACATATTTTTTTAAAATAATAAATAATTTATGTTAATAAAAAAGTAATAGAATAAAAATTTAAAATTTTTAATTAATATAAAATATTTTATATAATTTATTTATTTCCTACCATTCTCTTTTCTATTCATCTAAATTAGGAGAGAGAAAATTTTTCTACTTTTTTTTTATTTCTCTCCATCCAACAATTTATTTTTTCACTCTATTTCTCTTTTATTTTCATCACTCCTATTCCTACCTTCTTATTTTATTCTTCTCTATTTCACTGATACTCCAAACAAAACATTATAGTCTCTTAAGATATCACACCATTTATTTTAATTATTACAAAATTCAGTGTTTATTTTTAATAAAATATTTGGTCTCTGAACAAAAAAATAATAATTCAAAATTAACTAAAATATCTAAAAGTATAATTACTTAAAAATATATTTTTGTCTAAAAAATTAATTATATAAAAAAACATATAAACATGTCTTTATATATTATTTTACAATTGTTAGGTAGTTCAACAACTAATTTTGTTAAACATTTTCAATTTAATAAGCTAGTTTAACAATTTTAAATTAAACATTAACTTTTTCAACTTTCAATTAATTAATCGATTATTTTTCAAACATAACCTAAATGAATTCGTTAATCTCTCATGTGATGAATATTTATATATTTTTAGAACATTTTAAATTATTTTTTAAGGTGTAGTAAACAAACACCATTAATTGTGTTTAACGATAAATATTTCCAAATAGAATTTAGCCTAATAATTAACTGACTTGTTATAAATATAACTATCATTCATTTCAAACCTAAAGATGACATTAGACATAAATCACAAATAAATACAAAAAGTAATTTGGTTGAGAATAATGTTCCTTAATAGTGTCAACGGAACCTAAAATTATAATTATCTAAAAATATTTTTACCTACAAAATAAAAAATAGCTATATAAAAAGTTATAAAAGCATATCTTTTATATAATTTTACATTTATTATCTATTTCAACAATTAATTTTATTAAAAAAATTTAATTTAATGAATTAGCTTAACAACTTTTCGTTAACATAATTTTTATTTAGCTTTTCACTAGTTTTATCAACTATTTTTGTTAATGAATTTGTTTATCTCTCATGTGATGAATATTTTTATTTTTAGTATATATTAAAAATATTTTTTAATGCATACTAAACAAACAACATTAATCCGCTATCCTCTCTCTATATAAATCAGAATAATTATTTTGAATGAGAGCATTTTAGCTGTTATTCTTAAACAAAAACGCTTTTAGAATTTTTTTTACCTCTTATTTCTTTTAATCTATCATTTTCAATATCTTTAGTTTTAAATCAAATTTTAATGTTTTTTAAACAAAATTATCAATAATTAAAAATTAACATCGTATTACAATAATTCTTTATTATATATTTAAAATATAATTTATATGTTCAAAATATTTATTTATTATGAATTTTATTATAATATAATTTATATATTCAAAAGTATTTATTTATTATAAATTTAAATTATATAAAATAAATATTTATTCTATGTAATGCACCAGTTAAAATACTTATTATTTTTAATGATAAACATGTCTGAATAGACTTTAGGCTAATAGCTAACTGACTTTTTTTTTTTTTTGTGTCCAACTAACTGACTTGTTGTACATATAACTAACATTCATTTCAAAGATAAAAACGACATTATACATAAATTACAAATAAATACCACAAGTAATTCGGTTTAGAATAATGCTGCCTAATAAAGTGTCAAGGGAGTAGTTCATATTTAAAAGCGATAAATATTAAATAAAGTCTTTAAGAAACTATGAATTACAACTTTAATTCTTATTAAGAGGAGGGTTCATATTTAGTGCTTAATCATGTCTTGAATAAGGTTATTTTTTAATTTTTATAGAGGATACACGTGAAAAAAAGATAAATAAATTTATATTTGATTTTGTGAATGAGTTAAATTTAAGTTTTTATCAATTCCACATTAAGAATTTGTGAAAAAGTCAAGTAATTGTACATGAAATGGATCCTTTTATGTCAAATTTTAACATAATATTATCATGTTTAATATAATCAAAATATAGATGATAAAACTATATTTAACTTTTATATTCAAATAAATTTTAATTTTATAACAAAATATTTATCTTTACTAAATTAAAAAAATAAAAATTAAAAAAAGAAAGAGAAAATAATTAAATCTAGACCAGTTAAAGAAATTAAAGTAAATTCAATATTTATATTTTTCAACATATTAACACAAACTTTACATCCTCTATTCCCTCTCTATATAATTAGAATAACTATATTGCATGAGAGTGTTTTTTGCTATCATTATTTAATGAGAGCGTTTTTAGCTGTCATTCTTTAATGAGAGTGTTTTTAGAAATTTTTTTAACCTCTCATATCTTTTAATCTATTATTTCAATATTTTTAGTTCTAAATTGAATTTTAATATTTTTTAAAATAAATTATCAATAATTAGATTGATATGTATCACAATATAAATTATATATTATAAATTTAAAATACAATCTATATGTTCAAAAATATTTATTTATTATGAATTTTAATTATTAAATAATTTATATTATATATTCAGAAGTATTTATTATTATAAATTTATATTATATAAAATAAATATTTATTTTATGCAATGTACAGATTAAAATACTAGTTATTCATTTAAATGAATTAATGAGTTTTCTCATACATTGCATTAGTATTTTTAAATTTAAAAAAATAAATATATAAGAAATAAAATAGTATCATTATCAAATAATAGTGGAATTATATATTTTAAGAAAGAAGAAAGTAAAGTAAAAAGGGTAAACAATTGTTTTGGTCCTTAAAAGTGTAAATCGTTGTTATATTAGTCCCTGAAACTAAGAAAATGTCAAATAAGTCCCTGAAATTTTTATTTGTGTCATCTAAGTTCCTAAACATAATCACTTATTGTTATTTGGTCCTTAAACATATGTTAACATATTACTTTAGTCACATGTTTTTTTTTAAATTTTGACTAATTTGATTAACAAATTGCACTTTTAGGAATTTTTTTGAATTTTCTTAGTTTTAAGGACTAATATGACAATTTAGTCCTTAATGAAAATTTTACACTTTCAGGAATCAAAATGACTGTTTATCCAAAATAAAAAAAATAGGTTAGATTTAGATATATCTGTTGTTATTAATGAAAATTTTAAATATTAAACAAAAATCAACAAAAAAATAAAATTTGAAGTTGAAGAAAAAATATAAAATAAATTATTTAAATTAAGACACACTATATTTATATTTATTAATTTGATAGAATGTCTTAAAATTAAATTTTAAAACTCAAGTTTGGATTGATTAAAATTAAATAATAATTAGATTAATTTTTTTAAAATAACAATGTTTATAAGAAATAAATTATGAGATACTTAATATAAAAAAAATTAAGAAATATCACTTCACTTAGTAAAATAGAAAACAAAGTCTTGAAAATCTTCCTATTTAAAAGTAAATACCCAAATTTAATTAATATTTACAAGCGTTTATAAGGCAAAGGCAAACCACGCCTACGTCAAAATGCTTGATTACTTGTCATAGAGTATGCATTCATTGGTATAATTAATTGCAAAACTGCAAATCATAAACTCAGTGTCTTCGGCATTTCTCGCAATTGTTTCTGCGATTCTCACCATCGCCCGAGCTCTTATATATCTATTCAGTAGCAGAAGTATTCATTTGCCAAACATACACGGTGGTGACTCTGTTAATATATTTCTTCGGTCTTCTTTGTTTCCCTAGCGGCTCTAGCACGAGCACAAGCACAGCACCGCCTCACAGGAGGAATTTGCTTGCGCATTAGAACGAATAATGGGAAGGCAGAAAGGAGAAGGTGCGAGAAGCAAGTCACGCCCTTCGAGTAGCAGGTTAGCGTCGTCAATCCCTAAATTGAAAATTCAACGTCGTCGTTGTCTTATCGATTTTTCTTCCTTGCAGTCTCGCCGCCTCGCTCTTGCCCTCCGGCTCCGCCGCCGCCGCCGTCGGATTCGGTGGTTTTGTCGGCAGTTCGCGCCTGGATCCTCCTTCTTCATCCGAGGACTCTCTCCCCTTCGCCGTATGTGTTTCCAGTTCTACGCTGCTTTTTTTATTTGGAGATTGGTCTGGTGACAGAGAGTTCTATTTTTTTTGCTCAATTTTATGTTATTTATGATTATAATTGTAATAGAGTATTAATTAGGTCGAATTTTGTGTTCATAATTAACGTACTGGAATGGTACTGCTGCTGCGAGTTACATGTGCTGCTTCAATAAAATGAGTTTAAATTAACTTTCTCTTCCATTTCATGTGTTTTATACTAAGAGGCTTGTTTGCAGCTTTGGAATTGAGTTAGTAGAGCTGACTAGTAGACTGTCAGTGTTGCTTTGTGAACAATTTTTCCATGCCTTGCCATTATGTTGGTATATTGATTTTTGGATATGCAGGATGTTGATAGTGAGATTGCAGTTCACTTGAAGAGGCTAGGCAGGAAGGATCCCACCACTAAGGTAATTTTGGATTAACTTCTTTGCTAGTTCATGAGAATGTTTAGCATGCTCAAGTGCGACTAGTTATGGTATTCTGTATGTCTCTTTTGATGCATCTTGTTTAATTCCTCTTTAAGTTTGCGGATTAATTTGCCCCATTATCAATTAGACAGTCATTTGTGTTGGAATGTGAAGTTTGCTTAGTTTGTTTGAAGCTGAATTCAGTGATAATGGTAATCATCTCTTGGTGCTTTGCATTGAATGTAAGATGTCGGACATCATCATGGACATGGATGTACAATAGATGGTGCGTAACATGTGATATGTTGGATGTATGTCTAATTGATCAGTGGGTGGGTGGGTGGGATTAGTGTTGCTGTTTTCTTTTTTGGGGTTTTTCGGTCATGCTCATGCACTGGTAGTATCATGGATTTGCTTGTATGTTAATGCTGAAGTGGATATTTGGACATAATCTAATTGGTTGGACGCCAGTTTCTGGTTGTTTGATTTGTCACTTTTGCCCAAAATTTGTGATAGAGTTTTTAATAAATAAAACTGCAGTGACTTACTTTATTCTCTTCAGTGCCCATGATGTCCTAATTCACCCATTTGTGTGCCCTGTTAACTTATTGGTACTTTAAATTTTATTACCTTTTATTTTGTATCTTCTACTAGTCGTCTTATTAGTTTTTCCTAAGTTATTTGTTTATTTCATAATTTTAATAAGAGTCCACATTCCTGGTTGTTTTTCAAAGAAATATTTAAATCTAATGTGGTCATCATTGCGCATGACAGGATGAGCATCCTAAATTTATCCATTTCATACTTCTTATGTTCTTCCCATTCTTATATCCACCAAAACAAATATTGCTCCCTCATGACCCTTGTGTTTACCTGCTCCTTTAGATGAGACTTTCATGTGCATATGTTTTGACAGTAAAAAAATATAGGCAATTAATTTTGGAATGTGTTAGTTATGTGGTGTCTTTGGCTTTCACTTGAATACGTAGGGTCCCTTTCTTGGATTTGACATCGCTAAAGTGAAGGGTTCGCTCTAGAGAGTGTAGTGAGGAGTTATAGCCATTGATCGGAAAATTAACGGTTGAGATTATGATTAAATACATGCACATGTGCAATGAATTATATAGTTGTTTACATCTCAACTGTTGATTTTTCAATCGATGGTTATAATTCCTCACTTTACTCTCTAAGGTAAATCTCCCACTTTAGAGGTGCCAAATGGCCCTTTTTGATCCTTGCTTTTATTTTTTGGTTTTTGTGTGAATGCAAGAGGTGGACTATCATTATGTTTGGCAATGGCTAACTGCTTTTTTATGGTTTTGAAGTTGTGTTTCTTTCCAACTTTTAGGTCTTTCCTTCTCCTTGAAAGGAGAAACTAAGCTGAATAGAATTTTAAGAAAAGGAGTTTTATAAAAGCAGTTTTTCTTTTAATGAAGAAAACATTAAAAAAGGGAGCTTTTAAAAAGCTAGTTTCAGATTTTGGCTTCTACTTCTCCTTTTCCTTTTTTTTTTTTTTCCAAATTCCAAGATTCAAGAACACACTATTGAAGAAATTTTAGCTTAAAAGTAACTTTTAATTTTAAAAAATTATAGAATTACCAAACAATTTTAATTTTGAATTTAAAGCTTTTATTTTAACTAAGTAGTTTTTGAGGTCCAAAAATGCCTGGCCAAGCACTACCTTAATTTCTCTTTGCTGCAATTGCAGTTGATGAAGTCCTGATTCCAATTATTTTTTGGGATAATGATTGGTTGAAGTTGCTAAGCATTTATTATGTTAACTATTCTAATTGACTTTAGGATGCTTAGATGATATTTGATAGAGTACACTTTCTATATCTGTATTCATGTTTGTGTATAGTCAAATTAATGTTTCATCTTTTTCCTGTGATTTAAGAATTTTTAAGAAATACTTTTGCCCATACATTTCATATGGATAAAATTGTCATTTGGCCATCAGTGGCGGAGCTTGTCAATCTAGTATGATTTCTTTTTCCTTATATTGTATGTTGTAGTTTGTGACTATTATGACGAGTCCATTCATTTATTATTTCTACCAGTATTTTGTCATCCATAACTGAAATATGTCTAATTTGGATGTAATGATTAGTCAATGATCACAATAATTTGGCTGGTGATGAATCTGTGTTCTTATATATCATAATCTCATTGGTTTCTTATTTTCCCTTTTTTTTTTTTTTTTTTTTAACAGCTTAAGGCATTGGCAGCTTTATCTATGCTGCTTCAACAAAAGTCTGCAAAAGAAAATGTTCTAGTAGTTCCCCAATGGGTACAGGAAATTTCATGTCTTCTTCATATTATATTACTTGTTTGTCTCTGTATTCCCTGCATCAGTTCTCTTACCTTTTATATGAAGAATATCTATTTTTGAATAGTGAACAGATTGTTCTTTTTCATGGTGATTTTTCCCTTATAGAATAAAATAATTTCATTCCTCCTAATGGTCTAACAGTTTGTTATTAATAATTTATCATGTCAGATTTTTATCACATAAAATCATGATTACCATTTATTGAAAACTACTATGGAAGTGAAACTGAGAGAAGAGACAGGAATAGAGGATTAGAGTGATAAGATATGTGCGTGTGTCACTTTTTTTTTTTCCCCCTGAACATATTGAAGTGAGAGGGAATTGAAAGGGATAGACAATGTATTTTATATTACATTACACCTTTAGGTAGACTAATGAATGGAAGTCACTTATTTAATATTTATTACGTATATAGCTAGATTGAGATAGACATTGTTCATACAGATTTTTCATTTTCTGGACTGCATTATGATGTGGGCTCCTTTGTGGGATAACAATATCGGAGAAGGAAGGCAGCAGCAGTAGACACAGCCTAGTTCATCCAGTTAGAGTTTTATTTTGTTTCCTTTGTAGGTTTGATTTTATTCAGTAGAATCCTTAATTGATTTAATTCCTATAATTTTGTATCTCTTTTCTTTGTTAGTTGAGACTCGAGATCCTATTACTTGTTGTCTCTTTCCTTTATTATTATCAGTCTTTAAAAAGGCTGTCAGTATTAAGTAAAGGGCATCGATTATTCTCTCTATTTGGTCAGCCATAGAAGGGGCTTGTCTACTTCTTCCGATTCATTATAGATCACAATGAGGATCCTTCCACATCCAGAGCCCGTGATTAGGTCCTACGTTAAGGCTCATAACCCATTTGTGAATAGGATAAATACAAATAAACATGCTTTAGAGAGGTTACATGAATAAAATGACGACATGGAGTTTTGTCAAAAGCCAATTCTTAGGTATGCTATTCGATTTAAATCCTTTTTAATGGTTATCATAGTTTTTCTTGGCCTTCCTCTACCTCTAATGATTGGGTTGTCATGTATTTGATCAACTTTTCCAATCGAGGCTTCTATTGGTCTTCTCACAAGTCCAAACCATCTTTTCCTCAATAGGTGCCACTCTTACTTTATCTGTAATAAGTTCATTAACAATCTTATCTTTTTTGTATGCCTACTCATCCAATGCAACATACTCATCTCCTCAACACTTATCTTTTACCCTTGTTGGCCTTTTAATTCCCAATTCAGTACCATAAAACATAATTGGTTTTATGGTTATATGGTAAAAATAATTTAATCAACAGGCACGTTTCCATCCCAAATAACACCTGAAACATTCCTCCATTTTATGTGCATAACTTGAATCCTATGATTTACATCATACTTCTCAATAATATGCTATGCTATACCGGGATAGTATCGTGGAGTGGCTCCTGGGTGCTACAAAACTCAAATAGCATTGCAATTTTGAATTGCAGCTGTCACGGTTTTGAATAGTGGGTACTAGTGCGCTGGGATACAGCTGGTTACTTATCTAGTCCATGTCCTGTTCCTGTAGTTTTTTTTTTCCTTTTCTTCTTCTTTCTGTTGTTGTTGTTGTTGAGATGCTAAATACAGTTGGGACATGGCTGGCACATAGGCCAAGTACATCATGGACACCCTGGGGCATGTAACTGAAATGTGTTTACCTTTTCCTTTCATATTCTATATGCATTTTCTCCTTTCCAAATTAAATCCAGAGGGTTATACTTTCGAAGACTGAAAGCCTTTGATACTTTTGTCCCTAAAGAAATTGTTCATCCTTCTCATTTCCCATTGTTGCAAAGCTTGAACAATTTCTTGGCTCTCTTTTCTTCAGATTGAAAGAATATAGGGTGTAGGTAGAGAGATAGCAAAGTAAACAAGAGGGTTAGTGGGACAAACAAAAGTCTTGAGTGTGTGTGAGTGGTAATGTGGAAATTAGAGAACAATCAGTAAAAGATAGAGCAAGCCATGGGAGGGAGATTTTTGCAAATGTTCATGCTATTGCTCAATAGGGATTCATTCAGGCCTCTATTCAGTAATCTAAGGATCCTCTGATGGAGCAAACACATTATTAATTGCGATGTTCATAGGCAATGCAGCTTTCTCCAGACATATGTGCTGTGTGATATTTTATTATTTTATTTGAGTTAACTATTAATTTCTTTTATGCTTCCCGGTGCTTGGATTATTTCATTGGATCTACATTGTGGGTGCATCTAGTGATTTTTTGACCAATCTAGCGAACTTGGAGTAGATTTTACTAAATCATTTCAAAGGATTTGAAATGAGTAAGAGTGCAGGTTTATGACTGGTTTACAATAATTAAGTGTATTTGGTTGGAGAGAAATGATTTTTTATATTAATTATTATCTTTTTGTTTGAAGAGAGAAATGCTAAATTGGACTAGGATAAATGTTTCCTATTGCCACTTTTATGGGACAAATAATTACGTTCTTGATTTCTTAATTTCTTTTGAGGGTTCCTTTGTTGAATATGTAGCCAGGATTTTCAAGCTTGGATATCTTTGTCTTTCTTAGTTTACTTTGTCCTTGTTTTCATTTGTTTCCTTTAGAGGTTTTTTTGTTTTTGGCTGTTCTAATATCCAATTATAGAAACAAAAACCTTAAGCTTTTAGTGTGTTGGGATGAGTGTTTGCAAAATTAATTTTGAATAAAATTGATTTTGAAGTGAAGTGGTTTATGTTTAGATGTTTTTATTCTAAAATAAGTTATTAGTAAAACTTTGTATAAATATTTTAACCGACGCAAAAGTTACATATAGTTGCTTCAACTCAAAATCAATTTTGTACCCAGGATCAATTCCTTAACATGGGACCAAATATGTGAACATTTACCTAAAATCACGTTAGTTGATATTTCAATGTGATTTTGGATGATATGACGTGAATCCAAACATGCACTTATAGTTGGTATTAAAGTAAGCTTTTATGAATTTTGTATCCCAGAGAATAATTGATTTTTTCTGATTTTAGAAAACCACAGAAAGAGAGGGAGAAAGATAGAGTGAGAGAGATCTTAATCTGATTCTCTGTTCTTCACAATAACAAGTCTGAGATACTGATACATCAGAAGATTATATACTTGAGTCTAGCTTGCAGAGCTAGCTAAACAACTGTTATAACTGGTTTCGGTTGGGCTAACCAACTGTAAGTGTAACAGACTAACTGGTGGAAGCTACTAGAAACTATAGCTCGCTGACTTGACTTGACAAACTAACAATTACAATGCTCTAACATGTGAAAAATAAATAGACCTCCAGTGTATAACAAGTTGGGACTTGGGACATTTCAGTGGGTGTTGGACTTCCATTTATTTTGTGATGATCATACATCTTTGTTATCTGGTGGATATGTACCCTTTTCAATTTTACAAATGTCAGTCATCGAAGATACTTATTTAATGTATTTGTCTATGTAAATTGTTCTTATGTAGGCATTTGAATATAAAAGGCTGTTGCTGGACTACAATAGGGAGGTTAGGCGGGCCACTCATGATACCATGACTGCTCTTGTTACTTCTGTTGGGTTAGAACTTTTCTGAGGGACATATATATGTGCTTCTTCTTGCTTCCTCAACTGTATAATTTAAAGTTCTGAACATGGAGATTTGAAAATATGTTCCTTAATTTTCTGTTAACATTTATGCAATTTTATCTGACAATAGCACACTAATGCCTTAAATGCTTGGCAATATGTTTCTCTATTGTAGCATGCTTACTATTCATACTAGTTTTAATTCTGCCATTTCAATTTTCTGATTGGTTATAACTTCTAAGCTACTTGCATCAATAGCTTATGGGGAAGCCAAGCATCTTCTTGACAATGTTGTCTCTACCTAATAATAACAACAAAAGCCTTTTCCTGGTTCCTACTAGGTGGGGACTTTTTAGTTTACCTATTATACAGTAAAAAGTTTTTTAATTGGTGTATGGTTATCTGTCTGCTGTAAACTGCATTTCAACTAGTTTCTAACATCTAAGTTTTCTTGAATTAAGATTAAGTATAGTTATTTACTTGTGTAATTGGTCCAAACTCTGATCCTTTTCTGAAGTTTGGATCTGTTGGAGTGAACTTAATTCATGTAGTCCGAGATTTATGGTTGATTTCCCTTCCTGCACCCTTCTCAGGAGAGATTTAGCTCCGCATTTGAAGACTTTGATGGGACCATGGTGGTTTGCTCAATTTGATCCAGTTCTGAAGTTTCTCAGGCAGCAAAAAGGTCTTTGCAGGTTTGCTACATTGGTTATTACAAGTGTGTTCTAAATTATTTCTTTTCATGTCAATGGAAAAGGTTAGCTTAAAGTATGTGTAAAATTGTTTATAATTGATTGCTTTGTTCATGCATATGTTTTCAACCTGTTTTTGTCCGGATATGCTTAAAAATACAGTGATAATTTACATTAAAAGAACATGAAGGTATTAATATGCTTAAATTGAAAATTGAAATACGTAAGACTTAGTTTTAAAGTATCTTTAAAATGTACATGGAGGTCAGAATTCATGCCTTTTCTATTATAGGTATATTTGTAGGATAAATGGACTACCTAGGTTTATTCTGCACAACAGATTTTAAGCTTGTACTTGGACAACTTTATTACCAAATTTGTGCTATATGTGAGATTGTTTTTATCCTTTGATTGTGACAGGCAGCCTTTCCAGCACAGGAAAAGAGACTTGATGCTTTGATTTTATGCACAACAGAGATATTTATGTATTTAGAAGAAAACCTAAAGCTCACACCACAAAATTTGTCTGACAAAGCTGTAGCTTCAGATGAGTTGGAAGAGATATACCAGCAGGTATAGAGTGAGAATCACTTTAACGTACCTGTAAATCAAAGTCTTGGATTTATTGATTTGCACTGGTTCTCCTTTTTAGTTAAGAAATATGTTCTATATAGTAAACTATAATGGGTGGATCTCTTCTTTTGTATCACAAATACTAGATAAACGTTTATTTTAGTACCTTTATGATGAAAGGATTTTAAAATTTTGGTAGAGACCTTACTACAGGTTTATATAGCTATTTTGCTTCATGGTATGACTGGCACTCGATAAATAATTACAAACTGATTTTATGCAGATAGCTATTTTTAAGTTTTTGATATAATCTTTTGCTCAAGTGTGTCAAACTATCTTGGTGCCATAGAAGGAGAAAAGGATTTACCAGAAAATAGGAAGAAATTACCTGACTTTTTCATTAAACTCCCTAGCCTAAACTGGTATTATATTTGCATTAAGGTTGTTCATTATACTTTCAAAATAATTGTGTGAGTAATATCCTATCTAGAAAACATGTGATTGTAAGATGGTCCATGAGATTCTACCCTGATTCACCAAAGTGAGTTAGTAGGTATGATTGGGAGCGCTAGTTATAAAAAAATCTCAAGATTGTGAAACTGTGATCTTGACAACCTTGTGTAAGATTTAAGTATAACCTGCTTTAATTAGAAACTTTTTATCCTCTTCTTGGACTAATTTGATTTTTAACTAGATAACCACATAAATGAATAGTAATATGAAAGCCTTCCAGTCTGTTTGCCTACCGTCTTGGCTAAGTAGTACATGATTTGATTGCTGCATATATTTAATATAATTTGTATCCTCAATTCTCACCCTTTTTAATCTTATCTAATCTTCATTTCAGGTGGCCTTTTCTAGTTATAGTTTAATGATTCAGTGTTTGACATATTTGAAGGTTTCTTTTCCTTTTGGACCATACGTTTTTTACTTGAAGTTTCATCTCCATTTTGATCTTACAGGTGATATCATCAACGTTGTTAGCATTGGCCACACTTCTTGATGTTTTAATTTGCTTACAAGAAGAACGACCTGGTTTTGAGAACGTAACTACTGAACCTAAACATGCTTCGAAGGCTAGGGTGGCTGCTGTTTCCTTTGCTGAAAAGTTGTTCAAAGATCATAAATACTTTCTAGACTTCTTGAGGTCACAAAGGCCTACTATTCGATCAGCTACTTATAGTGTATTGAAGAGCTTAATAAAAAATATGCCAGAGGCTATTAATGATGGAAATATAAAAACTGTTGCTGGGGCAATTCTTGGTGCTTTCAATGAGAAGGATCCAACTTGTCATCCCTCAATGTGGGATGTAATATTACTTTTCTCTAGAAAATTCCCCGACAGTTGGTCTTCCTTAAACATTCAGAAAAGCATACTGAATCCGTTTTGGATTTTTCTTAGGAATAGTTGCTATGGTTCCCACCAGGTTTCATATCCAGCTTCGGTTTTATTCTTGGACAGTGTGCCACCTAAATCTGTTGGAGGGGATAAGTTTTTTCTTGAATTTTTCAAGAACTTGTGGGTGGGAAGGAAAACTTCTCTATCTGTAGATAGACTAGCATTTTTCCAGGCACTGAAAGAATGTTTTCTTTGGTCATTGAAAAATGCTTCAAGGTACAAAATTTTCCTTTTAATTCTGACTGCATTTGGAGGATCTATTTACTCTCTGTCTGTGTGTGCCCCTCACCACCCACCCCCCCCCCACAAAAAAAAGAAAAAGAAAATATTTATAGTGTTCCTTGTCCCTTTTTTTATAACCTGTCTTCTGCTTGTATCAGATATAATGATGGAGGAGACTCAATCAGACATTTCCGAGTCACTCTTGTTGATAACGTCCTTGTAAAGCTTTTATGGAAGGATTTCCTTGCAGCTGGAAGCTCAAAAGCTAATGACATAATAAACTCAGGAAAAGCAATAGATTCATCTGAGGAAAATGTTTCTCATAACATGAAAGTGGATATGCTGAATACAAAGTATCCAATGCCCTATTTGCAAGAGTTGGGGAAGTGCTTTGTTGAAATCCTTTTAGGTACTTATATGTTGGATAACGATGTTCTATCTGTTTTTATTGAGGAACTTGAGGATAATTGCGTGGGCGCTCTTCAGCAAGCAGGTAATGTGGACATTGTTGAACGAATCATTTTGTTCATGTTATTGCTGGAGAAACATGCTGTGCTGAAAGGTGCAATTTGGCCATTGGCCTATATTGTGGGACCAATGTTGGCAAAGTCTTTCTCAATCATTAGATCTTCTGTAAGTTAATATTTCTACGAACTTGTTTGACATTTTAATCTTACCTACTTTTGTTTTGTAATTTTGTGATTTTAATTATTGGTTTGATAATGAAAAGTTTGGTATTGACACATCACACATCTGTATTATGGAGTATATTCAATAATTTCATCTTAATCAGAATGGAGTTCCTGATCCTACTTACTCACTTTGTAATAGTTTTCTGGTATACTTGTCTTAGAATTTGGGTTTAAGGCTTAACTCAACCTCACAAAACTGGCTTGTAAGGTGAAGACTAACCAAGCTTTATAAGCTCTATTTTAGCCACATCTCTCGTTGATGTGGGATTAAACCACCACCCTTGATGCTACAATTAAGGCAACCCCCAAAGAGGCCGCAACTATGGCGGGCTAGGGGTGACCGCAATTAAGTTGGCTTTTCCAACACTCCCCCTCGCGCTCAGGGCTACTAGCTTGGAGTGTGGTAATGCAGGTGGCCCAACAATGGATTTAGGATAAGCTCTAATACCATCTTATAATTTGTGTTTTGGGCCTAACTCTACCCTACAAAACTGGCTTGTAAAGTGAGGATTGCCCAAGCTTTATAAGCTTTATTTTAACCACATCTCTAGTTGATGTGGGACTGAAACACTGCCCTTGAGGCTGCAATTAAGGCAACCCCCAAAGAGGCTGGCTAGGGGTGACCGCAATTACGGCAGCTTTCTAACACTTCCCTTCAGCCCAGGGCTATTGGCCTAGAGCATGGCAAATGCAGGTGGCCCAACAATCGATCTAGGATAGGCTCTTATATCATTTTAGAATTTGGGCTTAGGACCTAACTCAACTCCAAAAAACCGGCTTGTAAGGTGAGGACTGCCCAAGTTTTATAAGCTCTATTTTAACCATATCTCTAGTCGATGTGGGACTAAACCATCACCCTTGAGGTTGCAATTAAGACAACCCCCAAAGAGGCCACAATTATGGCGGGCTAGGGGTGACTACAATTAAGGTGGCTTTTCCAACAACTTGTTTATATTTTATCTATGCATAGAATCAGTCTCTTTTATAAAGGTAAAACGAATCTGGGTTTGATGGGCTTTGTTGTTACTCTGTAGATTTTGTTTAGGTCTTTCGAAGTAATTTATAAAATCTGCACACAAGTGGTATACAAAGGTGATTTATTTTTTGGTCTTTAAAAAGAGATTGATTCTGTTGCTCAATTAAAATATATAACTAAGTGAAACAGCAATTTGTGGGAATCAGTTACGATGTCGCCACTGTTGTTGATTTAGCCTGTTAAAAAATAAGGGTTAATAGATTTATGGTATTGTTGAATTTAATAGATTTCAAATGATTACTTTAAAAGGAAATGATATTTTCTATTATGTTTTTCCAGGATTCACCAGAAAATGTGAGACTTCTGTCAGTTGCTGTTTCAATATTTGGACCACGGATGATTGTCCAGGAAGTTTTTATTAAAAACAGAGGGCACTATTCTAGTAAGCTTTCATATGATGGGGATAAAGTAGGGGAAGCTGATGACTTTATGCAAATATTCAAGAATATATTTGTTCCTTGGTGTCTGCAGTCAAATAGTTGCTCAACCAGTGCTCGGCTAGATTTGTTGTTGGCACTGCTGGATGATGAGTATTTCTCAGAACAATGGTCTTTCATCATCACCTATGTGATTGACCGTAGTTCTTCTGAGTTCCAACCAGGGTTACTGGATGCTGACCATGCAGCAACATTGGCCATGCTCCTCGAAAAAGCAAGGGATGAGAGTATGAAGAGGAAGGTGAAAGATGATTCCAGTCATGGACAAGGCTGTAATGCTGAAGATTGGCATCATGAGTATCTTGAATCATCTGCTATTGCTGTTTCTCGATCTCTGCCTCCTTTTAGTACTTCTCACGTGCAGTTTATATGGTATGTTAATTCAAGGTCTTCAAAGGCATGATGCAGTAATGTCTTGCATTATTTATGAATTCACCTGTTAAGAACTAAATGTGTCAATAATATAATTGTTATATTCTTCTCTCTCTCTTTTAAATCCAAAGTTCAGTTATCTTCATATGTTTCAGTCTTTGATCCCCATATCTTGCATGGGAGGGATGAGTAATTTTCAAAATTTGATACAGCAAGCAAAATGGAAAAAAAAGCGTTAAATTAATCAATTGGTCCCTAAATTATTTAGGAATTTTTAAATAGGTCCTTGTGTGAATATTGTATAAGAGAGCAGTTCTCCAACTGACTCTTGGGTAGTTATGTAGGTGGTTAGTGAGCTGTCAAGTTAGTTTCACAGCTGTCAAGTGTGACAGCTGTACTCAGTTCTCTATAAATAGCAGAATGTAACTCATTGTAACTGACTTTTCACAATCATCAACAATATCAGAATTTCTCTTTTCTCCCTCTCTCTGAACCATTAACATAGTATCCAGAGCTTGAAGATCTACAACGGCTGAAACAAATCCTTTGCCACCTCCTTCCTCCTCTGGTCGATTACTTTTGGGTACACTATCTCCGAAAAGCTTGATGAGAAGAATTTTCTTCTCTGGCGCCAACAAGTTGAACCTGTCATCAAGGTGCATCGTCTTCAACATTTTGTTGTTTGCCCAAAGATTCCTCTGCGATTTCTAAATGAATCAGATCATGACGTAGGAATTGTAAATCCTGAATATACAGTTGGGAGCAACAAGACCAAATGCTCCTGTCATGGCTCCAATCATCTCTGTCAAGTTTGATTTTGTCTCGTGTTCTTGGAAGTGTGCACTCGTATCAAGTCTGGGATAAAATCCATGAATTCTTCCACAAACAAACTCGTGTCAAAGCTCGACAAATGCAAACTGAGTTGCGATCGACAATGCTTGATGATAAATCAATGTTAGAGTATCTTCTCCGAATTAAAGCCCTAGTTGATGCTCTTGCTTCTGTCGCAAATCCTGCCTCGCTTCAAGAACACATCGACATGATTCTTGAAGGTCTTCCACAAGATTTTAGCTTTGTCATTTCCGTTATCACAAGCAAGTTCGAACCTCTCCCAATCGAAGAGGTTGAAGCTCTGCTACTGCTCATGAGTTACGTATGTAGAAATTTCGTAAGAAGGTTTTGTCAGATTCTGTCTTTGTTAATCTGACTCAAGCACCTGCGTCTAACTTGCCTCGTAACAAAATACTGATGCTACAGTGCAAAATAATGCACCATCACATAATCTTGAAACTAATGTGCATACTAATGGTGGTCGAGGCTATTATTGAGGCCGTGATGGCCATTGTGGTAGAGGCTGTGGTGGCCGCTACCTAAATGTACAATGTCAAGTTTGCTTTAGGGTTGGTCATACTGCTGTGTACTGCTTTCATGGATTTGACCAACTCTACCAACCACCTGTTCCACAAATTTTCAAGGGTTCTACTCTTAGTCTCAGTATCGTCCTACCACTCAAAATCACAATATGCAACCACAGAATGCTAATTCTCAATATCAACCTGTTAATGTTTTTGGATCTCCTCCTCCATGGAGTCAAGCTATTGGTCAGTCTAGACCTCCACCACATCAATTTCAGCATCAACCTAGTGCTATGATCACTAATACGAACCCAGCTCCCACCACAAATTGGTTCCTTGATTCTGGAGCATCCTATCATGTGACTGGTGATCAGCAAAACATTAGCAGCTTAGGCCTTTTGAAGGTCCTAACCAAATCTTTATTGGCAATGGTCAAGGTTTGCCTATACACTCTTCTGGTTCTTCTTTCTTTTCATCTCCAAGTGACCCTAAGGTCTTTTTAGCTCTTCATAATTTACTACATGTTCCCTCAATAACAACAAATTTAATTAGTGTTAGTAGATTTGCCAGAGATAATTCTGTCTTTTTGAGTTTCATGTCACTCACTATTTTGTAAAATCTCAGGTCACCAATGAAGTGTTGGTGCAAGGACATGTGGGCCCTAATGGTTTGTACTCGTTTCCCAATCTTCAGTTGCAAGCACCTCCATCCAATCTAGCTACTTGTTTGGTTTCTAATTCATCTACAATAAAATCTGATGTAAACACTTGTAATACCTCTAGTTCTCACTCTGTGGCATGCTAGGTTAAGTCATCCCAATAATCATGTACTAAAACTTGTTTTATGGCACTGTAATGTTCCCTTTTCTAATATAGATGCTTCATCCTTTTGCTCTGCTTGTTGTATTGGAAAATCACATAGAATTCCCTCTTCTCTATCTGAAATAGTTTATACTTCTCCTTTAGAATTGGTGTACAGTGACTTGTGGGGACCTTCTCCCATTCCCTCCTCCAATAATTTTCTATATTACATGACATTTGTTGATGCTTATTCACGCTTTACCTGGATTTATCTACTTAAAAATAAATTAGACACACTCATCATCTTTAAACAATTTAAAGCCATGGCTGAATTACAGTTTAACACGTCTTAAAAACCTGCAAACAGATTTGGGGGGGGAAGAGAATTCAAACCTCTTACCCAAATATCTTACAGACCTAGGGGTTTAACCATAGACTTGTTTGCCCACACACACCATCAAAATGGCGTAGTTGAGAGAAAACAAAGACATATATTGAACTTGGCCTTACTTTACTTGGTCATGCTTCCCTTCCTCAAATTTTGGGACCATGCCTTTACTACTGCAATTTACCTCATCAACAGACTACCTACTGCCTCCCTAAACTTCTTTGTTCCCAGCACAGTTCTTTCAAACGACCACCAGATTATCACTTTCTCAAAACCTTTGGATGTGCGTGTTTCCCATTCCTTCGTCCCTACAACACTCACAAGATGGATTTCAGGTTTCACGAATGCCTCTTTCTTGGATACTCGACCTCACACAAAGGATACAAGTGCCTTTCTCTAACGGGTAAACTCTTCATCTCCAAGGATGTGGTCTTCAACGAACTCAAATTTTCTTATCTTGACCTTTTTTCCCCCTCCTAACCCAGTCTCCTCTACCTCATCCTTTCCTTTGCCACCGGCCTCCATCCCTTTAGTTTCACCTATACCACTCAAGCCACTGTACCCAATTCTTCCTCCCCTAGTATATCTGTTGCTGCTCTCACAACTCTTGAGTCTTCTCCCTTATCCACTCCTACTTCCTCCTCTTCCTCTCCTCCCACAACAACTAGACCCTCCCCATGTCCATCCCACGCAAACTCGGTCTAAGTCTGGTCTCTTACAGTTAGGGGTGTTCACGGGTTGGATTAGTTTGGATTTAGGGCAAAATTAAATCCGAACCAATTATATTTGATTAGATTGGTTTGGTTCGGGTTTTGAAAATCTTTTCAGCCAATACAAACCGAACCGAACCGAACTGATTATAATTGGGTTGGTTTTGGTTCAGATCATTAGATTATGATAAAAAAAAATTATTATATTTTTCAAGCTTTTATTTCCATTTATTGTCTATTTTATATAATTATTTAGTTTTATACTAAGGCAAGGTAAAAATATTCCTTGTCTTCTAATAACTAATTATTTATTTTATCAAAAATATTTAATTTTTATATAATTATCACTTTACATATACCATTAATTTTTTTACCTAAAATATAATAAAAATTTACATAATAAACATGATCAAATTAAATATTTTATAACATTAGATAACATCATAAGAAAATTAAAATAATGAAAAAGAAAGAAAAAATACAAAAGTTGAAGCAAAATTTAAGTTTTAAGTTTAAAATATATTATTTTAAAAGTTAAAACATAATTGCTTGGATTGGTTCGGGTTGGTTCGAGTTGAAAAAAGTTAAATCTGATAATCGTTGGTTCGGATTTGAAGTGAAAAGAACCGATAACCGAACTGATTCAAACTAATTTAATTGGTTTGGTTTAGATTGTCGGGTTCATCGGATTAAATCCGATTCGCTGAACACCACTACCTATAGTCTCATATCCATCCCTCTCTCTTCCTTACTCACTATGACCCAAAGAGTATTAAGCAAGCCTTGAAGGATCCTAACTGGTTTGATGCCATGCAGCAAGAGTATGCTGCCCTGATGAAAAACAATACTTGGAGGACTCTTGTCCCACTTCCCCCTAACAGGCAGACTATAGGCTGTAAATGGGTTGTTTTTGTGTTAAGGAAAATGCTGATGGGTCACTAAATAAAGTAGAGATCTATTAAAAAAATTCCAAATAGTTTAGGGACCTACTAAATATTAAACTAGTGATTTGGTCTCTAAACTATTTGGGAATTTTGAAGGAAGGTCCTTGTACTTTACAAGGATCAATATTATTTGTCCAACTTTAACGGAACCCCATCCCAGGCATCCAACTAAAACTGATTTATAAGTTCAAGGATCCAATAACAAACTTTTAATGTATAAGGACCTATTAAAAATTCTCAAATAGTTAAGAAACTAACATATTCATTTAAGCAAAAGGAAAAGAAAAAATGGATGGGAAGTGGAATGCATCACGTGGTGATACATGTTGCTAATTGGATTGATTATATATGCATGCGTATATGCATATGCTTATATATAATCTAGTCTCATGACGGAACTACCACTAAAACTGAGTATTTTTTTGTTGGGTGGGCTTGGGAGTAAGGGGAGGGAAATCAAGGGAGGATTGAATTGACCGAGTCAACTGCTTTGTTACTTTTTGGAGGAAAGGATTGTGGTGGTTAGACTTTGATGACAGCCTATCTTTTCCAATCTTACATGGTGGGATTTGAGTAGGAGTTAAAGGATCCACTTAATTATATAGAAGAATTAATAAAATGTTTCAAACCTACTTTCTCTGGATATGTATTGTAGAGCAAAATGCTAATTCAGACAGTCCCTTTTAAACATCATCATGACTATGAACCTGCAACTAACTATGCAAGATACAGGAAAGTGGATATTTTCTGTAGTTTATGATGTCTGACAGTTGAGGGGTAATATGAATCTGAAGTTGCTAAGTGCTAAGGCTTACAGGGGACAAAAAAAAGAGGCTTCTGTAGCCAGTAAGGAAGAGTACTAGACGAAGTTAATAGACATTTACTTAATATTATTTGAACCCCATCCCAGAGAAATAAAAGATTAATGACATGCGTAGTCTTTACTCTGATCTTATGCTTTTTACTGCAGCTCTCTTCTTGGTGGTTTAACAGAAGGAAGATCGTCTTTTCTGTCCAGAAATGCATTGATTCTCATCTATGAGGAGATTTTCAGGAAGTTACTCAGTTTTATTCAGGTTTCACCTTTCTTTTGGGTACAGAATACAGCTTCTATGTTAAATAATGATGCAAAAATTTGTGTAGAATTTGATAGTTCTCTCAACATTGTTGAGATAGCTCAATTTGCTCTTGAGATACTTGATGGTAGTTTCTTTGGCCTGAAGACTCTTGATGGGGAAAGTGGACTTGTATCAGGAATTTTATCTGCAATTTTCATCATTGAATGGGGTGCAATTTAAGTAAAGCTCTGGATGATTCACTTGATGAAAATTCAATGACAAAAACCAAGGCCAGGCTAACAATTGGTGAATATGTGTGTGCTTTCCGTAACAAGATAAATGTTCAATTTTTGAAAAGCCTTTGCTTAGATAGCCGCAAGAGATTGTCGAATATCTTAATTCAGTCAATAAGATCTGCGATATTTGCTGAAGACAGACTTATTAATGATGGAATCACATCATTATGCTGTACATGGGTGCTTGAAGTTCTTGAGCGTGTCTGTGTGGAAGAAAATAATGAACAAAATTGCTACAGCATCTGCTGAGTAAGGATGGATTATGGCCTGTGTTTGTTGTTCCAAATTTTAGCTTGACAAAGGTATTGACACATTTGGTTATTTCTCTCTATTTATATTGTGAGTTTATCTTTTGTTTTTGAATATGTAATGTTGTTTACAAGGTAGAATTGAATGGTCTGCATTATTATTTGCTATACATATTGGAAAGCAATGTATTGTAAGACTATATCAATGTGAATATAGCTAATTGA
>CM014734.1:63447210-63499239 GCA_004329165.1 Spatholobus suberectus | reverse complement strand
TTGCTTAGCGTCATCTAAAACCAACATTATATTAGAAGCTAATTCAAAATGGTCTATTGCATTAATTACGCATTAGCGTCGACCAAGCAAAGATTTAAGTATCTATTTAAGATATTTCAAATATAGTTTGACTTTGATTTTAGTAGCAACAGTTTAAGTTAGGAAATTTGCTAATGGTCAACTTTTAATCTGAGCAAAGACAAAATAGTTATTGAAACTAGTGGGATATTTGAAAATATTATTGAATTAATGTTAGGATTCAATCAATTAGAATGAGAGTGGGTAAATTGTGTGGTGTGGTCACTTAATTGAGGTAAAGAGCTAGTGCAGGAAAAAGGAAATAGAACAAGAATTGATTGCAATGTTTAGATTGTTTTAATATTTGGCCAAAAGGATAAACCATACTCCATGGATGAAGCATTTTACGAGGAATGAAAGTCATGTGAAGCATAAGGGTCCCTCCTACAATGGTTGTCAATGTTTGTTTTTCCTGCTATATCATACAGTCATTTTGAAAAGTGTTATCTCTATTGCAATATATCAACCTGGAAAGATTAAAATAGCTCTTGCACCTACTATTTTAGCAAGCATTTATAAGGATGTGTTTACTGATTCATAGCAAAACCAAAATTGTCATAGGGGTTGATTCTTTTCTTTTCTTTTTCATTTTTTTTCAACCATAGCTAAGTTGTTTGCTCACATGTCTTATACATCTAAAAATGACAATTCGGGAATGGTCAACAGAGATTGAGATTTAAGTTAGGGTGGAGGAATTGAGTGGGGTGAGTTGTTTAAGTAGTGTCAAAGGTAGTGCTATTAGCCATGGCTAACACAAGTTGAGTCAGTTTTGCATCTGCCACGTCGATGTTAGAACATAGTGTTAGCCATTTTTTTGTCATGAGGCTTCCAATTTAGGGTTCGTTTTTGGCTGATGCCACTTAGCGTCAGCCAGAAAGTTAGATGTAAACACTTAGCTTCGAGCATCGGATGATTAGCCAATGTAAAGTCAACACTAAAGTCGATTGATTTGGCTTTTGCTTTCACGTTACGTGAAATTCTTGTATAAGATTGACCTAGTGGTGGGAATTGAGATAATTTGCACAAAATTTTAAGTTCAAATCTTATTATCGCCAAACAAAAAAAAGAGATTAGAATATATATGTAAAAAGCAAAGTGCTCTGTTCTATTAATAACTACTAAACACAAAATATGATACAAAGTCCTTCGTTGTATAATTATTAAACACAGTAAGCAAAATAATAATGTCATATTCCATTTTATTTTATTCAATATATACATACATACATATATATATATATATATATATATATATATATATATATATATTAAAAAGTCACATTTTTCAATTCCCTAAGAAAAATTTAAAAATAAAATAATTATATTTTCATAAAACTTATGTGCGGATAATGATAATTTTTTATTTGATTTAAGACATAATAAAGGGAAAAAATATTTTTCTTTATTTAAATTTCAAAATTTTCATTTTTTTTTTCAAGACATAATATTATATAGTAAATTACATTCAGACCCCCTGTATTTTTATGAAATTGCACCCGATACCCCTATAATTTTTGCACCTATACAAAAACCTTTAATTGTTGACGTTGATTGACAATGTGTACTTACCCCCCCCCCCCCCCCCCCCCCCCCCCCCAAATGCTGTTTACATTGTTGACAGAATAGGTCATGTGAGTTGTACATGACCCTTTAATGAAATTTTCTTTCCCATTTTGCCCCTATCCCCTTCCTTTAAGTTTGAGATGTTTGTGCTGCAGTAATGAGATCACGTTGAGCTGTTTGTGCTGCAGTTGTGGGTGGCAAAAAAATTTGAAGCTATTTTTCTTTGAGCTGTAAGATTTTTTTTTCTCATTAACAACCAATAAACAATTTTTTTTCTCATTACGCTCCTACGATTTTCTTACTATTCTCATAACCCCTTGACATTATAGAAAACAATTATGTAAAACTAACTCCAGATTAGTTCCTTCCAGCTCCAAACAAGATGATATGATAAAGTTCTTAATAGGATTTTATTTCAAACAAAAATGTTCTCCAGTGCATGAATTATACAAACAAATCTGACTCAAATATTGTGAATCAGTTTCACATCAACACTTGTGTGTATTTAATTTTGTTGGTTTGTGAATTTTTACCTATAGGGTGGGATTGTGTTGGGTCCATCGGTTCTGGGAAGGATAAGTCTTCTCTTCTTATTCTTAGTAGGTCTTGAACTTGACTTGGTCTATATTCGCCGAAGGGGCAAAAGAGCTTTGAGCATCGCCGTTGCCAAAATATCCTTTCCCTTTGTCTCCAGCATCGGCCTCACCCTAGTCCTCCACAAAATCACTGTTGATGCAACAAAGTCGACTTCACGCAGTTCCTCACCACCCGGATTGACGACACCACCATGGTCGTTGCTGTGTTCCACGACGTTGCCGCGTGGATCCTCCTCGCGCTCGCCATTGCCTTCATTGGCAATGGTGGAGCCAACCACTATCACAAGAGCCCCCTCGTGTCACTCTGGGTCCTCCTCTTCGATGTGGCCTTCGTGGTCTTCAAGATAGCAACAATCAAACAAGCAATGAGATTCGTTGCCAGACAGTGCTCGCTGACGATGAGACCTATGGTAATCAAATAGAATCACACCCTAGCCTTTGTGATTCTGTTTTCTCCTTTTTCTTCAAGCCCTAGTAGCTCTCCTATTCTTTCACAAATGTCTCCAGCCAAATCCCAAAATTGGGTGTTAAGTGACAAGGGTATTTTTGTCTTTCAAATATAACACTAACGACAACTTTACACCGTTTAATTAAGGGTGGTCAAAGTAATGTCATAAAACGGAAAAATATCAAGTGTAATTTCATAAAAGCATAAGGAGTCTCAGTGTAATTTACTCAATATTACAAGGCATCGCATGTATGAATTGTATTTTCAGTTCACTCTTATTAGCCGTCTCCTTCCCCTTTCTTGATTAACTCCTAAAGCTTAACGGGGATTAAACGTTGAAAATATCAATTTTGTAAGCGAGTTCGAATCAAATCAGACAATGATGGCAAACTGTGAGATGTCACTTTTATGATTTCATTCGTTACATGTTTAGTTGCTTTTTGTTGCAGTGATTGGCTATATTTTTGTACCTGGATTCCTCCACTACTCTTTGATTTGAATCATTAATGGGAGGTGATAGATAAAGTGTATTTATCAGCCTATTTGATTTGTATCATTAATGGGAGGTGATGGATAAATTATAAATGTAAGGATATATTTAACGATAATTTAAAATGAATTAAATTTATAAGGATCTTTTATTTAAATTAACGATAGAAATATTTTTTTTTATTTTACACATTTTGATTTTAGAAAAATTAAATTTATTTTAATAATCTTCTTTTATTTTAAGAAGCCAAAGGAAAATGAAAAATATACTTGTGTTTGGTTTAAGGTTTATAAAATTATTTTAAAAGAAGTGAACTTTAAATGTGATATTGATATAAGTTTTAAAAGATATTTTTAAACATTACTGATTTTTTAGAAAATAATATTTCATATTTTTCTATATTTTTATTCTTATGGCAAACGGTAAATATGTTATTTTTGTCATAAAAATGTTAGAAGTTGCTATGTAATTTAATTAATAACTTTCTTTCACTCTCACTTTTTCCTCTTATAACTTGAATTTTAAAAATTGCTTCTATTAAATTTTAACTAAATACATTTTTTAAATACTCTATAGTATCAGCAAAATCCGATACAATTAATAAATAATTTCATAATAAATAAATAATCCCTTAAACATAATTACAAGAATTCAATTATCTTTTTATATTTACTATGAACTCGACCATTGGTATATACCAAAAATAATACCCTTGATAACATTCACGTCATTGTATTCTCAGAATAACATTCCTCAAAATGCAATTAATCTTACAACTCGAAACAAATGAACCCTCAAGGGCAGGTACATCAAACAGATATGGGAGCCAATATCCTAACTTTTTGAAGAAATTATATTATGATAATGAGAATTTTAACGGTCGAGATTTAATTTAAAGTGTACTCATTAATATTTTAAATTCAATCTAGTGGCTTATATATGATTATATGTGGCTTTATGTGTTCTGTTTTTATTGACAGAATAAAGTAAGGCTCCATTGAAAGCAACTACTGGATAACGTTGAAAGGTTTCGTCAACTTCACTCGTGCGCCATCTTTCATAGAGCAGAGAGCAGAGGGTAGCACTTTATGTAAGATTTGGGACTGAGTGAATAAACGTGGGGACAACTTATTAATATCTGAAATAGAAAGCACACCAAACAGTTGCCTACTGTTGCCCTTTTTTCTGAAGTTCTCTTTTTCAAAACATGCAATGTATGAACAATTATAATTCATATGCAGTTACACTACAGTTTACTTCGGAGAAACACACAATAATGATTTGATTGTATAGTAAAAGTAGATAATTATGAACCATTAGGTTCAAAATTATTGACTACTATTTTTTCATTGGTTTCGTTAATCATTGCTTGGGTGGGACAATCAATGATTTAAAAAATAAATATATTAATTTTTTTTATTAAAAATAGAATTTAATTAAAATGTACTGCTAGTATAAAGTATTTCATACTATTATCTAATTATAAATTGTTATATATGATAAGGTTGTTGATTTTTGTAACAATTATGTTGAAAGTTATATTTAAGATATTTTCTAGTTAATTGATAGATTAAAATTTTTTACATTAATATTGCATGTAAATTAAACTTTTAAAAATAAAGTTAATGATGTATTAATAGCATTAAATTATTATATTTTTAGTAAAAGTTTTTATTTTTAATTCTTTCATTATTGCCTAAGAATAATGATTGGCAAAATCATTTTTTTCATAACAATATTTCGTTGTTATGTGATGCTGAAATCCAATAATTAGTTGATATTGTAAAATAATCAAAGCTTTCATTGTCTTCAATTATATACCTAAGAAATATGTTGATCATGCCCCGAAATTCCAAAATATGTTGACTCGTTATTTTCAATCACTCTGAAAGGTCACTTACCATATTGTTGGTGAATGATATAATCAATAGATACATGAAATTCCAATTCTCTTTTCATTTCCTCTAGCACAGATTTAGATGTTCACAACGAGCAAAAGAAAGGGAGAGGATATAAATTTTAGCATATTATAAATTTTTGGCATATAATTGATAGAGGTCATGTCTCAGCCATTAAATAGCTATCTCCAGAGGAATGAAAAAGGCCAGATGGAATTATTATCAAATAACATATAACAAAGTATGGCAATGGATTTGGATCACCTAACATTGAATTGCATGTGCAGTCACAGAAAGATAGATTCATGGGGTGATTCTATAGTTTTTGAAATTATCGGACCCACATATATATTTTTTCCTCTATCTCATGAATGGATCACATATAAATATAAATATATACATATTTTGAAGCGTCAATAGATAACCAACCTAGATAAATATGAGAGCGTAAAGAACGAAAAGAGAAGTACACAATTGGAAGAAAAAGAAAGACTTTTATAATTCTTTTTAGGATCTTTTGTGTCTTTATTGTTTGGTAGGTTGTTAACATCATACTATGGGTGCCTAATTAAGGTTCGCCAGACGTTGTTTCTAATTAGAAAGGAAAGGGTTGCTCTTAGTGGACTTGAATTGTGGAACTCTCCACAGGTTAATGAAAAGCTTCAACCCCTCAAACCTCTGTTTGGTGGAAAATTTTGCCCTCTTCCATTATTGGATGTGAATAAGGTCAATGAAGACCATACATTCATCTACTTCAATGTTCCTAGTTAATTATCAAGATGCCCCACTTGGAACATTGAAGTCGGTCATCCCCCCCCCCCCCCCCCCCCCGCTTCTCTCTCTCTCTCTCTCTTAAGATATCAGAATTATATTTTCATTTCACCCTTTTCATTATTCCCATAAATTTGAGGAAAAATATTTCAATTCAAAATTTGAAAAAGAGAGCAAAACTTTCATTTAACAAATTTTGTAATTTAATAATTTTTTAAAATAAAAAATAAAATGATAGGTTGAGTTTAATTTTCATATACTCTTGGTGTAAAGATTTTTACACTATCAAAAAAATTAGAAACTACTTTAAGTATGACTTTTAAAATAATTATTACAAAAATTAACAATCTTAACATACTTAACAATTTATGATTAAACAATAATATAAAACTTTTTTATATTATCAATACATTTTAATTAAATTATGATAGATTAACATAAATTTAATATCCTTATCTTTTATTTATTTTTATAAGCATTATATAACTAATAACTATCTTAATTTAAAAAATAAAAAATTAGGTCTCCTTTTTTCCTTTAAAACTCTACTACCAAACATTGCCTAAGTAATCTTGGTAGCTCAAACTATTAACAAAACTTGGTGATAACAAATTAGAGAGGAAATTTCTTATTTTTACTAACGAGTGGTTTTTTTTTTTTTTTCCTGTTTAAATGGTACTTTTTGAATTTTCAATTCAAATCTTGTGAATTGAAAAAATAAATAAATTAGTGAAGAGTTAGTCTACCATATTGTAAATGTTCTGCCTCAAATAAGATTGTTTCTTGTAAAGGATATTTATGTTCTTAAAAAATGTTAGATTGTTGTCTGTTATCTTTTTGAAAAAAAATTCGTTCCTCAGTTCTATTTTATTAACATTTTAGAGCTTTTTTCTGAATAAAAAGGGGCTAAAGCCCAAACAAAAAACATACTCAGCGAACAAAAACAGTGGCTGCTAGATCAGCCATTAAACTAATAGATAAGAACTTTACTACTTACGAAAATAATACATTATAATTATGAAATGAAAATGCCTGTTACTTGAAATAAGGAAAGAGATATGTACCAAATCACAAAACCTACAAGGATCTTGTACCAAAAAATACCTGTAAGTACCCAACAATAGAGCTAACTATTTAGTTTCAGTTCATGGTTTAAGGTGGAGAGGAAATTTATATTTGTTGTTTCGGATATAGAAATTAATCTAAGGATATACACTGTAAGAATACTCCTTTTTCTTTTTTTTTAAACAAACATTTGTATTTATATACCAACATTTACATTTGTTTATATGACAATAAATTACTTCAATTTTAATTAAATTCACATACATTTACTTTAATTATTTTCAGACAAGCCAGATATCTAATGTTCACTTGATGTGAAAAATACTATTTATAACTAGTATTTGGACGGAAAATAAGTTGTTTACCATTCATTTTGAGGGCTGTGGGGAAGGTGTTAGGTTGGTTCATAAGTCTACCAAGAGAGAGTTAAAGAGCATTGAATGCATTTTGCAACTTCTTTGGACACACACCACTTGCCTTTCTACTACTCAAGTTCTTCTACTGTTCATTCCCTGTATTCTCTATCCTTTCCTTCTATATATTATTCTCTGTCTCATCATAACTGACCTCATCTTTGGTTCTACATCATCCTCACTTTTCCTTCTCTTTCAGCCATGAACCCATCTGAGCAATTTGTGGAACATGGAATGTCTCAGCAGGCACTCTTTTTCTTCTTATTTTTTTTTTTCGTTCTAGCACTCTAAAGTCTAAACTAAAGGAACTATCTATCACCGCTCAATACTTGCATGGTCCCTTGTCAATTTTTTATTAACTGATCCATTTCTACATGGTCATTATTCAGTGAATGTTTTCATATTTTTCCATGTTCTCTAAGATGTTTTTAAGGTTGTGAACTTCCATGGACAAGTTTGATATTTTGAGCTAAATGGGGTCTTGTGTGTGGTATTGACAACTAATAAGATTTTACTTGTGTTCATAGTGTTCCCCTAAGGTGTATAAGAAGGACATTGCCATGTTCTGCTTGGGATTTTAAAGGCATCATTGTCCTTTTCATGATGTCTTCTAATTATTTACTGGCTTTTGGCATTGCATGTGAGTCGTATTAACATTACATTGGATCCTCATTTTGCTATTTCTACTTCGAGATAGATCTTATCAAGGTTGACGCCATCCAACCCTGAGTTTCAGCATCTGATTATGATGAACTGCTTCTGATTTGTCTACTTATTTTATTACTTCAAATTTTCATATTTGATTAATGTTTGTGTTTTGAATTATGGAGAACGTTGGTCATAACAGGGTTTAATTAGAGAAAATCTTAATTCTAGCTTTTCCCTTTTTAAATTTAAAAAAGACAATAAATTGGATGCTGCTCTGGTCATTAATCATGATACTCAGAAGTTTATAAAATGTTTGAATAGACTTTTTTTTTTTACTTTGTCATATGGGCTATGGCACTTGGCTAAGGTTAAATGTGCATTGTATATTACTAATTTCTTATTTTTGGCTTCCATTTTCAGAATTTAAAGAGAAAATCTTGTGCAACTGTGCTCACTCTAGCGTACCAAAGTCTTGGAATAGTTTATGGTGACCTCAGCACTTCTCCTCTTTATGTTTACAAAACCACATTCTCAGGGAAATTGGGTCTCAAAGAAGGTGACGAGGAAATTTTTGGGGTGCTTTCATTTATCTTCTGGACATTTACCGTTGTTGCTCTCTTCAAATACGTTTTCATTGTGATGTCTGCTGATGACAATGGGGAAGGTAGAATCTTGAATCATGATCCTGGTGATCTTGGTGTGTGTCTGTCCAGTTCCTCAGGTTTCCAAGCTGCTGAAGCCAAGCCAATAATAACTACATGGGAAAGATAAATAATTTTATGTTCACATTCTTATGAAACCAAAAATTACACAACTGCTGAATACTTTTGCTTTTCCAAATGGAGAAAAAATAAAAAAAATCCAAAAGCACAGTCTATATCCAGTCATTTGTTCTTGAAATATTATCATGCCTAACATAGTAACATAATTTATTAATTAGAAGAATAATATTTCAGGATTAATTTACTTGTGAGTAACTACCACTATTTGTTTTTACAATAGAATTGTAGGAATTTCCTGTCACTTCTTCCCTTTACATTGTATGTTGAACAGTTTGCTAAGTGAGTCATTAATTTCTCTCAATTGTAGAGAGCAAGAAGATCTCTTGCTTGAATTTCTCATGTTACCGAGGATAATTAGTTAAATCCTTTTAGAATCAATGGTTCACTTGTGCAGGAGGTACCTTTGCATTATACTCACTTCTCTGCCGGCATGCAAGACTAAGCATTTTACCAAATCAGCAAGCCACAGATGAGAAGCTATCTGCTTATACCACACAAGATTCTGCAGACACATGGCTGTCTGCTCATTTGAAGTTGTTCTTCGAAAAGCACCCAAGGTTCCAGAAAGGACTGCTGATCTTTGTTCTGCTAGGAACCTGTATGACAATTGGTGATGGTGTGATTACTCCTGCAATATCAGGTAGTTGGTCAAGAGCAGCCCCTGAGCTTCTATAAGAACACATGAAGTATGTGATCCATCATTGACTTTGTTAGAGTTACATGAATGCATCCCTTGAATGGTGGCTTTAGCTGATTATGTTTGCTAGAATTATTATTTCTTGTTATTGACTTTGTATTGTCTACAGAAAATATACTATTAGTCAATTTGGATAAACTTCTCAACAAATACTTGTAGGAGAAGAACATAATGAATCAAGGAGGTAGAATGAATAATTTTTTTTTTTCCATAAGTTAAAATTAACTTATGTATTCCAACTTACATAGAAATTAGATGAGAAAACTTTTGAAAAAGTTAAGTTGCATAACTTAATTTTAATTTATGAGAGAAGTTTGATTCATTTTATTTCCCTATTTACATGCTTATTGAGAAGTTTATCCAAATTAACTCTAGTTCTGGACATGCATCTCAAACATCACCCCACAATAGTTATCTGCATTTCATGATAAAATGTATGATGTCAGTCTAAGTTCATATTAGCAAGGAAAGGGAAAATAAGTTACTGAAGGTTATTGACATTTTATACTTTTCTACTTAATAAGTTCGGTAGAAAGGGCAAGTATTATTCTTCTTTCGAGGAAGATTTGTTCTGTGAAACATGTTTTGCTTAGGGGTCTCTTGCACAAGAACATTATATATTTTAAATATCATATTAATCTAGCAAACAACCCTAGTGGAGTGCAATATTTTTGGTGGTCAAATGGGGAACTTGTTCATTATTATATAATAATGAGGAAATTGGATGGTACTGGTGAATTCCTTACGGGTGGTTACTATTAGAATAGTATTTTACTATGGAGGTTTTAAACCTACGCAAATTTTGCAGAATAAGTAAGAGAGTAAGATATGCTAAGGGCCCTAACTAAGAACTTCTTAGAATTTTTAGGGGCAAGGAATAAAGGAACCTCAAAGTGGATACTTATGGAAATTACCATTCTAATATTTCTTAGTAAAAGGAAATTCCTACTGCATTACATTTCAAGAGATTTATGCCATATAGCCAAGTTCTTGGATCTTTATGTTTTTCTTTTCTAAATTTAGTTTACTTATTGTGAGAATATATGAGTTAGCTCAGGAGTTGATATTTGTACAAACATTTGTATTTGTTTCTCCTTTGGGTCTATGAACATCCCTTGTGTCTCCTTTCAGTTTTTTCAGCAGTTTCAGGAGTTCAAGTTAAGATCAAAGAACTCCATGACAGTAAGCCCACCAAGCTTCTTTCATTACTTTTATATCTATTCACAATTTTTAAAACAATATATTATTTCTGCAGATTATGTTGTCATAATCTCGTGTGTCATTTTAGTGGCCCTTTTCTCCATTCAACATTATGGGACACAAAGAGTTGCTTTCATGTTTGCCCCAGTTGTTGCAGCATGGCTTTTGTGCATCAGTGGTATTGGTATATACAACATATTCCACTGGAACCGACAAATATACTGTGCACTTTCTCCACTTTATTTGTTGAGGTTCCTCAAAACCACTGGCATTGAAGGATGGGTGTCATTAGGTGGAGTGGTGCTTTCAATCACAGGTACCTATAACAGTTAATTTTATTAACAACTAAAGAGTAGTGGTCCTAGTGGAATTAATTTTCCTGTGATACTGTCTCAGGGGTGGAGGCAATGTATGCTGACTTGGGTCATTTTTCTGCACTCTCAATAAAGGTAAATAGATATTTGAGAGTATAGAATAAATGAATGATTAACTAAGTTGATCGCAGTATGCTAGTCTACCATACCAAAATGAGATATACTTTAACAGTTGCACTTAAATCTCAGATAGCTTTCACATGTCTAGTATATCCCTGCCTTATTTTGGCATATATGGGTGAGGCTGCATTTCTCTCTAAGCACCATTATGACATTCAAGGCAGTTTCTACAAAGCCATACCAGGCAAGAAATTATCTCAAGAAACCACAAGCTGTCAATGTTATTTACGGCCTCTCTAGTGTAATTGTGCTACTAATTTCTGCAGAAACTGTATTTTGGCCAGTTTTCATAGTGGCTACTTTTGCTGCCATTGTCGGAAGTCAAGCAGTGATTTCTGCTACCTTTTCCATCATAAGTCAATGCTGTGCGTTAAATTGTTTTCCTCCAGTTAAGATTGTTCATACTTCAAGAAGAATATACGGACAGATTTATGTCCCAGAAGTCAATTGGACATTAATGTGCCTTTGTTTAGCTGTCACGATTGGCCTAAGGGATACAAACATGATGGGTCATGCATACGGTACACTTCTTTTCCACTATGTTTCCTTATGATATTTGAAGTATTGACAAGTAGGCTTTAACTATTTTGCTTGGTCTGTATGTAGGGCTGGCTATCACCACTGTTATGTTTGTGACAACATGCTTGATGACACTAGTAATGGTGATTGTCTGGAAGCAAGGAATAATAAAAGCCATTATATGTTTGGTATTGTTTGGATCAATTGAGCTGCTCTATATCTCAGCTTCTATCTGCAAAGTCCCTGAAGGAGGATGGATCCCACTTGTGCTATCTTTTATCTTTATGAGTATAATGTTTACTTGGAACTATGGAACAATGAAGAAACATGAATTTGATGTGGAAAACAAGGTTTCAACGAGCAAGATCCTATCCTTGGGACCTTGTCTAGGCATGGTCCGCGTCCCTGGAATAGGAATCATTTCAGTAATCTGGCTTCAGGTGTCCCAGCTATTTTTGGCCATTTTGTTACAAACTTGCCAGCATTCCATCAGGTGTTAGTTTTTGTATGTGTCAAATCAGTTCAAGTCCCTTGTGTCAGTGACGATGAACGGTTGGTCATCAGCAGGATTGGCCCGAGGGAGTATCGCATGTTTTGTTGCATTGTCAGGTATGGTTACAAGGATCTGCAGCAAGAGAACTACAACTTTGAGAATAAATTGGTACGTGCAATAATACAATTTGTAGAAATAGAGGAGAGTGTTCCAAAACCTACACAACAAGTATTGTCTATGGATGGTGGAAACTTAAATGTGGAAAACCATGGTGTTTCACAACACACTTTGAATTGCTCATGTTGCATAGAGAAAAACTTCCCAATTCCATGTGTTTTACGTGTGAAGAAGAATGCTGATGAACATCTTGGAGAGTCTCCCTATAAAGATGAGTCTGTGCAGATTTTAAAAGCCAAGGAGTCTGGTGTTACCTATATACTTGGACATTCCTATGCAGAGGCAAAGAAATCATCCTCCATTCTAAAGAAATTTTCCATTGATGTTGTTTATGCTTTTCTAAGCAAAAACTGCAGAGACCCTGATGTTTTTCTGAACGTAGCTCATACTTCTTTGCTAGAAGTTGGTATGGTTTACCATGTCTAACTCTAACCATTTCAGAAATGTATTTACGTAGAAGAAAATAGTCAGTTTGAAATGTTGGTTAAGAACATTAACTACGACTTCTCCAAGGCAGTGATCAAGATCAATCGGTTGTAGATTTTACATCATTGAGCTCTAGGTGTTCATGATTCTGTATCTAAAAATGTAATTTCAAAAACTTGTTTCATACCAGAAAAGTAGGATATACTCCGGTACATATTTTCTTGTAATACTAATAATATAACTTATTCTACATTCTTGATGCAAGTTCTGTATACCCCCCTCCACCAAAGAGAAAACCTACACCTAAATCTCACCGAATTTGAGTCACACAATTCTGACCATCTCTAACTGGATTGGATGAAATCGAAAATTTTCAGAAATTCTATAGTAGCTTTTGCATGAGCTAATAGGAATTGAATCCATTGACTCTTCCAACTCATAGATTTTTCTTGATTACATCAACAATATAATGTTCTCAACCAGCATCTCTTTTCGAGAAGGCTTAAACAAGTTTTTGATCCCCGTAAGTTTGCGCTTTTTTGAGTTTTAGTCCCTATCCACTTTTTTTTTAACTTTTACATTCCTTATTAATTTTCTGTAAGCATAATTAGTCCCTACCGTTAAATTAGATCCATTAATTATTGATGTGGCCAATAAAATATTATATCATATCATGACACGTGTGACCATATGTGTGTGGGATCTTCTTCAGCTTCTTTTGCACAATGGACAATTACCAACGCAACAGCAGAGGTCACAATTGCATCCTACTCTCATTTCTTCTCCTTCGCAAGGTGGTTCAGAGCTGCTGCTACAATGGTTCTGATTGGGAGCTAGATACAATAAGCCAACCTAAAGCTTCTCTTTCCGAGTGGGTGGAGCGAACACTGTTGCTTGGTGGGTGATAAAGCTTGAGAGGGAAGGAGAGAATTTTTCACCGAAGAAGCTGACTTCATTGCTGTAGAAAATTGAAACCATATTTTTAGCGATCTGGGATCGAAAATTTGAGGCAGCAGAAGAGCATAAAGGTGTGCTTCTGAAGTGTCAATATACACGCATGCTATGTTGCTCCCTTTTCCTTTTCCTTCTTGTTTTGTACATCTAACCTGTTTTTCTCTCCCCTTGCACATTTAGTCATGCAATTTGCTAACCTTATTGCGTGCTAAATTTATTCCAGGAATTCCCACCATGTAGCATGCTAGATACTCAGGCGTATGATGATCATACCCATATAATAACAAAAGAACATTTAGAGCCTAACTTAGGTGGGCTCACTGTTGAACAGGTGATGATATGTATATTTAATTTCACATCAAGATTATTACACTAGAATGTTTCTGCTATTGCTTTGTAACTATTTTGTTTCTATTTATCGCTAATGTGATTCCAATGAATAGCAATCAATTAATTAATTAATTATAATTGGTTGAACAGGCTATCCAGAACAAGAAATTAACATATTGGATCACCATGGCTATCTCATTCCATATTTGAGGACAATAAATGCAACCACCACAAAGGCATATGCTACAAGAACCAAATTTGGTTATTAGCAAAGGCTTATGTTGTTGTGAATGACTTCTGCTACCATCAACTAGTTAGACATCGAGGGTATGATATTGTCAATTGGCAATGAAATACATGCAATTAAATTTGTCAATATATTTATAAATAAATGATTAACATATTAACGCGGATGGCAGGCTAAACATTCATGCGGTTGTTAAGCCAATCATCATAGCAACAAATAGGCATCTGAATGTGGTTCACCCTATTTATAAACTTCTTTTTCCTCGGTATTGTGACACCATGAATATTAATTCACTTGCCGCCCTGGTCAATGCAGATGGTATTATGAGAAAACATTGTTGTGGGGTATGTACGCTTTGGAAATGGTAGCTGTGATGTATAAGGACTGGGCTTTTACTGATCAAGTATTGCTTGCTGATCTTGTCAAGAGGCAGGTAATCTTTTAAAGTTTATGAACAAATTAGTAATATATATTGCTCAGAAAATAAAGAATCGATCTAAATTTATTTATTCACCGACGACAAAATGAAAGGCTTGATATAATTCTGATGCTAATCAATGTTATTTGGGTGCTTGTAATTCAGAGGAGTTGCGGTTAAGGATCCATCTGCTCCCATGGTGTTCGGCTTTTGATTGAGGTCTATCCTTCCTTATGCTTCTAATGGGCTAGTTGATTGAAGCTGCTACTCCCCTCATATGGAATGCTTCAGCCCTTCACGCAGTTGTTAACTTTGGACAATATCCATACGGAGGTTACATCCTTAGCAGGCCAATTCTATAATTCACATTGGACACTGCCAACTATCATAATCCCACCTCTATAATTCAAATATACCCTATTGAGGGTCTTCACACTACCAGTACCATCGTGTAATTTAATTTTCACATTGCCCTTGCTAATGATAGCATTCAATCATAACTATAAGTCGATTTCACAGTTTCACCATCCAAGCTTCGTAATTATCAAACTAGTTTTAGTTGCACAAAACTAATAGAAGCATGCACAACTCTAGCCAGCGATCTTTTGTATCGTCATATGGGCATGGCAGAGATGACGCGGTGTTCCGAGGTGGAATCATAGTAAATTGCGTGGGCTAAAACTATTTTACAAATCCATCTTATATATTAGACGAAAACAGCTATCTTGAATAACAATATTTTTAATTGTTATTCTTTAACAAGACCTATCAACGTGTTTTTAGAAAATTTTTAACTTCTTTACTCTTTTGATATGTCATTTTCAATATCTTTAGTTTTAAATTAAATTTTAATATATTTTTTTAAAATGATTAATAATTAAAAATTAACATTATATTATAATAATTATTTATTATAAATTTAAAATATAATTTATGTGTTCAAAAATATTTATTTATTATAAATTTTAATTATAATATAATTTATATATTCAGAAATATTTATTTATTATAAATTTAAGTTATATAAAATAAATATTTATTATAAATCAACTTTTCAAAGTATCCAATGATCCTTCATCATATCTATTTTCTCATCTTTCTTCAACTAATTCATTTTTCTTCAAATAAAATGATTTATCATTTATGAGAATATATGACTTACTGTATCGACAAATTATAACACTATTTTTAATTTGTATGAGAAAAAAAAAACACTTAACTTAAAAAAAAATTAAATTTTATTGTACCTTAGAAATCCAAATTCCCAGTAATCTCAACAAAACCAAAAGGAACAAGTTTCCCCTCTTGTCTTTTAATATTTCTTGATGAACTCACCAAAATTCTGACCATTCTACTCAACTAGACATTGACCCGCACCTTGTGCGGGTAGATAAATTAAATTATTTTAATTTTATTTAATTAAAAGTTCATTTTTTATTTTATATATTGTAAAAAAGTAAAAGGATTAATTTTGTGTATGTTATTTTGTTAAAATAATTATGTGTACATTGTAAATAAAAACAATTTGGTAAAATCTTTACATTAATTCTTATATTAGTGACGCTTTCTCTCGTGGACCAGCTAAGTAGGTGATTTATCTAGAACCACTAATTTTGACCGGGTGTGATAAGTTCCTCCGGTTTTTATTTAATTTCAAAAAATAAGCATAATTAAATATGTTAGAAATGAAATGATTGTATTGTCCTCCGATAAAAAACAGTAATAACTTGTAATCCTTACCTTCAATCCCAAGGTCACCAACACGTACTAGAACACGTGGACCCTCGCCAGTGTGCGCCTACGCAAGGACCTCTTTGCCACAAGTGGGGGTGTGCTGGACTTGTTCCCGTTTTGGTTTGGGTTTCGTGGGTGATAGTTGTGCTTATGGCCATCAGGGTTAGCATTATGTGGATTTCCAATTCTTGGATTTAGTTTTTAGGGAAAGAAGGAAATTGGAACTTTGATTTGGTTTCTTGTGTCGTGGTGTGCTTTGTTTATTCATGCTTCTGATGCTGTGGTCTTAGCAAAATTAATGTTTTGTCTTTTTGGTTGTTGGGGAGATTGATTGATTGCCACGGTCTCCTTAGCATATTACGTTTTGGGATTTCCACACTACATAAACCAGTTAATTAAAAGGGTGAAGTTGTGTGTGTGTGGGGGGGGGGGGGGGGGAGGAGTCAAGGGGGCATGTCGCACAGTGGATGGGATTCTAGCAATGTTGATGTTGATGGAGGTGCAGGAGGTAGGGGAGATGATGGAGCATGTCAACGAGGTCAATTTCACCCTAAACGATCTCTGCAAGGGCCAACCTCTACAAATCAAAGGGGCCAACTTGGTGTCACTCTTGTCCATTTGCGCCACCATGCACCAAAGAAAGCTTCTCAAGACTAAAGGCTTGTTTTCATTACTGCCACATAGGAATGTGAGGTCTTGGATGTTTACTGGGTTTGGTCAATGTGCCAAGGCTAAGAAAGTCGTTGATTTGTTCTTGGAGATGGAAAGGGAGTGTTTGAGGTTTGCAAATGGCAATTTGGACGAGCATGCCAGAACTAAAGCGAAGTCGCTACAATTACTTTTGGAGATCAACCTGTACCCTAGCCATCGCAAATGCTAAACTAAATGATCCCTAATCACAGCATGTTCTTCAAATCCGAAATTACCCTTCATTAAAAAGGGCAATTTTGTAATTTATATATACAATCTAAAAACAATTCAAAAAGAAATAGTTTTATCAACAGATTGCAAGTTTTGATCTACACCATTGAATATTCAAATATTATATCTAACGATCAACAAAAACTAGACCACTGTAAACCACATTTATTAGTGGTCCACGATATTAGTAATGGGTGAACATTTAAGTTAATATGTTGAAAATTAATTCTAATCATTAACGAGTAAAGATTGTTAAGACTTACAATAGTGATCATGATGGATAAAGATAGATAAAAAAAACTCTTTGATATCTTCTTTTGACACTTGTTCTATTATTTTTGGTTGGCTATGGAATTAGGTTGGAATGTGAAATAGTTTAAATACAGTCAGTAACTCAAATAATTAAATAACTTGAACAATTAAAATAATAACTCATATAATTAATATCAAATAGTAACTCAAACAATTAAAAGAGTTTAAAGGAAATATTATTAGCCAAAAAAAAGTTTAAAGGAAATATTACTCATGTTGAGAGAAGTTAAATGAAGAAAATAAGCAAATCAACTAGAAGCTAGCAAATCAGCGTAACATATGATGTAGTTATTGAAGAGAATTTTATGTTGGTAACATGTCACTAAGATAACTCATACTTCAAATTTTATAACTACTATATTGAGGTTATCCCATTTAAATGTACACTTTTTTTTAGACATTTTTAATTTTAATTTTTTAATATGTAATTACCACATAGTTAACTGCTAATTATCATATTTTATTTAACCGTCCTTTTTTTTCTCTTTTTCTTTTCTTTCTTATAATATAAGAGATACATAGTGCCTTTGCCTTTCTTTCCTCTAGTATATTATAAACAGAATTCCCATTGCTAGAATATGGGTGCATTAACACCGGTCCTCTTGGTCCTTGTGTTTGGTTGTGGATGAAACCACCAATTTGGATTAAGATTCTTCCTCCATTGCACCACTCTTAGACCATTCAATAATGGTTAAAATTAAAATAAAATGAACTTTCCTTCTTGTAGCAAGTAGAGAAGCCCAAAACGAAACCAGGCCAGCACACAGGTTGTTGGTATGCAAATTCACAAAAGTTTTATTTGATAGATTAACTAAAAGTTGAAGCACAAATAATAACAACAACAACAACAAACAAACAAACAATAATAGTCATGACAATAACCTGAGCAAATGGGTCAGAAATATAGATTAATCTGTATTTGGGCTATATTACATGGACTGTAGTACAATGCACCTAAAAGTTTAGGCTGCAACCCTTTTTGGATTGGTGCATAGCTAGAAAATTGTTGCACTTAAATATTGAGCTGCAAACAAACTCATAAAGACAACATTATGTTAAAAATACAAAGGGGAAGAGAAGAATAGTTGAAGCCCATTTTTGTTTGGGTCATGGTACACAGTAACGAGACTTAATCAAAATTGCAATAGTAACTGTTAGAGAAAGGACGATTAAGGACCTCAAATTGTGTTTTGATTAAGCAAACAAATTGTTAAGTTTTTATAAAAAAACTGAGCGCACTTTATTAAGGAAAAGACGAAGTAAGATTGTCTTTTTCAGTTGTCTTATTTAGACAAATACTAAAACAACGCACTTCATTTAAATATTTGTGTGCATATGTGTCTAAGTTTCTTTTAGGGACTAAAAAGCACAAACTCAATGCCTTATAAGATCAAAGAGTATCAAGGAAGCTTGTAGAAAAGTCTATAGAAAGCTCACCTACTTTGTGAAAGGCGTGCCTAGGTACCACCAACAAAGTACAATAGTGTACTCTGTGTAAAAGCAAATATGCTCTCTGTAACACAGGAGTTAGTACGAGAAAAGCAAGATAAGTAAAATGTTTTATCTTATCAAAGTGACAAGTTAGTGAAAGACATTTAATGCAACAATTAATGTTCCAACATTCACTTTTTCTCTCTGAAGAAGAAGAAAGATGATACAAGGCATAGCATCCTGAACTGTATTTTTCAAGAATGCTTATAAATACCAAAGTGATGAAGAATGAGAAGAACTTTTGGCAATAATTTTGCATATGCTTAAGCTTTAAAATTGTGAGCCGTACCTTAACCTTATTCTAAGTGAAAAGGTAAGCTTGAAGAGGTTTTGATATAAAAAATACTTTCGTATTGCTTGGAGAAGCAAATCAAAGAGTACTCATGTTAGAGCCTGAAGAGTCTTGGTGTAAACAATATTTGTAACATGTTAAGTTAGTGGAAACTTGGTAGTGTTGTATATATATATATATATGATACACTATGTATTTATATAATAAGAATAAAATCTTATAATAAAAAAAAGTATGTATTGGATGAAAGGTATAGTATCAAGATAGTTCATATTTTATTGATAATTATAAAGGTGGATAATTATAAGGGGAAATTCTAAAAACATGAAAGTTATAACAATCATAGCATAAGATTAAAATAAGAGAACAACAAAATTAATAATCATATTTTTAATAAAAAATAAAAATATATATAACTAATTTATACCTAATGAACATAAAGGTTTACATGTTTTATTCCATGTTGAAAAATTGATTTGGATTTAAATTGATTCTAAGTTAAAGCAACTTTAATAGATTTTGTATTGGATAAAAAATTTGTATAGGGTTTTACTATAACTTGCTTTTAAAATAAAAACATTCAAACATAAATCACACCACTTCAAAATCAATTTTAACCAAAATCAATTTCATTCAAATAATTATTTTACAAACATTAACCTAAACACACACTAAGTGTATTTGGATAAATAAGGTAAGATGAATCAAGTAGTTAATAACTCAATGATATTACTAGGAAATTGGTAATAAAAATAGAGCAAGAATAACATTTGGACATGGATAATGACAACAAACATAATGATATTACTACTATAAGGAGTATAATAATTTTAATGAGGTGATTTGATAATAATAGTAATAAATACAATAAGGACCTCAATAATGAATAACATAATAACAATAATGTGAATGATAAAATTGTCAATTTAGAATAATAATGATAAAGTGTGATTGGAGTCTTGTCATAAAATTTAACAAGATAGAAAAGTGTAAATTTCACAATAATTATATAAATAGTCCAACTCAGGTAAGAATATAGAAAGATAAAGAGGATATAATTAAAAATGAAAGAAAACTTGGTTATACAAGTATTGAGTCAAAGCTAAAAAATAAGAATCAAGTTACTAAGAGAGATAAATAGATGTTCGAGCCTTGCAATTCTATTGTGTAGTTGATATTATGGAATCACTCTTCCTTTTAGGAAAACAAACATGTGGCAAAGACACTGTCGTGGAAAGAACTCGAAGCAGAGTAACACTTGGAGTCTCCAACAACACCAAATTAGGTGGGGAGGAAGAATCTTTTGCTAAGAAATAAGATAAGTATGATTTATACATTTTTGGGTGTCAGGGGCAATCAAAAATATTGTGTGAGGTTTAAAATTAGGTGACTTGTTCACCTAAATCTTTATGCTAAGCAAAACTAGTTTAGTCTCACTAATTAGAATTATATTCTTTTTTTGTTGTGATTGAATCAATTAATTGTCTAATTATTGATTAATTAAGTGATTTTATTGAATGAGATTTATTGAGTCCATCACATGCATGATAGTTAGTCCTTCAGATTAACCTTGGTCTCGAGTAAAGATATGAAATTACTAACATTTGTTCAGTGAAATAGTAGTGACACTTACAAATGGTGAATCAAAAAACTTGGATTGAGAATTTGATATTCTTAATGAAATTCTTAAATGATATCACTCTAATTAGATTGATTATAAGCATTCATCATTGTCTATTGGATCTGGAAACCAAAGTTACCTACATCGTATGATGGGATGCACGTTATCCTACATATGGGCATAGAGTCGCGACTTTGTGTCGTGGTTAAGACGACTCAACATTTGCATTCTTGATGAATCATTATAATTTATTCACAATTAGTGTAGTGTACTATCACGTACCTAATATCACCTGAGATTAGTGAATCTTGTGAATCTCAATTGTATGCCTAGGTGGGTGAAGTACAAGCTCCTAATCATGTTATTCTATTATTGGAATGTTCTCCATGAAGATGTCTTATATGATGTGCATTATGCATTCCAATGCATAATGTGTCAATTGAACCTATGTCATTTGGCTGTGATTTATTGTGATTGGATTGTTTACTTGTTTTATTCCCATGCTTATGATTGATTGTTGTTGTTATGTAAATATTCTTACGATTATCTACCATTTTCTAGAGTTAAGATCTTACCTCTTAGGCCTTTTTATTTCTTTTCTTTATTTCTCTTGACGTGATTTGTGTTGAGTAGTTAACAACAAATTATTTGTGTTCAACGACAACAGAAGAGTCGCCCACCTTACCAATGATCAATGTCAGAGTGGAGTAATAGAAGCTTAGCAGGACTTATTCACATTATTTTTTGTGACAACGTCCTACTACTCTATTCCTTATAAATAAAATGCTCTCTTCATTAGATAAGATTAGCTTAAAGAATATGTAACTCTACTTTCATATTCTTAGGTACAATGTATATATACTTGCTCACAATTTTTGTTTCAATCACTCTATATTTTGGATTATAGAATAGATGTTTGTGTAAGTGTTGCATGTTATTATCATTATTATATTTATATTATTAGGGGTGCTATGTAAATTGGTATATGTTTTAATAAACAAAGTATTATGAAGTACTTAAAAATATTAAACTACTTATTTAGGGTTGTAAAAATTCAGTTGAGATTAATTTTTGTCAAATGACATCAAAATAGTCATGTTATCATACATCAAAATAAAATAAAAAACTATTTTTCATGTCTTTAAATATTTGGAAAGGGCTTATAACTTTTTATTCCCTATAAAATAAGGATATTTTGCTTTTAGTCCTTTATTTTTTTTTTAATTTTCATCCCTGTAAAATTTTTTTGTTTTATTTTGGTCCTTGCCATCAAGTTTGTTTGTTAAATCTAATAGAGAAAATTATAGGGACCAAAAATTTGAGAAGACCAAAACAAAAACAACTAAAATTAAGAGGATCAAAATGAAAAATACCTTAAATTATAGGGACTAAATAGCTATTTATGCCAAATTTGTAAAAATTAAACTTTCAAATACTGCAAATGCATTAATAGGGAGTAAAAAAATTAAACCTATAATGAATGCAATAGTAACTAACCAAAAAAATTATAAAAATTAAACCTTAAACGCACAACTTCGTATAAGTCATGCAATGGCCCAATTATCCTTACAAGTTATAAAGCAAACATAATAAATAAGTGACAAAAACGAAACATAAAATAAAACAAAGATAGAAAAACGAATGGTTGTGTATGAGCATGGAATAATAAAGAAAGCAAAGGAAGAATGCACAAAATTACAGTGACATCCCTTATACATTATACTGGCACCCTATGTTACTTAAGAAACATATTACATTGTGTACTCCTATAAAAGACATTGTTGTAAATGTTAAAGAAGGGTGGTCATGTGCAATGTTAAGAAACTTTAGGAAGTGTTATTATAATTTGCTCATTCTGTTTTTTTATTACTTCGTGCTTATGTGCTACCATTCGTTTTGATACCTTTGTCTTGTTTATGTTTTGTTTTTGTTGCTTTCAATTTGTTATATTTCTTTTATAACTTGAAGGTGATTGCATCATTACATGACTTCTATGAAGTTGTGTTTTAAGTTTAATTTTTATAATTTTTTTTGTTAGTCACTAATACATTTGTTGTTGGTTAATTTTTCTGCTCCTTATTAGTGCATTTGCAATATTTGAAGGTTTTAAATTTTACAAATTTGGCTTAAATAGCTATTTAGTCCCTATAATTTAAGGTTGTTTTCATTTTGATCCTCCTAATTTTGGATATTTTTGTTTTGGTCATCTCAAATTTTTTGCCCCTACAATTTTCTATTTTTTCTATTTTGGTTCCTATAATTTTTCTTTGTTAGATTTAATGGACAAACTTGACGACAAGGACCAAAATGAAACAACAAAATTTATAGGGACGAAAATGTTAGTGGTTTCTTTCTAATATACTTTGTATTAGAATTAAATTAGAGTATATATATATATATATATTGTAAATGTTTTTTTCTTTTTTAATTGTCATTCAATCATATATTTTTGTACATGTTTAAGATTGTAAAAATCTTTAAATTACAACACGTAAGATTAAGGTTTAATTGCACTTTTTGTCTTATAGTTTCATGATTTTGCAAATTTTGTCTCCTAATTTTTTTTCCCGCATTTTGTCTCCCAATCCATGACGTGACAACATTGACTGCTAACATGACAACATTGACTACTGACGTGGCAATTTGATGATGATGTGGTAGTACATATGGCGCTAACATGGATTGATGATGTGGCAATTAGCATGATGACGTGTGATTAAGGGCAAAATATGCAATATTTTAAAGTATAGGTGCAAAATGAGTAAAATTTTGAAAGTATGAAGAGAAAATATGAAAAAAATAATAAATGGTTAAAAATATTGGTATTTATTGTTTTTGAACCTTCCTGAACCATTTTAACCTACAAACACCATCTTCTTACAGACCAAACCATGTTATTGTCAATCATAAACCACCATTTGAACCCTTTTAACCCAACCCTACCCCCAAAGTCATGCACACATACTCATTTATTATGCATAGAACCTAATCCTCTAAAAAGCTTTGGTTTGCAAGCTGTTATTAGCCATATCTTCACCGATAATCTTCCTTTCATTTACTCTGCATATATATGATGTACAAAATTGCACATACTTCATTTTTTTTTATTTAATGTCATTTAATTTAAATCTATTTTATTTTTAAATATCATTTTTGTTTTTGTACTTTAGCGCTTTTCATTTTTCGTTCGTGTAAATTTTCTTTTCAAATTGTTCCTGTACTTTAGCGCTTTTTCATTTTTAGTCTCTGCCATCCAACTCTGTTATAAAACAACGTTAAATTGCTGACATCAGCACGTGACACATCATGATGACATCATCATCAGCACAAATGACACGTCATCACTGCCACGTCAGCAAAAATTGCCATGTCAGCAATAGTGCTATGACATCATTACTGTAGAGGGACTAAAAATGAAAAAAAACTTTTACAATGACTAAAAATGAAAAAAAAAAGAATTTACAGGGACGAAAAATGAAAAAAGTTACACTGATTAAAAGAAGAAAAAAAGACATATTTGTAGGTACAAAAAAAAACAATCCTTTGCTACATCTTTCCAATATTTTTGACTCTTTTTACAATCCTTTGCTTTAAATTAACCAATCTTATGCATTCAAATGAAAGACAAAACTCAAAGGAAAGATAAATTTCAAAGGAAAGACAAAAGTCAATTAATATGTTCTAACAACATGTATACAAAAATCATGGATCAAATGAAAAAATTGAGAGTAACTAGATTGATTAATAGAAGTAGAAAACTTGAAAGAGATAAATGAATTGTCGAACAATTTGGTCATTTGTGTCAGGACTTCATGATAGTCAATATGAGACCTCAACACCCATCAATGCATGTGTTTTTAAACTTATTGTTACTCTAGATGGTGAGGATGTTATTGATTGTGAACCAATATTGGGCTATTTAAACAAAGGAATGGAAAAAAACAGTAGAAAACTGAACAATTATACAATATTTGTCTTATGTAACCTGTTGGGATTATTTAGCTACTATGTTCACAAAAGCAATAACTATAAATGGGCCAAAACAGTTGGAAAATATCTAAGTACCTAAAAGAGTTAGTTATATCCAAGTAATTATTTGCAGTTGATTAGTATAGCTTCTCACTTATTATCCTTAAAACCAAATGTAGCCCTCTATATAGAATACAAGTAGCAACATACAAAACCAGAAAAGTGCACCTGATACACTTTAGTCATCTTTTATTGTCAAGCCATTTAGATAATTAAGTATAAATTAAATTTATACATTACGATTGGCTTTAATGTTTTTATCATTAAGATTTTATTTTATATTAAGTATAAATTAAATTTATACATTATATTTAAGGCTTAATTTTTTTTTATACTTGCAAATATGTCCTTTTTTTCTTTTAGCCAATGTAATTTTTTTTTCATTTTTCGTCCCTGTAATTTTTTTTTATTTTTAGTCCATGTAATTTTTTTTTCATTTTTAGTCTGTTGATGACTTGGCACTGTTGCTGACGTGACACTTTTTATTGACGTGGTAGTGACGACATGTCATTTGTGCCAATGTGTCACATGATGATGACACATGACGTCAGTACTGACATATTATGTACTGACATCAATAATTTAATGTTTTTGTAATGGAGTTGGACGACAGGAACTAAAAATTAAAAGACATTAAAGTATAGGGACGATTTTGAAAAGAAAATTACAGGGACGAAAATCATATTTAAACTTTAATATTTTTATCTTCTTCCATTTATTTTAAGATCTCATTTGAATTTTTAGGTTTATTTCAAAAGCATTTGGAGATAGTTTAGAATTCTAGAAAGACTTTATTCAAACCAAAATCTTACTAAAATTTGTAGAAGTGATGAAACAATTCTTATAGGTTCTTTAGCAATTTCTTTATTGTTTCTCCATCTATTGTAGCTTTTGACCATAAAAGACAATACATTTTCCTTAATCTTTATTATTATTTATAAATTAGTCTAACAGTCTTTTTTATTTGAACTTCTTAATTTTTTTCCAACAACTAACAAATCTCGCAAAATAAAATTTCTTGAACCACAAAAATTTTGATGTCTTATTAATGATCAATTACAAACTTTTTGGGGCATAAAATGGAGTAGTTTGAATAAAGTATTCCATTTTTTTTTCTTTTCAAAGAGGAAACCGTTATGGCTACATTTCAAGTTCATTTCTTTGAAGATGCACCTATATAATGATATTGAAAATTTCAATAAGTAACTTTTTTAGAATTATATAGTACCATTTCATGACTTTGGGTGGTAGGGTTAGGTTATATGGGTCAAATGATGGTTTGTGATTGACAATAACATGATTTAGTCTATTAGAAGGTATTATTTGTAAGTTAGAATGGTGTTCAAAGACCACATAAACTAACATTTTTATCAATTTTTTTCTTATTTGCCTCCATACTTTCAAAATATTACACATTTTCCCCCCATACTTTTAAAGTATTGTGTAACACTCCTATTTTTGTATATTAAATTGTTCTATATTTATTTATAAAGATTGATTCCTATGGTTATGTTCAGATTAGAAAGTAGTATTTAGTTTAGATTTTTAATAATTTTGAGAAATGGAGTTCGAAAATTTATAAAATGACTGTTTTGTCCTTAAAATGCTAAATAATAGAATTAATAAACAAAATAGTTGGAAGTGTTTAAAAATTGTTTTTAAGTCACCAATGTACTTAGAATAATTAATAATAATTTTAGAAATTTTTCATACATTTATTGAAACAATTTTTCAAAAATGACAAAAATACTCTTAGTTGACTGTGGAACTAATCAGAGACTTTTTGACCTTAAAATATTTGAAAATTTTATATTAAGTATATTTCGTTATAAAAATTTTATTTTGAAAGAAAAATAGTGAAAAATATAACAACCCTATTTTAATTTTGTCAACCGTTTTTTTAATATTTAACAATGTAATTTTGAAAATCGGGAATGAATTTCAAAATTTTGATCCCCACCATTATACTCAAAATTTCAAGATCTATTTCATCATGATTTTTAATAATTGTTTTGAGCCGGAGCTTGGAGAAATTAGAAAATGACGATTTTGTCTATATTTCTCAACATTAAGGGTAGGCATGAGAAAAAGATTCAATTGACATTAAAATGTAAATTGAGCTTGGAATCATGTCATATATATTAAAATATAACTTTAGAAATTTTTTGAAATTTTTTTGGAATTCTTGTATAAAATGACCAAAATGTCTCTAGGTGTCTATTAAACCTAGCCACTATTGGGTTGACATCCAAAAAGGATGAAAATGGTATTTTTAGTTTATTTTGGGTAAAATATTTAATTTTAGAATTTTCATAAAAATTTTGGTATTTATTGAATTAAAATGGATTTTTTATGAATTTTCTAGCTTAAAAATGCAAAATAAATATATATAATTTGAAATAAATTAATAAAAATTAAATTTTATTATTAGAAATTTATTTTGATGAAAAATAATGTAATTGTCCAGTTTTTCATTAAATGCATTATTTTGATATTAAAAACTAATTTTTCAACTTTAAAAGTTTTTATTGGTACTAGTTAATTCACCTACAAATAAAAATTGACAGATGGAAGCTTGAGACAGCTGGTGGAGCACATCCCCAACCCTAAAATAGGTGATTCACCACCTATTTGGGTTATGTGTAAACCCCAATGTTTTCCTTTAATTATTATTATTATTATTATTATTATTCGTTTGCCTTGTTTTTAATAAAATGATATTTTGAGAAAAAGAAATATTGGGCTTTTAAACTGGGGTTTTATAATTATAATGTTTTTAAAAGTTTTAAAACCCTTTTATTGGACTTAGTTTTATGAGTCCAAAGTTAGTTTTAAGTATTCTTTAGGTTCTTGAAAACTTAATCTTTTTTCCTTATTCTTTCGCTTGTGCCTCCTTAGAGATACCGTGCCGTCAAAGCCTTTGCAGTCAAGAAGTAAGGAACCTTAGAAAGACGTTGCTGCATCGTTCGCATCCTCTTGCTGGAGATCGCCTCTTTCAAGGTAAGGGAGGAGTGAGTTATCTCGCTCATGGGTATGACTTTGGTTGTGGGTAGAAAGGTTGGCCCTAGACCCCAATTGTTTGTGAATTATATGGTTGTATAAGTGCAAAAGGGAATGCGATTTTCCCCAAATTATCAATATGCTTTATGAAAATTCTATGTTTAATTTATATGGATTATCATGGATTATTTTTTAAAATCTGTATCTTGGATCCGCTCGGTGGGGTTAGATAGCCGTTGGACGAGCTGTCATTGAAAACTACACTCCGCATTGGCGCCGGGCGGGACGAACAATCCGCTGGGTGGCTTGCGTTTTGATGTGGACCTGCTGGGCGGGTTGGTTGCGGCGCAGACCGTCGGGCGGGATATATAGCCAGCCGGGCGGATTCGCTGCTAGCACAACGCGCGGATACGATTTCGGCTATTTCGTTCTTTGTGCCTATGAACTCCTTTTTTTGCAGTTTTAAACTCATTGTTGTTTCTTTTTATGCCTTGTTAAGTTTATATTGTGCGACTGTTGTTTACTTTGAGAAAATTGAGTATGATATGAAATTGTGTTAATGTTTCATGATGAAAGCCTGTGAAAAGTTGTAAGTATTGTATGTGACCATGCATCATAACATTTGAGTTATGTGATAAGGAAAGTATGTAGGAATCTGGCTGGTGGAGGCCGTGATGGGTTGTCTAACTCTAGCCTTGGGGGTTATCTGGTTGGGAAAACTCCAATGGTCCATGCTGATCCCATGGAGCCGGGGCGTACTGGCAAAACTGGGTAACCCTGACTAGTCGCCGGGGGATATCATACTAGTTGAGTGTGCGAGAGTCGAAGGCATCGATACGATGACGCTTCTTATGGCCGTGCATTTACTCCTAGTCTACTTTCCGACAAGTTTAAGTTGGTACCACATGTGCATAAGAAATAGAAGCTAGGCATTGCATTACATATGTTTGTGTGCGTTCTGGTTTTTGCAAATTACTGTTAATTGATTATGTATGTGATGTGTATTCTACCTATCTCCACTGTCATACTTTGAGCATGATGTGAGATGTATCTCACCCCCTTATTTTCTGGTGTTTTATGTATGTGTTTGTGATATACAGGTGATGTCCAGCAGGACCTTGAGGAGGAGTCTTAGAGTAGAGGCATTGGCCTCATTGCAGTTTATTTTACAGTTTCTTTACGGTTTTGTCAACTCTGATAGTAATGTGACATCGGGGTCTCAGTTATTTATTATTTTAGCTTTTAAACTTTAGACTAATAGTTTTACTTCTAAATTGGTTTATTTTATTTTATTTGGACTTGTATGGTCAACTATAGGCCACCATCATTTGGTTAATCAGTAAAGCATCTTATGGAATTTTAGTAAATGTGAGTTGTGCATGTGATGTCCTTTATCGTGTGAAGAAAAAGATTATAAACTATTGTTTTATTTCACAAATGAAAAGCATGTTATATTTTCGTAATATTTATTTAATAATTAGCTTTGGGGTAAAGGGTATCACATTATGTGTCCCTAAAATTAATTAGAAAGAAATTAAAAATAAGTTTAATTGTATAATCGCTTATGTCATCTAGAGGACACCTAACCCACCCTTCTCCTCTATAAATACCCATGCTTCTTGGTCATTTTTCACACATCCTCTTCTCTCTCAAGCTAGCAAAATTCTTAGAGAGCTTTTCTCTCTAGAAAATTTTTTATTTTACTTTATTTTTATGTTAAAATTTTACTAGTTTTCCAACAAGTAGTAAAGTTCTCTTCCTAAGAGCTTTGCATCAATAATTTCATCCTCTTCATCAACTATCTTAGAGGTAATGGGGGGAGTGGGGTTGGTTCTAAACTATTATCACTTTGCATGTTGGTAGGAAGGTTTCCCCTAAACCCGTTTAGTCATAATTTTAATTATTATTATCATTATATTATGTTTGATGTTAAACTTTAATTTTTATTAAGTTGTTACTCTACTCAAATTGAAATTATTAAATTATAATTGCTAAGTTATTATTCTGCTTAAATTTAGATTATTAAATTATAATTACTAAGCGGTTACTCTACTCAATTTTTGAAAATTAAAATGCATTTGCTAAGCTATTACTCTGCTCAAAATTTGAAAATTAAAATATATTTATTTAGTTGTTATTTTTCCAGAATATTAATAATTAAATTATAACTACTATGTCATTATTCTGCTAAAATTTTATATGATTACTAAATTGTTATTCTGTTGAAATTTTGGTATTGTGTAATTTCTACAAAATAAGGCAGAAATGTTGATTGTACTGGTGCTCAAATTAATTGAGATTAGGGAAACCTGTACTTGAGAAATTAGGAATTGATAGTTTAGTGAGTAATGTAAAACAAGTGACATGCGGTGGCATGGTACCCTGTTAGGGAAATTATAGTTTGGTACGTTGATGAATGAAAGGAAGAGACCCACTTGAGGAGGTCTTGGGATAGGCATCGAGTGGTGAAGGTCCCAATGGCTAGGGTAGCGCCCTCGAGCTGGGATATTCGCCTGACCAAGCTCGATAACCCCGACAATTGCTTAGCATTCTATGATTGGTTGAGAGTATACCTCTATAAATGGATATCCTAACTGTTATTTTCCTCAATAATGATGAGGACTGTACCATGTGATGATGTTGATGAGGTATATGTACTCCCAGTGACTTCTCAAGTTTTGTTGAGAACTATTACCCACTAATGAGATGTATGGATCCATATCTAATCAAGGGTAGTCTGATACAACTTAGAATAAACCTTTGGTTCCCTTTTATTGTCAGTTGTGTTTTATCTTTGTTTTATGGTAGATTTCCTACCATACATATAAAAGTAATTTTAGAACAAATCACCCCACTCCATTGTTTTTCTTCCTTGTATGATTGATTGCAATTATTGAAGATGACGACAATGCATGATGATGCTGAGGATGAGTCAAATGATACTTTTCCAGATTTATAGACCTAGTTTATAATATTTTTCTTGAAGGATAGGATAGATAAATACTGTTCTGTATAGAATCTTTTTGATGTATATATTGGGCTAGGTAGTATATGTCTTTTAATGTACTTTTGTTTTCTTTTTGACTATTATGTATTACTCAAACCATGATAGATAGTTTGGTATATATATACATAAGCAGTTTTTATCATTTCATTTTTATTTCCAAATTTTGTTAAATTTAGAAATTTTCTATTATAAAAACGAAAAAAATTTACTCACATTTTCATCAACTTAATTTAATAATTAAATTGATATGAATTATATTTAAAATTAAAGGAGCATTACATATTACACATTTTGCCTCTTGATCACAAGTCATCATGCCAATGCCACATCATTGTGACGTCATCAATCCATGTTAGTGCCACATGTATAGTCACGCCATCATCAGATTGCCATGTTAGCAGTCAACGTTGTTATTTTAGCGGCCAAGTAACAAAATGGATGTTCAATCAATGGAAGGGTAAAATTCACAAAAATTTTAAAATGTGGGGGCAAAATGTGCAAAAAAAAATTTGGAGGCAAAATTCGCAAAATCATGAAATTATGGAGGCAAAACGTGTCATTAAACCTAAAATTAAACTCTTTTTATTGTTGGATAAAATTTATGTAAGTTCTACTAAATAATAAATAAAACTCATTAGATAAGGAAGTGTAACTCACATTATTTATTTATTGGACTTGCGTGAATTTAACTCAGTAATAAATATAATGTGTTGAAAAATGAAAAGGAAAAGTGTGGTGTTGTGGTGTTATAAAGTATGATGTTTGCATTTCTCCTCTCCCGTCATCAATGTTATGTACAATTTTTTAGTGGATAAGACTACTAATAGTTAACGGTTATGCATGTTCATATTCATCTCTGTAGCAACCCCATTTGGTACCTTAGTCTTTGATGTGTTGACCCTACATTCAAATTCAATGTGTACATTCTAGCCAACTATACACCTCCAACCGCGCAATAAATGTTAACAGAATTATAGCTGTCATAGAAACTTCCCAAGAATTCCCAAATGCTGCATGAGATGCACATTTCTTCCCTCATATTCAGGGCATCTACATACCAACTTTACATTATTTCTTGTAAGTTGATACTATATTTTAATTAATGCAACTTTTATAATGCGTTCGCTTTACACTTTTCTTTTTCCGAGTTAGAAAGAAAGAAGAAATAAAGGAATGATGAGATTAGCTACCTACCCAAGAGAAAAACACGCACACATATTGTTCCCTAAAATTGGTAGTGATGGTAAAGAGAAGGGAATGACATAATTAATATCTGAAGTTTTGAACAAATACTTTAAGGACTTGAAACAATGTTTCTGATTACTTTCACGTTCTTCACCAATCTACATCAATTAACACTTTCGGTTGTGGAAAGGGTGGAAGGGGTGGTGATTTTAAGTCCATGGAAGGAGTAGAAAGTAAGAAAAGGAGCTAAGGAGTCCAGGAGGGGCTATGAGACAACATAATAAATTGAAAAAAAAAAAAATGTAGATATCATAGGGATCTTATTTGGTATGCTGTAGTAATCACCACCTTTCCTTATGAATATTTTCACCCTTCTAGGACCCTCACTATATGGGATACATTTTCCTACCTCCTTTGTCTTTTCGTTTCATTGCTTCACAAGCAAAGAATAGCCAAATGCCATTCAACTAGAAGAAGGGAACTTCTCAAATGATGAAAAGAAAGGCAACCATCACAATGGAGCTAGACTGACCCAATGCAATGACACTCCCATTCCACAAGTTACATTTGGACATGAGAGATTTGTAAGGATTAAAGATTTCCAAATAGGTAGGTATGTTTGGACTTTGTAACCATTTCGGTGTACTAACTAGTTTTTTGGCCACGTGTATAGTAAATAGAAAGTGTGAATTGAAGAAGACTGGACATGATTCCCAAAAATAGAAATTAATGAGACAGGACAAGCATATACTCATTAAGGTCAAATAGCCTCACTAATAGCAAACTTTTGCAGTAGAGGGGTACCACTAACCCTCAAAGATATGACACCGTAACAAATTAGAAAGCAAGATTAGTCTAAAAACAGAAGCATTAAAGTAGAGTAAATTTGACCAAAGAATTTAATGTTGTACCTAACATGGCATTCTAAGTGCAGCTATCACATACTAGCGCTGCCAGCAAGCCCAAGTAATCTCCAATCCCCCATAAAATTTGTTACAAAGGAATCATAATGAGTCTTTATAGCAAAGTGCTTTAAAGTTGTATGAAATGTCCAAAGCATCCTTATCAAGACTATTGTTCCCCTCATGTCCATAAAGCCATTGCAAGCATTTTCAGGGGCATTCTTGCATATTTAACTCCTACATACCAACCTTACTTCAAAAGCAAGACCAAAATTAGAAGAAAAACAAGCTATCAAATTGGTAACCATCTTATAGCTATCTTTCTGATGAGGGAAGGAGAGACAATGCTAAAGGAAGAGAATGAGTCTGAGATCACATCTCTCAAGAAAAAACTTGAAGTCCACATGGCAAGGAATGAGTTACTACAGAAGGAAAACCAAGAACTCAGAGAAGAAGTAGGTCGTTTAAGGTCACAGACAATTTCACTTAAAGCACACAACATGGAGAGGAAATCCGTTCTATGGAAGAAGATACAGAAATCCATAGATGACAACAACAATTCAGAAGCACATCAACATAAACCACCACCAGTTCAGGTAATCACATCTGAAAAGAGTTCAAAAAATGAGAATGTGCATACAAATCCAGATTTCCAAGACTCAGCACCTAGAAAAGACAAGCCAACAATAGTACCACCAGCTCCTCCACCAAGGCCTTCTCCCACCCTCCTTCTTCCTTTACATAAAAATGAGAAAGGAATTAAAGTGCAGCCAACAATAGTACCACCACCACCACCAACACCACCAAAATTATCACTAGTTGGGTTAAAAGCGGTGCGCCGTGTGCCAGAAGTAATAGAAATGTATCGTTCCCTTACACGAAAGGATGCTAACATGGAAAACAGAATACATTCCAATGGAATTCCCACGGTAGCATTCACCAAAAACATGATTGAGGAAATCGAAAACCGCTCAACTTATCTCTCAGCTGTAAGTTTAGTTCCAAACTACTCAATGCTCATATTTATGTGTCAAATTTTCTAATGTTGATTAATCTTCATCTATTTTCATTGACACTATGCACATTCCTGGACAGATAAAATCAGAAGTTCAAAGACAAGGGGAATTCATCAGTTTCTTGATTAAGGAGGTAGAGTCTGCCTCATTTGCAGATGTTTCTGAGGTGGAATCATTTGTCAAATGGCTAGATGGAGAACTATCTTCATTGGTGGATGAAAGGTCAGTGCTAAAACATTTTCCTCAATGGCCAGAACAAAAAGTAGATGCACTCAGGGAAGCAGCTTGTAACTACCGAGATCTGAAGAACCTTGAATCTGAAGTTTCATCATATGAGGACAATCCCAAAGAGCCATTGGCTCAGACTTTGAGAAAGATACAAGCACTGCAAGACAGGCGAGCATGTACAAAATTTAGAATTCACTAACTAAGGCTTTTGAGCAATACTTAAAATCAATTGAAAGTGCCACTTTCAAATGTGCAGGTTGGAGAGAAGTGTGAGTGCTAAAGAGAGGATGAGGGAGAGTATAAGCAAGAGATACAGGAATTTCCATATCCCTTGGGAGTGGATGCTGGACACAGGCATTATTGGTCAGGTAGGGAGTAGATAGCTTACTTATGCCTTAAGAGCGCAATAAAACATCACCTTTATATTAAATAAGGTTTATTGGTTAGTATGCTTACTAATGATGAAGTGTGTTTAAATGAATAAGGTTTATTGGTTAGTATGCTTAAACTCAAGCTTATGTGAAATCAAGAAAAAAAATGTTGTTTATTGGTTAGTATTCTCAAACTCAAGCTTATGTGAAATCAATAAAAAAAAAGGTTATTTATCGTATTCTCTAGAGTCTAGAATAGAACTAACAAGACACTAAATGAAATCATGCTGGTGAATGATCCTGTGTGATTGTCAATTTCATATAGATCAAAGAACCAGAAAATTGATTGGGATATAATGTTCTAGCTTCAGACAAATTAGTATCATTTCAATGACCCCAGAAGCATCCATTCCCTCTATGTTATACATTTGTAGAAGGGGTATCTAGTTGTTACCATCAAAATCAATTGAAAGGCTTTATCTTGTTATTGACTGTAGATGAAGCTAAGTTCATTGAGGCTGGCAAAGGAATTCATGAAACGGATAACCAAGGAACTAGAGTCAACCGAGCCATTGCAGGAAGATAACCTCTTTGTACAAGGAGTTAAGTTTGCATTCAGAGTACACCAGGTAGAGTAGTACATTCCTCGAACTACCCTAAGTTCACACTTCCAATTTTATCCAACTCATCAGCCATGAAGCTTTTCAGTTTGCAGGTGGCTTTGATCCAGAGACCATACAAGCATTTCAAGAATTGAAGAAGATTGGTTGTGCTATACCAAGCTATAGTAATCTGATTAAATGCCCCAAACTTGTTAAAACTACCCAGAAACCAGTATCTTAACTTAAATTGTCCTCCCTTAATTATTTGATGTATACACATCAGCAGCGGAATTGAGAAAATGTATATGCTCCTCCCTATGTAATTTCTTAAAGCATATTGCCTACTTTTGGCTAGTAGGAATATGCTTTCTTAATTATGCAAGAGATAAATCTTCGTTAGAGTCTTTGTGCTTCAAAAGCAAACCATTCCCAAAATGAGGACCATATAGTACTTAATAGGCTGCATTACCAAAACACGGTTGGCAATAAACTCATTTGATGCCTACCCAAATAAACTCAAGAGTTAAATATAGCAAGCATATTTTAGATTTGCCGTTTGCGTATTTAACTGTAGAGTTAAATAGAGAAATAAGTTAACAAAATGGGCATTGTGTACTTGTCTGAGTTCTACATTATTTTGTTATCATGTTAGATCGGTCATCCCATGATTTAAACCAATTTATATGCTGATTGTGTGTACTTGCATAAATCAACTTTGTGAAACCTAGAGGCTAGACCGAACTAATGAGTTGGATCGTTGTAATTGTGAATTAGATCAACTGTCAGTCCAGTCATACTATTCAGATCGTTGTACAAGAAAAGTATTAGACAGCATTAAACCAGTGATCCAGATGAAAATGGGTCAACTCACCACCCACACTACTTAAATTGATTTAAATGAAGCTATACAATTCCCATAAAAATACATGAAATGGGTTTGAGGGTGAATCCTCTGAATTAGAAGTGAGAAAACGGGCTATTCGGCTCATTGTAGGCGAACTCAATGTGGGTCACAGGTTATATTAGTCTTTTAAATTGATGCTCAAGTTTGGCCCTATGTGAGTTGCGAGTTTTTCGATCAGCCTGATATTTTTTATTGTTTTTTTTGTTTTTTATTTTCTCCCAAAATTCAAAACTTACATCAATTTTTAGCTTGCATTGATTTAGTGTTAAGAAAGTTTTAAATTTTTTTATATGATTTGTAAAATATGTAAATAAAATAATTTTTAAACAAAAAATTATATTATAAATATTATAATTTTAGCTTGCATTTATTATGTTATAAATATTCTTAATTTAAACAAAATAACCTCTTATAAATAATACCTGTGACCTTAGAAAAAGAATTTGTAATTTAAAATCTAGGTTAGTAAAAACATGTTTGTATTAGATTTTTTTCCCAAAATTATAATTTGATTGATGAAAAATATTGTTAGTGTTTAATGATTAAACAATCTTGTAACAAAAGAAAAACTTTAAACAATTTAGATTATAATCTCTTATTATAATTTTAACTGAGAAAATAACTTTTTAATGACCAACACAATTTTAGAGAGATTATAATTATAAATTAATAACTTATTTTTTTACATAATTTTTTATTTTATTTCAAATAATTAATCATTTTAATTACAAAACTAACTTATGAATAATTTCATGTCTCTTCTTTAAAATTTTATAATAAAAAATGATTTTTAACTATTTAAATAAAATAAATTATATTTAATAGGTTTTCATTAAATATATCTAACTTTATATTATAAACATGAATCCTCCTCCTTAAATAATAACGTCAACTATTCTTAAATGATAACATTTTTAGAAATTAGTCTTGAGTGCAAACGTTTTTAGAAGTTATTTTAACTTTTATTGAGTCACATGTCTAAACATAATTCTATAATTGAGCATTTAATTTTATTTTTTAATTTTTATTCATTTTAAATATATTTATTAATTTTAATTTAATTTAACAACAAGCCCAACAATTTTTTTCTTAACCATCATAACCCATTCTTTTTTTTATCTTTATCTATATATTTGATTTTTTAAACTATTTATCTCATTCTATTCTTTTCATCTCTATTTTTAAATTAATTTTAACAATTTTTTAATAAAAATCATCAATAATTAAAAATAACCTTATGTCACAATATAAATTACTTATTATAAATTTAAAATATAATTTATATGTTAAAAATATTTATTTATTATGAATTTTAATTATAATATAATTTATATATTTAAAAATATTTATTTATTGTAAATTTTGGTTATATAAAAATAAACATTTATACTATACATCATACAAACTAAAATACTAATTTAAATATAAAACTTAACTCATATAACAATTATAATCAACAAAAATTAATATATGACTAGTAGTTTAACCTATGCACAAGATAAATATTTATTTTATATAACTTAAATTTATAATAAATAAATTTTTTGAGTATATAAATTATATTATAATTAAAATTCACAATACATAAATATTTTTAAACATATAAATTATATTTTAAATTTATAATAAACAATTATTATAGTACAATGTTAATTTTTAATTATTGATATTTTTTAAATTAAAATTCAATTTAGATCTAAAGATATAAAAAATAATAGATTGAAAGAGATAAAATATTAAAAAATCTCTAAAAATGTTTTCGTATAACAACTAAAAACGTTTTTATTGAAATATAACAATTAAAAATACTCTTATTCAAAATAATTATTTTAATTTATATATACATATAAATTAATTATTGAAAGGTTTAATACATCAGTTAGTTCTTTAAATTATAAATTTTTTTAATTGAGAGACGTAATTAAAATTCTTTAAAAGTGTGAACACTATGTATAAAAACAATTCTTGTAAAACTAATTCAATCACATCACAATAGGCTTTTGTCTTTTTTAATTCTCTCTTTCTCTCTCTCTCCCCGTATCACTCTACGAATAGTTAGACACTTGGATAAGGATTTTTCATACAAATAAAATAAATATCGTTCCCACAAAACCTTCCATTCCGTTTCAGTTGCTGCTGCTCCTGCTAACACTGTTACAATACTCTGAAGAATCAATGATGGGGAACAGTGAAGAAGACCGAGATGGCCTTCACCAAACGCCGTTACGAATCCCGGGATTGCTCTACGTTTCGGTGAAGATGGAGAATCCCAATCTCACTCTCTCTGGGGACCTTCTTCCTCACGTGTCTGGCACTTTCCCACTAGGCCCTTCTTGGATCCTTCCAAAGCTGTAATTTTTATTCATACCCATTTCACCATTTCATTCCTATTATTCCAGGTCTGTCTTTGTTTTCTTATTGTTGTTGTTTTTGGTGCAAAAAATTTAGCTTTCCATGGAACGGGAATCTGCGTCAGTGTGGGAGTTGAGCTTTGTTGTTCCACCTAATCATGGTAATGCTTCTGTTTGCTTTGTCTTTTAAATTAAGTTGTTTAATTTTTGTAAAACAGAGAAAAAATAAATAAAAAATAATGCAAAGTTTTACTCTGAGCATTGAGTGATAGCTTTATTGAGATGGTATTGAGGTGTCTTGAAGTTTAGTTTTGGTGATTGTCTTGCTGAAGTGAAGGGGTTATGTAGACTGCATTTCTGACCTGAAGTGTTGGTTTTGTGTGGGGTTTTCAGAAGCTTTAGAATTTAAGTTCCTTTTGAAGCCCAAGGACATCAACATGCCTTGTTTTGTTGAGGAGGGTCCAAGCCGAGTAATTATTGGGGAGCATTGCAAGATGGTGACAGGCTGGCTTTGTTTAGGCTTGATAATGGTCAAGTTCTTGAGTATCGAGTATTTGTGGAAGCAAAAAGGGTTTCTCCCTTTGATCTTGCAGCTAGTTGGAGGGCTTATCAGGAGAATTTCCGTCTTTCAGCTGTACGTGGGATACCTGATGTCAGCATAAATTCAGAACTTCAGACAGGTAGTGAGGTAAGACTCTAATTACTGGTTTTCTTTATGTTTGTTTTTCCCTTTGGTAGATGTGGTTGTGGTAGTGCCTGAAATTAAGAATCAGGTACTCTTTAAGAAAGTTACCTTTTTCTTAATCTTTACTTTGGAATTTAGATGCTAACATAAAGAATCACCTTATTTTTACTTCACATTAATGAGATCTAATGGTGGGTGTGAATGGAATGGAGGAGTGCCTTGAATGTTATTTGTGACAAAAAGGTAGTACTCAAGCTTAAAGGAAGATTTATTGTATAGCTCTAAGACCTGTGATGTCGTATGGAACTAAGTGTTGGGCCGCTAGAAACCACAAGAAAATAACTGTGTAGTAGAGATGAGAATTTTATGTTAGATGTGTGGACATGCTAGACAAGATAGAATTAAGAATGAATGCAATGGAAAGAAAATTGGGGAACCTATAGTAGAAAAAATGGTAGAATCTCGCCTTAGGTGGTTTGGCTATGTGCGGAGAAGATCTATAGAAGCCGTAGTAAGGAAAGTAGATTATATGGAGGGTAGCCTTACCTTATGGCCCTTATTAGTAGAGGTAGAGAGAGACATAAAAAACTATAGGTGAAACCATTAAGAAGGATTTAGAGGTCAACGGTTTGTTTATGATATGATTACCAACAGAACATTATGGTGTTGTTTGATTCATGTAGCCGACCCTACCTAGTGGGAAAATGCCTGGTTTGTTGTTGTTGTATTAATGGGATCTAAAATATCTTGGCTTAGAATTACTGTTGATTTATTATACTCCACTATGTGTTTGTAATTAACTCCCTGCTGGTAGCTGTAAAACTAAGTGTTACTTTGGCTGCAAGTCTTAAGATACTTCAGTTAAAAAGCCTTATGTGAGCATGCAGGGTATCTTGCACTTAAAATATTGTGCTGTTCAAAGTGGATTAGTTAAGTATTAAATATGCTAATTTGTGTGGATAATCTAAAGAAATTTTGATTTTTTTCTGTTTCCATATTGTCCCGACTTAGAAAATGGTCATATTATTTTCCTTTTATTATTATAGTTATAAGGAAATAGTAAATGGTTGTATTCTGTAATTGGTAATTGGTATACAGCTGCATAAACTTGGAAAAGATGTTTGTTCTTTAGAATAAATAAAAACAAGTGGCTTGCACAAGCCGTATACTTGTTTCTTTCTTTTCATATTTTTTCAATTTTCGTTCTCTCTCTCTTAATATGCTTTTCCTGATGCCTAATCATAAAATCACACTTTGCTGTAATCAATGTTTTTCTACTGTTAGTGCAAAATGAAATAGTTTCTAACCATGGTCTGGTCACTGATAGTCCAATTCATTTCTCCTCTTTTGATGCACAATTAATTAATTTTTCTTTTTAGTTGTGAGAGCACTGGTCAGGACTCAGGATTTTTCTTTAATGCCAGCCAATTGTAGTTATCATTCTCTTCATGGAGCTGTAATTTGTTCTGTAGTATTTTTCTAATGTGATAGTGCAAAATGGTTATTGTCAATGGTCAAGTGATTAGTCAGGCAAAGCCCAATAATTTCTTATAGAAGTGCATGTCTGTATCTTACATTACCAATGTACCATAACATGTCTGATCATGTATCTTGACTCTTAACTGATGCCCTTTGTACGCTCCCTCCTTTCTCTTATTCCAACTTTCAGTTAATACATATATAAAACAATTTTTTGCAAACAATTACTATGTAGCTCATGCTTAATTTTTATTTTTTATTCAGAACATCTCATCTGCGAGTTTGGAACTTGATCTTGAGCATTATATTGTCCCATCTCCTTCAATTTCTGCAAGTTCAGCACTTGTATATGCTGCTAACTTGGCAGAGGATCCCAGATCACTAGGTAGTGGGTCTGCCAGCATTTCATCTTCCACTGGAGATGGCAGTGTTCCTTTGATCAATCAACCAGCAACAGTAAAGGTTTAACTTTCAAATTCATGATTATACTTTCTAAAATTGATTGGTATGAAAACATGTAAAATCAGTCCAGAGATATTTTGACATAACTTCGATGAATCTTTGTGGTTATTTGTGACATATTCAGAAGTCTTTTTACCAGAACCAGAAGCTGTGATGGATTTGTAGTTGTATTTACCTTAAAAGACTTTAATTGGTTGAGGAAGTAGATTCTCGTGTTCAACATATCAGCTTAGACACATCTTCTGTACTTCTAAAGTGTGACATTGACCAGCATGTTGATGCTTGGTAAATCAGTAATGTGTTAATTTTACTCTCTCTCTCTCTCTGTTTTCCTTTGATAAGTAACTAAAGCTTTGTTAAAAGTGTTGGAAAGTATCTCCAATATAGAGAAAATATCTCCTATTTTGGGGCTGTACATTTGTTGCTAATAATTAGGATTTTATTTGTATATTTTCTGGTTATTTTCCTGTATTACTAGTTTCATGAAATTAGGGATTGTAGATCATTTTATAACTAACTAGTAGCTGCACAAATGATGTTTAAAATGCAAAATGCATCTCTTGAGGTTATGAGAAAAAAGTAGGCTAATCGGTTATATGGATTCTTGATTAAGCAATATATCACATCTAATAGGCTATGTTGATGTTTCCAACCAGTTGATGGAGGTTAATGCCCTGATCCATCTAAGGTGTACCAAAGTCCTGGAATGGTTAAATCTCAGTCTGTGGGAACAATTTCACCTCTGCAAAGGGAAGATGATCAGAGGGGACTTCTTGTTGATAGGGGTGTTGGATCTCCCAGACTTGTAAAATCTTCCAGTTCAAATACTTTCACTAATCTTAATTTGGATACTGATACTAAGGTTTGTATAAATGATTTCCATTTTTTGTTTATTATTGAAATTTATTTCCACCGGATTAATTTACATTGCATCAAACTTTTCAATTGAGGTTATTAACAATAGTTGCCTCTGCTCCCCCGTCCTGGTTTAATGACAGAATTCAATTCCAGCTGCTGCTGGAGCTGTTGCAGCTGCTGCGATTGCTGATCAGATTCTAGGTCCCAAGGAGCATAGACATTGGCGATTGTCATGGTATTATTCTTGCTTGAGTATAATTACTCAACTTTTTTAGCAACACTTGTTATCACTTTGTTTGGGCTTTGAGTTGGAGTTTTGAGTGAGATCCAAAATGAGACAATATATCTTGAGAAGTTAGAATTTGGAAGTACCTGAAAAAAAAAAAATGTCACATTTCCATCTGTAGTTCATCTAATTTAGTAAAATAAATATTTGAAAATGAATAATTTCTGACTAGTTTCTTTTTCTTAGGTGAGTTTGCCAGCTCGAGGCAAGACTTACACTGCAGCTAAGCTTACAAGATATCTTCGATGGTTAGGTCATAATACCAAACACTTCAATGTTGGTAAGGTTGTTCACATTCTTGACTCATTCTTCTCAGTAATCAATAGTCTTTTTGTATCGAATGAAAGACAGGAAATTTGTCAAGTGTGAATTTAACACTTATGTTTCAATGCTGCAGTACCGACGCCTTAAGCATGGTTCTAGTCAGGTAAACTTAATGTAGAAGAATCAATCGATAGTTTATGCTTTCTCTTGTACTGTTTATCTACATTCTATAAACTGTGAAATGGCAGAAATAATTATCATTAATGTATAAATATGCTCTGATATTTAATATAGTGCATGTTTTTTTTAAACTGTAGATGTATCTCTTATTGCATGATGTACTGTACTGTTTGTCATGGAATTGATATGGACATTTGGTTAATGTTAGTGTAGATTGTAGAGGATTTGGTAGGTGAAAATAATTCCAGTGTCTAAGAATTCTTTATCTAGAGATGTTATTTTTCTAAAGTTTAATGAGTGACATCTATGGGTTCTCATAGTTGATTTTGAGGATGCAATAAGGATTATTGGAGTTAAAACAAAAAGGAAGGTAGTTGGTTAAGTTCGACTTGTGACATCTAGGGATTGATTCTTTGTAATTGTGTCTTCTCAACATCAATAATAATGCTACACACTTCCACACCTAGGACACACCCCATTCCCAATGCTAAATTTGACAAAATGTATAAATAATTGACATGGGGCTTTGATTTGACACTGTTAGCATCCTAGAGTAATACAAATTTGTGCATAAAAATGGATTCATAGCATGCTCTTTTAATAAATACAATATGAAGGATTGAAGATACTGATTTGAAATACCAGGGAATTCACACTACATAGAAGGCAACAGTTGTTGATGTTCTTTGAACTTTGTATTGGTTTTAGATGTTTTGCTCATTTCATGACTTTTTGTTGTTGATGCAGGGCGCTAATTATGTTAATTATGCAACATGACAGGCATGATTCCAAAGCATTGGGCTTTTGGTGTTCTCTAATGTTTGCTTACAGCTCTAAGACCTTTTAATGCAGAAAATGGAACATGGCTTTAATTTTCAATAATTCAATTTGTTCATCTGAGGATTCACAGATGAACCACTTGCACTAAAAGCTCAAGCTATAAGTTTGACCAAAAAAATTTTATAATTCCAATTCCAATACAGCCCTTCAAATTAAAGTTCACTGGGCAGGACATGTGAAGAAAACATCTGTTTCCTTGTGCTAAACTTAAAAACTACTAAACACTGAATTGTAATAAATAAGATGTGCGAGGTGGTTAGTGCTGAACTTTATTCAGTCAAAGAGTACTGGGCATTACCCCTAAAAATAATGTGTTAAATCTAAACATCACCATTTCGTTGATATAATCTCTCATACTTTGCAATGTATCAACTTTTAAATTGCGCTACATCATTGTGATCACTATATGGTGCTTTGATTCCCTGTTTTATGCTAGTTTCATTCTTGGAATATGATGTTATGGTACTGTCATGCTTTCTAGGAAAATTTTCAATCCATGTAATATTCTTCTATGCAGTCTGCTGATTTCTTTCGAGCCGACAATCCTGAAGGTATGGAGGCACGTAACGAGGTAACTTGTCTGGCCACTATTTTTTATTGATGTGTGAAAGAGTTATATTGGTTGTGTATAATTAGGTCGTAGATGTTTATAATTAGGGTGTGTTTGGAAGAGCTTATTTACAGTTTATTTAAACTTATATTATGGTTTAAGCACTGTGTAAGTGTTTAAGAGAACTTATGAAAATAGCTTATGATATGTCCATAAGTTGTTTTTCAGATTATTCAGTAAGTTTTCTAGATAGCTTATGAAAACAACTTTTAACTATATGAAACCAATTTAACCCTATTTCCTTTCAATTATGGAAACAACTTATACATAAGTACTACATGATAAGTACTTATTCAATAGGCACTTAATTAAGTTATTTACCCAAACAAACCCTTAGTTGAAGATGTTGCTTCTAGACTTTATACACTTTTATTACATTCAACTAATTTATCTTTTGACTCTTAACTTTTTAACATATTTTTTGTGTAGTCACAAATAATTCACTTGTGTTAAAATTATTTTATGACTAATGATCTGGTATATGTAGGAGCATAATATTTTCAGGAACTAGGTCCTTTATTAATTTCATAGTCTTTCAAGAAGACCTTAGTTCCTGTTTGGGTTTGAATCAAACACAGCGTGTTCTTGAATAAATTATAATATCCTTAGAGAGAGAGATGCATATGTTTAAAATTGTGTCTCAACCTACACCATGTACTCCATATTTATATAATGAACATAATAAATACAACAATAGTATTTATTATACTGACTGTTAAGATGTGTACACTGAACCTAGCAATTTGTCATAGATGATTCTGGTAATGTTAACTCCATGTTGACCTTTCTCTATGTACGTAGTTTAATATATCATGTACCACTAGGTAGCAAAGATGGCATTTGAAGATATGATATCTTGGATGCAAGAAGGTGCCAGGTAATTTCATTCTTGTTAGATAACTTGTTACTTAAGCATTCTTTCAAATTTTTTTTATTTTTATTTTTGCTTAAGTTTTAATTTGGATTTAGGTTGGGATATTTGATGCCACAAACAGTAGCAAGCAGCGAAGAAACATGCTGATGAAATTGGCTGAAGGTAGATGCAAGGTACTGTAGTCAGAGTCTCACAGATGGGTACTGCTATGTAATATGTATGATATGAAATGATATTTTTAATTTCGAACTCTTCTAATGTATCCTTGCATTTTTGTTACAGATCATTTTTTGGAAACAATATGCAATGATGTAGACATAATTGAGAGGAATATACGCTTTAAAATTCAGCAGAGTCCTGACTATGCAGAAGTGTAATGTTTCCTTTAAACCAGTGACATCTTATCTTAGTGAGTATATGGAATTGTAGACACATATGCAATCAGTTTTTATTTCTCAGATCAGATTTGAGGCTGGGTTGCGAGACTTCAAAGAACGTGTAGCCAATTATGAGAAGGCAAGTCTTTCAGATGTACTTTTAAATTTTAATGGCTATTTGAGGTGAGCTTTCGCTTAAATAATGTTGATTTCATATACCAGGTTATGAGACAGTAGAAGAAGGATCTTACTAAAAATGATTGACATGGCCAGTGGACATGGAGGGCAAATACAAGTAAGTTTTACCTTTAATTATGTCCTTTTATATGGCAAACTGAACCATTTTACATAGCTCATTGTCTGGTTGTAGCATTGTGAGTTTGATAAATGATATGCATGTTTGTGTCCATATAGTAGCTGTTACTTGATTAGTAAAATTTCAATAGATTCTAATAGTTTAACGAGATGTAAACTTGTGTGGGAAAATGGCATGGTTTCACTTCACCTCTAACTTTAAATAACTTGTACAGTATCCTTGAACCCACTTTGCGCCTGTCTTATTATTATTTCATGGTTCACTGCAAATGTAGAATCGAGAGTGTGCTTGTTCTGCAAAGAATCAGTGTTAGAAAGGCATATTACTATGAAAGCATTATGTTTATACAGATCACTTACCAGTATTTGAACTATACAACATAAAACAGACAAATTAGAAAGACTCTATAGTCAGCTCTAAACTTGTTGGGTGACAAACTTACGATCAGAATCAGACTGACAGAGTTAGGCTCTATACGAATTGAACCCTGGGCCTGTTGGTTGACCAAGCTGCAATACCATGTCAACGAACCACTCAATCGAAAAGTTATGCCAAGTAGTAAGGTTTATATTTTTATGTATATAAACTGTATTGTAAATAGAATTATACCATGAGTTAATATTGTTGGGTGGAACTTGAAGGAGGACCAAAATGTGGTACAGTACCATAGCCCTATACTTTATGATAAAGTGTAAATGTAACGTCATCTGTCTGATGTTTAAGTTAAGCACAGATAATATTAAATAATTTTTTTGTTTGAAAAATTTTATAGGGAGGCTGCTCTAATACTCTGGAATTTCTGTTGTGCATCTCCTTGAATTTTTCTCTAGCCATTTAGAAATGTGGTATACAGCTAACTTTAATTTGTTAATGATTCACACGTTCTATCTTTTGATTTAGGTGAACAATATCAGTGGCTACCTACCTGGGCGGACAGTCTTTTTCTTGGTAAGGTTCTTTGAAGAATGTAGTTAATTACAGTCAAAGCTTCTTAGACACACAGGCAAGCAAAACAAATGATTAATTAAGTTAATTAATAATATGTAACCCAGTAAGACAATATTGAGAAATGTCATGGACCAACTATCCAAAAGCTTAAGCTATTGAATGAAAGCATATGAATGATTTTGTATTTATTTATTTGGTTTATGAAATGGTTTTGTATTTATATCACACCCCCTCACGTGAACTCTTTGAGCTTGAAGCATAGACAACACACAGGTTTCAACATTTTGTATAGAAAATTTGGGGGGGGGGAGGGGAAGATTTAACTCTTGACCAAAGACTCTAGTCTCATGTCATGGACCAACTATCCTGAAAGTTTTACTTTAGCTATGAAGTCAGGATACATGAATGGTTTTATATCTCTAACAAGAAAAATAGAGGAAATTTGCTGTAATTATGACCTTTTATCCTTTGAAGATAGAGAAATTCCATACTAATTCACATCAATGTTGTTAAATAGCCGCAATAGTTGTGCTATAGCGCTATTGCATTGCTGAATTTCTTGGCTCCTCAATTGTGACTCCAGCCGCTATTACAGCTGCTATGCGTGTTGTGGTTGCAGAATGCATCCTGCGTCCTCTTGTCATCTCTAATCAGTCTCCATCAATTGAGCTTTGAGTTAATGTTATGTTAATTTTTATGCATTTTATTCATTATTTGCATACAACTTAATTTTTTATACATATATAATTGATATATATCATAATTTCAACTGCTATACAGCTTCCACTATTTGCCTGTAATGCTATCCGCTATATGATATAGTGGATTATTGGCTTTCCGCCATTTTCTGCGATTTGCAATTGATAACATTGATTCACATATTGCATCATATAATGTGTTTGGATGGCTTTGTACGACAAAATGTATAATTGAACTGCTGTAATTGGTCTTTTAGGAACATTTTCAAGTCTGATGATTCTGTTGATTTTTTGGTCATTAGTTCGTGGAGCGATGAGCCTTTCAAGGTGGCCTAAAAGTTTTTATTTCTGTGATGCTGGATGTGACATAAACATGTTCATATAGAAAATTTGAGAGTTGTAATTGGGAAAAATTAATATTTAATAACATTGAAATTGTAAATGATTAATTTAGAACAAATAAAACTTAAAGGAAAAAAAAATGAAATTGAAAGTAAATTAAGGGGCAAAAGCTATACTTCAGCCTTGGTGAAGTTTTCCACCTTAAATGCTTAAACGACATCACTAATCTAGTTAGTGGATTTTTTGGAGTCTGACTGAGGGAAACTGTGATGGCATTTCAAAACATAAAGGACAAATTTAAAACAAATAAAGCTTATTAAGTGACAAAACTGAAATTTGAAAATAAGCTAAGGGACAAAAGTATATTTTGCCTAACTTCCTGAGATAGTGGTTTTTGTTAGAAGATTAATGATATGCATTCAGCAAATGCTACTTCAAATCACTTGTAAGCTTGTATGAATACTTTTGTTATTATCTTGCAGGTTAATACACATCTTACACCACGGCCAATATTACTTACCCGGCATGGAGAAAGTCAGGACAATGTGAGAGGAAGAATTGGAGGAGACTCTGCATTAAGGTATATTCTAATATTGGCTTCTGTCTCTTTCAATGTAATGTTAATATTAATGAGCACATAGAAAAAGGTATTATATGAATGAAAATAATAATTCCTTTTGCTGTTTTGCTTATACGAGGAACTATTAGAATATTAAGAATCTAAATTATTTTTGTGTTATGAGTCTTATTATGATAAGACTTAAGAGTGTTATTGGCTTGTTCTTGTAGTAGTTGTACTACATTTGTACTTGACCTAGAATATTAGTTTAAAGAGGAGTATAAGGTCAATTTTTTTATTTCACGTCACAATTATTAGTGAATATTCCCTCTTTTCTCCTTTCGATTAAATCCCCAAAATTATGGCAGGAACCTTTATAGTTCCCTTTTATTAATTTTTTCTGACCTTCGTTTGGCAGATTTTCTAGGAAGCCCAAACTGGGGTATATTATAGGTTATTTGTCACTGGTGGGCCAGGTTGTCTGAAAGGTGAACCCAATTGTTCTTGGTAACTTCCTTTTAGTATTGTGGAAATCATACTATGATATTTATCTCAGTGGGAGGCTTGAAATCACTGATTGTGTCTGGTACAATTGGTTTCTGAAGGAAGATGAAGACTTTTTTGAATTGAAACCAAAACAGATTCTGTTTATTGGAAAAGCTCTTCTGCTAGAGTAATTTTTCAACAGCTCATCTAGAAAAATTCCAACTTAATAAGGCCCTTTAGAAATGTAAAACAGATCCAAGGACAAGCCACTTATTTGGACAGTGGTATTAAGAATAAAGAAGTAACTGAAAGTTCTAGCGTACACATTGATTGTTGGTGGTATGAGAATATATTATATTGGAAAATATCTGTAGTTTGCACATGTTGTGAAACCAGTATGCATTTTCCATATGCATTTTTTCACCTGAATACCTGATCAAACTTCACAAAACTATAATGGTACAATCACTTCCAATACCTTGGAAGCTCATCCTGTAGAGCCATTGCAATAGTAAGTCAGCCAGCCTGACTAAACCTTTTTATTGGTTAGAGAATGTTGAAACTATGGGTTTCTAGGTATTGAGGGAAGAAATTGAGAGAAGAAAGACTTTGAATAATATTCTCTTGATATTGTGATGTGTTACAATTTGATGAAATGTGCATAAAATCTAGAGCACCAATCTATATTAATGAAGTTCTTTTCTTCACTGTCTTGCTAGTTAATGTTGTTAGTTTCAAAATTTGCTGATTTTGGGTTGGTGTATACTTTCACACCTTCTCTTTTGCTGGAATATGTAAATGCAGTCCATTTAGTTACATGGTTCTACTTGCATTCTAAGGACTTTTGTATCATCTGTAGTTTAACAATGATTATTGTAGCAAAGTTCTTGTTTATTTTCTCCGGTATTGTTAGGCAGTGAAGTCTTTGTTTATTTAAGACTGATTAAGCACAGTCCGGTCTTATTATTAGTAAAAAAACTAAGGACCCATTTGTTTGCATTTTTTCAAGAAAAAGTGTTCTTTAATTAAAAAATATTTAAAAAATGTGATAATAATTACACAAGCTTTTCCATAAAAACAAATCAGAAAAACTGCCTTAGTGCTTTTCTCAGAAGCTAAACAGAATAGCTTCTGAAAAAATATCTAGAAAAAGCTATGTCACAGAATTGATTTTCTTAAAGATTCAACAAATGGGCCCTAAATTCTTGGCTTTTTTGTCCTGCTTTGGCATATCTTTTTGGGACTTATGGATACATAAGTGTTATCAATGGCGGATGGCTGAAGACCAAAATTCCCCTATATAAAGATGCCATTGCAGCCTATGATGCTGCCATAGCGGGCCTCCCTTCACAAATTGCCTATGGCAGTTGGCAAAAAAATCTGCCATGCCATTCTGCCATGGCACTGCCATTTAACAACACTGGGATACATCTTATCTTTAAAAACTAATAGCTTTTGTTGTTAGGTATTACTTTTGTTTCTTTCATCTTGCTAGGGGTTTCTCTTTGTAGCACTACTGTGTTTGGGTGTACCCACCCACTTAGCTGAAAAGAAAAAATACAAGCAGCTCTTTGAAGCAAGACTTAATCGAAAAATTGATTCTAACAGCTGTCATGCAAAGAGAAATGGTGAAATGATTTTAGTTCCTCTATCTTTGAATCATTTCTTATTGGTCGTTCTTTTAAGATGTGATATGTGGTTTTCTTTAACAAGAATTGCTATGAACTTTCAGCTAACTAACTGGAACACAATGCAATTTGTTTCAACAGTGAGGCTGGAGAACTATATAAAAAGAAGCTTGCCAAATTTGTTGAAAAGCGTCTCAAATCAGAACGAGCTGCTTGTGTAAGCTTATAATAAATATAGTGCAAATATTGAAATGATGAATGGCCTGTGATGTTTGTAACTGGTGTCTAGATATGGACTAGTACACTGCAGCGAACAATTTTGACAGCAGGTCCAATTGTTGGATTTCCCAAGGTTAGTGTCATCCTTACGTAAGGAAATTTGGGTTGACAAAAGTATACACTATTAGTGCTCCTGCACTTACTATCTATATATGTTAGATACAATGGCGCGCACTTGATGAGATAAATGCTGGGGTGTGTGATGGGATGACGTATGAAGAAATCAAGAAGAACATGCCTGAGGAGTACGAGTATGTCACAAACTTGTGATCTGTCTCATTTCCAGTTGAATACAACTGGTATATCAGATAAAAAGCAAGTGCTTAGTGGGAGCACAATGCAGTTTAAAAATGTTTTAAGTACATGTTATTTTATTTTGATTTTTCTATTGCAGATCCCGCAATAAGGACAAGCTTAGGTATCGTTATCCTCGTGGAGAGTCTTACCTGGATGTTATTCAAAGGTTGATGCATTTCTTCTTTTTAAAATTATTTAGTTCCTAACTACTACTTTTTGATGTAAATAACTTAAATTTTAATAATAATGCAGGTTAGAACCAGTAATTATTGAGCTTGAGCGACAACGAGCGCCTGTTGTTGTGATATCTCACCAGGTTTTACACTATTTTGATGTAAACTTGCCCTTGTATAGGCCCGTATGATTGACCTGTTCTAATTTTTGAGTTTCTTCAATGCTTTTCTCATTACAGGCAGTTTTGAGGGCATTATATGCTTATTTTACGGACAGGCCTTTGAAAGAAATTGCAGATATTGAGGTAATATATTCATGTTTAGCTGAATGTGATGCTCTTATTCTTGTATGAAAACTGGAGTTGATGCAAATGCCTGATTGAGTTCGTGGCAAATTTTAAGAAATTAGTTATTTTGGTGTTAGAAGAAAGAAAATTTGTGAGGTTCACCATCTCATTTTGTGAGACGTTGTAGTGTGAATCATGAATTTGCACACGATATCTAACGTGAGGTTTGCTCATTTACAGGTGCCCCTCCATACGATAATAGAGATACACTTGGGAGTTACAGGTGTCGAAGAGAAAAGATACAAACTAATGGACTGAAATGAATAGTTGAAGAGAAGAAACTGGAGGGAAAGAATTATTTCAAGTGAACTTTTTTGGTTTTACGAGTACAAAATGATGATTATCATGTATATTGTAATATTCTAAAA
>CM014734.1:63306474-63447110 GCA_004329165.1 Spatholobus suberectus | reverse complement strand
GTTAAGTCCAAACATTTTTTATTTTGCAATCAACTGTATTTTGTAACAATATTAAGCTCATGGAAACTGGATGAGTATCATATATTTTTGTTTGAGAAATTTATGTTCTTTCAAATTGTGATTGTCAAGTTGTTTTATAAGCTGAACTTCCTATACCTCAAAAGGCACATTTTACCTGTTATAATCAAAACTAATATACATCATAGGCTTACATAATTGTTGCATCTTGACACATGAAGCCTACAGCTGAAACAATAAAAGTCATTCCTAGGGTCATAACTATGAATGACATTGTTAAATTTTTATTTTGCAGACTTGCAGTCAATCATAAATGCTGATGAAAATTTGGCGTGTATGGATGATATAATGGAAATGCCACCCTGAAATGGAAACTGAGGCGACTCAAACAATAACCCTTCTGTTAAGTGTAGCACTACTGTTGCTGGTAATAAAAGTAAGAGTCGAGCGGATAATGATGAAGACCAAGATACTGTGAAGGTTAAGAAATCCAGGCCTAATACTTCTGAGGTATGGAATTTTTATGAAAAGGTTGGTCTAGTTGATGGGGTGGAAAAATGCAAATGTAAAGGTTGTGGGAAACTATACACTTGTAAGGGTGCTTCAGGTACAAATCATTTGAGACGTCACATTCCTAAATGTCATGCAACTCCTAAGTTTCCAAAATGTGGGGACCTTGTAGATAAGCAAGCTAGTTTATTGAGGCAATGGAAATTTGATAATAAAGCTTATAGAGATGTTCTGCTAGAAGTATTATCAAACATGATCTACCATTTAGCTATGCCGAGTACGAGGAGGTTTGGGCAGTAAATAAAGTTTTGAATGCCTAACTTTAAACCCATTAGTAGAAACACTGCAAAAGCTGATTGTAAAAATGTGTTTTTGAGTGAAAAGGCAAAGCTAAAGAGTGTGCTAGCTAATATTCCTAGTAGAATTTGTTGACTTTTGATGTATGGACGGCTATAACTACCCAAGGCTATATGACTGTAACTGCTCATTATGTTGATGAAGATTGGAAGTTAAATAGCAAGTTACTTTCATTTTGTCATTTGGATAGCTCACACATTGGGTTAGAATTATCTAGTAAAGTACTTAGGATGCTTAAAGATTGGGGGATAGAGGGCAAAATATTTTCTCTCACATTGGATAATGCCTCTTCTAATGATAGCATGATAAAAATTTTAAAAGAAAGACTTAATTTACAAAATGGCTTGTTGTGTAAAGGTGAATATTTCCATGTGAGGTGTTGGGCGCATATCTTGAATCTTATAGTTCAAGAAGGTTGAAGGCGGGTGAGGTTGCTTTATTTTAAATTAGAGAAAGTGTGAAGTATGTGAGAGCTTCACAGGGAAGGTTGAGGGAATTTCAGAAATGTGTTGAAGTGCATTTGATTGAAGTTGGTGGTGGTTTCTTGAGGTTGGATGTGTGTACTAGATGGAATGCTACGTACATGATGCTTGAAAGTGATATTAAGTATCATCGTGCATTCACTAATTGAGTTTTTGTGATAGAAATTACAAGTTTTGTCTAACTAATGAAGAGTGGGAAAGAGCAGAGAAGATATGTGAGTTCTTGGCCCCATTTTATGATATCACTAATTTGATATCCGGGTCATCTTACCCCACATCCAATTTGTATTTCATGCAAGTTGCAATTATAGAGATGGGATTGCATGCAAATTTGAATAGCCAGGATAAGGTGATCAAAGATATGGCATCAAGGATGAAGGCCAAATTTGATAAGTATTGGAGTGAATATTGTGTCATTCTTGCCTTTGGTTGTGTTCTTGATCCAAAGGCAAAGTTGAATTTCATAACCCTTGTTACAAGAGGCTTTATCCACATGATTATGAAAAGAAGGTCAATAAGGTAAAAAAAAAGGCTTATATCATCTTTTTAGTGAATATGTAAATCATTTGGGTACATCAAGCTCATCTTTACCTAGTACTTCTTCAAGCTACATGCAATCTCATCCAATGCCAAGGGAACATTCCCTTCATCCATTCTTCAGGTAACTTTGGCTTTGCAATATAATTTCAATTCATAACATTTCATTTAATTTTCTATGAATGTCTCAAATGTACTTATGTTGTGTTTATTTTATTGTAGGCATACCAACAAAAATAAGACAAAAGTCTTCAAATGATGGCAAGTCTCAACTTGACATATATTTGGGAGAATCAAGCATTGTTGGTGAAGACATGGATGTCCTCCATTATTGGAAGTAGAATAAGCACCGTTTTCCCCAACTTGCTATCATGGCTTGTGACATTCTGAGCATTCCAATCACAACAATTGCTTCGGAATCTTCATTTAGTATCAGAGTTCGTATCCTACATAAGTATAGAAATTGCTTACTCCCTGAAACTGTGCAATCTCTCATTTATACTCGTAATTGGTTGCACGGTTTTAAAGAAGTTGGACCTTTTGGTAATAATAAATTAGCTATATATCATTAATTCATTATATTGTAATCCTTTCTGTTTAATCTATTTTAATCTTTCGAACTATAGATGTAGAAGAAGTGGAGGAGATACAGTTATTATGGAGCAAACTGGACATGGAGAAACTGCAACATCTTAATTTGTTGTTGAACTAATGAACCTGTTTAGTTTACGACTTCGTTCTTTTTTGTGTATGAATTTTTAAACTTCTGAAACTTTTGTCATCTACGTGTATCTTGACTTTAATTGATATGACTTGCTTGCTTTCCTTAAATGAAAGTTCATTATGGATGTTTCATTTATTTTGGTGTTCTACTTTATTATTATTATTACAATATTACTAGGAATGTTTATGACTTGTCTAATTCCTTGGATAGAATAAAAGGAAATGGTATTGTTAAAAGCATGGTTTATCGATTGTGATATTATAAGATATTGATTTATTATAAATGGACACAAATGTTTATAAGTTGATTGTTAATTTCCAAGGTTGCGTTTTTAACTTTTTTATAGTGAACTTATGTTATTTAGTATATTAATAAGGTGTGTTAGTACTTATTAGTAATATTTTATTTATTATGTATACCTAATTCATTTGGAGTAAAGTTAGAACTTAGAATTAATTTGGCAAGGTTGAAAAAAATTACACATTAAAATAAGCCAAAAAAATATAGTCTATGTTTTTTACTTTTAATTTGGCAATGTTGAAAAAATCACACATTAGAATTAATTTGGCATTTACACGATCCATTTGATAATTCTATGGTATATTAAGCGAAAAAGATATAGTCTATGTTTTTCACTTTTAGTCTTTTACTTCTATGGTTAGTTGATAATTACTTGGTATAGCAACATAGAGGAAATAATTTAATTTTAAATAATTTGTTATGAAACAATTAAATACAATAAAAAATAAAATTAATCGATGAAAAAAAAAGGCTAAATTGGCCCAATGGCCCGCATAGGGCCAGGTCGGGCTCAAAAAACAAGGCCCGCAGCACAACGGGCCAAGCTGGGCCAACTTTTTCAAATGGTCCGTGCGGGCCGACCCAGTCCGGCCCATTTAACACCTCTAGGGGTTGCATGAAATTTGTTTCTATTGTGGAAAGTTTAGACACAAGAAGGATCAGTGTGTAGATTTCTTGGGGAACTTAAAAAGTGCAGATGGTGGATCCAAAGGCAGACAAAGTGATTCTGATGGAGAACATGGTGACTCACCAACCACAAACTAGGGCTAATGTAAGCCTTACTTTATATTCAAGTCAAAATTTAATTCAGGTGAATTATACATTAAATGATACGTTTTATTACAAACTCTCGAGAGTCCCTATACCTAGTCGAACCCTAAGAAGGTCCTCGGGGTTGGCGTGTCAAAGAAGATGATCAACTCCTATCTCTAGGGTCTACTTATTATAGGAGATGCGATCATCTGTTGTCGAGATGTGGCCCTTTCCTTTCTTAGTGAACTAAGCATGATCCTTGCCTCTAGTCTTAGTGGTAGATGTGATGTTTCCTTATTCTAGTGGTTGGTGGCTTCTTACTAGTGCTCTCTTGGTAGTTGGGCCATATAATCGTTTGGGTCAGTGGGGCATGGCTTACTACACAGCCTCTAAGTCTCATGCACGTAGTGAATGGATACTTTAAAGTTACTTAGGTCAGCCAAGGCGTGGCCCGCTACACAACCCCCCAAGCCTCAAGCATGTAATGAGTGGAGGCTTTGAAGTTACTTGGACCAACCAGGGCATGGCTCGCTACATAACTCCCTAAGCCTTAAGCACGTAATGAGTGGAGGCTTGAAGTTATTAGGCCAGTCAGGGCATGGCCTGCTACATAGTCCACCAAGCCTCAAGCACGTAGTGAGCAAAGGCTTTGAAGTTACTTAGGCCAGTCGGGGCATGGCTCGCTACATAGCCCCCTAAGCCTTAAGCATGTTGTGAGCATAGGCTTGAAGTTATTGGGCCAGCCAGGCGTGTTACAAAGATTTTGTCTGGGTATTTCTGGTGGCTATATCCAGGGCTTGTAGTTTTTCAAGGCAGGAAAGGATTTGTTTAAAATTTAAATTTTTACGCTGCTTTAACATGTGGGGAAGTGTGAAACGCCCAAAAGGATTGGCGGTTACTTATTGCGTTCTTATTTCGGGAGAGAGAAAGTTGTATGGATTGTGATTTTTGTGTGCTGGCTATAGGACTTCTGTAATCTTTTTTTGCTTAGTAAGTTGCTATCATCTTTCTACTCGATTATTTCTGCTTTTTAAATTACGAGTGGCCTTGAGCAATGGGAGGTAAGAGAGATGCTGGGGTTGTGGCGGAGACTACTGGTGCCATTGACGGGAGTGATGTTGCGGTGTCTTATGGTGGTAATACTGTCGTAGCAAACTCTGAGAATGGACGGGAGATTTTACTAGAAGTTGCAAATGTGGGGAAGTAAAAACAAAATAGAAATAAAACTTTTTCCACCGGGGGTAAAGGTTTGTGGCAGGGTTTAATACTGAAAGATCCTTCTATGTCTGTTAGGGAAGGGGTTTTCAAATTTTTTGAGTACTCGTGGGTTTCTAATAGTGTTAGAAAGATTTGTTTCTTTTATTCTTCACTAGAAGACATTATTAACCTTCAAGATAGGAAGGATCTGTGTTCAGTTACTGAGAATAGGGTTGAGTGTTTTCCTTGCGGGGTAGATGAGTGAGTCTTTATGAGGGCTACTGGGTTTGGGGGAGTCTAACTATGTTTATATGTATGAATGCCTATTCAGTCGACTTGATGTAAGGATTCTGTTTACCCCTTTTGAATGTGAAGTGTTGCGGATGATTAATGTTGCTTCCTCGCAACTGCATCCTAACTCATGGGATTTTGTTAGGGCGTTGGAATATTGTGTTGATATTTAGGTTTTGTTCCAACAAGGAGGAAATTCATCCATTTCTTTAGGGTTGGCTTCGTTCAACCGTTGTCTTGGATTTTTATTAGTGGGAAACCCGATGAAGAATTTTTGAGTTGTACACAACTTCGTTAAAGGGTTTCAAGAGTAAATTCTTTCGAGTAAGGTCAAAGGATGGTGAATGGCCATTTTTTCTTAACAATGAGAGGGAGAAAACTTTCTATTATATTGGCAGCTAGACCCAGTGAGCATTATGCATGCTATGCATAGTAGTTTTTCATCTTTCGAGAAGATTGAGATTGAATTTCTAAAGGGGATGAGTCTATTAAGTAGTTTTGATTTAATAAATCGAAAGAATGACTCGGTCGAGTTTGTTGTTTATATGGATATGAGATTTGTTTTATTTTCCCTTCCTTATTGTGAAGCGTGTTGCAGGGGTTGATGTTGTATTGTGTTGTTTGCCTACAGATCCAGTTCCAACAAACATGGACCAAAAAGAGATACAGAAGATGATTACGCAACAGAAGAAGGATAAGGGAAAAGAGATAGAGGCTGTAGCTTCTTTCGTAGGTACTAAGAGGTAGAAGAAGGATTTAGAAGATGTCGTGGGTACAATGTTCAAACCTGTGGAACTGGACATTGAGGGTGGTGAGCTGGAATTTGTTGTGTCCAAGGAGTATATCAGGTGAGATGGAGACCCCAAGTGAGGTGGAAACCTTAAGTCGTTGTGGGATGTATGCTTTCCATTAGGGCAACTGATTACTGAGCACGTTGCTCAAGAGGTGGATAAGAGATGACTTGGCAAGGTTGGTGGGGTAGCTGTCGCAATGATGATCAAGGATGCCGATTTACGTGTGGCTTTCCTTGGTCGATTTATGGAAGGCAAAATAAGGGAGGCTGGCCTTGCCATGAAGAAGCTTCGAGAAGGGGAAATCCTCTTGAGGAATGCCAGGAAGACCAAGGAGGCTTTGGCTATGGCGGAGAAGAAGCTGGCTAATACTGAAGGGGGAAGGGAGAAACAAAAGAAAACTAAGGTAGAGTTGATTGAAGAGAAGAAAAAGCTAGAGGCGTCAGTTATGGAGGCCAATGACAAATACAAGGATGTTGAAAGGTTATTAAAAGAGGAGAAAGTCGACCGAAAAGAGGATGTGCTGTCATGGAGTGTCAACTTGAATCCTACCGAAGTCTGCTACCATAAAATTTGAGGAAAGCTTCAATTTTGCTTTGAAGCAAGTTAGAGTATTGTATCCAAAAGTAGACCTGTCTGAGTGCAGCGTTTTGAAGGAGATAGCTAATGGTCGGTTGGTGGAATACAACCTTGGGGCGGACGATGAATATGCTAACAAGGAAAGGACTAAATAGGTTTGAGTTTCCCTTATCTATTGGTTGCTTTGTTGTAGTGAAACTATGTACTGCCCGAGTGGGGTGTGTTTTGACATATGAACGTAATTATAACGGTCTTGTAATTAAAATGATTGTGATAGGCGTTACTTTACTTCAATGATGGACTCATTAATATTGTAGCACGTTTTACTTGCTTTTGTTGTTTATTTTTGAAAATTGAATGTTAAAAAGTTGTGCCTTGAAAACCTATGCCTAGGGCTTGTGATTGGTTGGCTAGTTGGTGCATTAAGCATTGGGGGGTTCTACAAATAGCCATGGGGGGAGGCATTCTAGTGTTATTCCTTCACGTAGAGTGGCAATAAACACTATTTAGACTTTATAAACACTATAAGCATGTGATTTTCCTAGTTGGCTTTTTTACAATGGGTTGGGGTTCTCATTGATGTTAGTTACCTAATGCAATCCAGCTTTTTGCATTTTAGTGGCTGGATTGGTTAGGTTCCTAACATGTTGGGTAATTCCTAGATTGTATTGTGCAATTGAAGGTGATCTTGTGATGGGTGCCCCTGTTATGACGTGCATCAGGGGATAGGTAGTATACGGCCAGAGTCCCAGTCCTTGCATGGTTTGAAGTGACTTTGTCATGATGGTGGGGTTTAAAATGGTGACAACTTCTCTAGTACCATAAAGGGTCACACTTTTTCTTGGTGCATTACAAGGTCTTGGCTTCAACTAGGTGCCCATTTTCATACCATTATGGAAAAATGACTGACGTAGTCCTACCTTTAGTTCTTTGGGTCATTGGGGAAAAAGGGTTAAGGATACCATAATCGACCTTTCTCAAGTCATCATGAAAAAAACTGGGTAGGACCTAGAGGTTACATAATAGGTGCAGTCGATAGTTGGACTAAAAGGTTGTACTATTGGACTAAGTTATGTGCTGTCAAGTAGAGTTGTAATTACCTTTTAATATTTGTAAGACGAGTTGTGTGTTTATCTAGTGCTTCGTATTTATAGATTTTATGTGGTAATGTTGCCAATGTTTGATGTTGAAATGACAAAAAATTGATTTGAACTTGTAGATAGTATTATGTCGTCAATGTTTGATGTTGAATGAATTTCGCGTTGCTTTAGGTCTGTACTTTTATCAAGTGCTATGTTAAAAGCTTCGTATGACACCTTTTATTTCGTGATTTTGGCTTCTTCTTCTTTTTTAAACATAGTTGCGCTTAGGCTAATTGCTTGGCTTTTTATGTGGAGCATGTTTCTCTTCAGAAAAATGTGGTTATCATATCATGTGCGGAGCATGTGCCTCTCAAAAGAGGGCTTTTCCTTATCAAGCACGGAGCACGTGCCTCTTCGGGAGAGGGTTTTCCTTCTCATGCACGGAGCATGTGCTTCTTGGGAGAAGGCTTTTTCTTATCATGCGTGGAGCATATGTCTCTTAGAAGAAGGCTTTTTCTTATCACGTGTGGAGCATATGCTTCTTAGGAAAGGGCTTTTCTTATCATGCGTGGAGCATATGCCTCTTTGAAGAGGGCTTTTTCTTATTATGCACGAGGCATATGCCTTTTGGGAGAAGGCTTTTGATTAGGTCAATCGGACTGCGCTAAAGAAATGCCCCTCAAAGGAGGGCTTTAGGTGCAAACTTGGTAGTAATCGTATAAGAAATAACTTTATTTTTTTATTAGTCGAGGGTACACATTTGCACTTTAGGTGAGCCTCATTAAAACCTCCTAATAGAAAAACCCTTCTTAGGGACAAAAACTATTAGGTAGGAAAAAGAGTGCATCACACAGCTTATTTTAATTGTAATACCTACATAAGTGAGTTATACTCTAAGTGCGAAGGAGACTTCGTCCTTAGAGTGTTTCTAGTGCATATGCACCTTTTCCAATAATTTTGTTTATTCTGAAGGGGCCTTCCTAGTTTTGTGCAAGCTTGCCATCCTTTGGATCTTTCCGTGCTAGGTCAGTCTACCTAAGTACGTACTCCCGGACTTGTACTGGGTCTCGCTCTTCCTATAACAGGTCTAAGTTTGCTGGTAGTTTAGTGCTGTTGACACCTTCCACGAAAAGTTGTGTCCATAGGGACTGTCTAAGAATCTCAATTGGTATGACTTCGTCAACCCCATACGTGAGCTTAAAAGGTGTTTCTCTGGTCGTCGACTAGAAAATGGTGTGGTAAGCCCACAGTATTGATGGGAGCTCATCCACCCACCTTCTTTTTACGTCATCAAGTTTACTTATCAAATCATTAAGGATAACCTTGTTTGCTATCTCCGCCTGACTATTTGTTTGTGGATGTTCGACCAAGATGCACAAGTGTTGAATAGAGAGGAAGGAGCACATCTTATCAAATGTCTTATAATCAAACTACTTGCCATTATTGGTTACTAGAGAATGTGGAATTTTGACCTGGCATATGATATATTTCCAAGTAAACTTCCTTATTCTATAAGCTATAATAGTGGCAAGGGATTCAGCTTTTATCCACTTGGTGAAGTAATCTATGGCAACCACCATATATTTGCACTGACTGACCGTCATTGGAAATGGGCTAAACAAGTCTATTCCCCATATTGCAAATGGCCAAGGGGCGGACAAGGGGTTCATGTCTTCCATTTGCATGTTATGCATATTAGCAAAATGCTTGCACTTATCACATTTATTGATGTAGTCTGCATAGTCACTTTGCATGGTTGGCCAATAAAAGCTTGCATATAGAATTTTTGTTGCTAATGACCTTCCTACTGCATGACTTCTACAGCTTCCCTCATGTACCTCTTCAACAATGTTTTTGGCCAAGTGCTCACAGGAGAATCCTCATCTGTAAAGCCCGAGACTAGGATGTAGAAGCTTGCCTTGTGAGCTATGCATCAAGCTTCTTCTAGATTTTAGGGAAGGGCTCCGTCCTACAGGTAAGACTTGATTGGTTAAGCTAGGTTGTGCCATCAGTCATGTAAATTTGGTTTACCTGTTTTAGGAGGACCAATGGTACTTCAACTGTCTCCTGGATAACTGTTTTGTTGTTTCCTGGTCTTTTAGTGCTTGCCAATTTAAGAGGAGATCCACCAGCATATTTTGTTCCCTGCTGATGTGAGAGATGACGCAACTTTTAAAGGCTTTTGAGACGTCTTGCGCTTTTGCGAGGTAAGGTGCCAAGAGCGGGTCTTTGGCTTGGTACTCCTCATTTACTTGGCTGGTATCCAAGTGAGAATCAATAAAAACGTGGACCTAAGTTGCACCTACCTCCACGACGAGGGTGAGGCCTATGATGAGTGCTTCATATTTCGCTTAGTTGTTGCTGGCCTTGAAGCCAAAATGCAGGGACTGCTCAATGATCACTTCGCTTGGTCCTTCCAAAATTACTCCTACTCCGTTCCTCTTCATGTTGGATGCGTCATCCACATAGAGTTTCCATACAGTAGGGCCTTCTACACTACATACCGATGTTAGCTCTACTACAAAGTCAACCAAAGTCCGTGACTTAATGGCCCCTCTCGGTCGATATAATATATTCAACTCAGAAAGTTCTATTGCCCAGTTGATCATGCGGCCAGTGCTATTTGGTTTGTGCAAGATCTACTTAATGGGCTAATTCGTCCTGACTTCAATGATATGATTCTGGAAGGTCGAAGACGTCTGGCGGTAATGACCAGTGTGAAGGCTAACTTTTCTATTTGTTGGTATCGTAATTCAGCTCCTTGAAAGGCTCTACTTACAAAGTAGACCAGGTACTCTTGTCCTTCATCCTTTTGGACTAAGGTTGCACTTATGACTGTGTCACTAGTGGCCAAGTATAAGATTAAGTTTCGATCAGGGACTAGCTTTTTCAGTAAGGACAGAGATGACAGGTACCTCTTAATGCTTTGAAAATTTTTTCACACTCTTAGGTCCATTGAAAACGCCCCTTATTCTTGATGCAGTCAAAGAACAGGCGTAGTTGCTTGCCTACCTTGGACAAGAAGTGTGACAATGCAACTACACGCTCGGCCAACCTTTGAACTTCCTTGGTTGTCTCTAGGTTCCTCATGCACAAAATGGCTTCACACTTGGTAAGATTGGCCTCAATCCTTCTCTCGGTTAGCAAAAACTCCTACGAACCTTCCTTCCCGAAAGGCGCACTTTTTAGGGTTTAAACGGAGGTTATACTTCCTCAGGCAATCAAAGGCTTGGGAGAGGTAGGAGATGTGGTCGGCTTTTGATACCGACTTGACAACTATGTCGTCAATATATACCTCCACGCTAGATCCTATAATGTCTCCAAAGATTTTATCCATCAATCGTTGATAAGTCATGCCTACATTTTTTAAGCCGAAAGGCATTACTTGGTAGCAGAAATTAGCGCTGTCAGTGATAAAGGTCATCTTGTCTTCATCAATCGGGTTTAGCCTAATCTAATTATACCCAAAGTATGCATCCATGAGGCTCAGCAGTTCATGTCCTGATGCGCTGTCCACGAGCCAGTCGACGCTAGGCATTGGATAGTTATCCTTTAGGCATGCCTTGTTAAGATCAATGAAGTCTACACACATCCTTCATTTTCCACTTGATTTTTGACCATGACAATGTTGGACAAACATGTCATATAATTTATTTCCCTGATAAATCTAACTTCCAATAAAGGATCCGCTTCCTTCATTGTAGCTTGGTGTCTTTCTTCCCCGAGCTTTTGTTTCTTTTGGGAGACAAGCTTGGTAGAAGGGTCTACCATCAACTTATGGCACAAGAAGTTTAGGTCAATACATGGCATGTCTGCTAAGTTCCAGGAAAACAGGTCTCAATGCCACTGAAGAAAAAGCATGAGCTCTTATTTGAAGTGCGCAGGGAAGGAGGAGCCTATCTTTGTGATATGGGAGGGGGAAGGTCCGATTTGAATATCCTTCGATTCCTTAGTCGGCTAAGGACGACAGTCCTCAAAATCCTCCCTAGGATATAGCTCTATGAGATTAACGCCCCAGTAGTGTTATGTATGGTGGTGTTTCTGATGATTCTTGCTGATTTTGAGGCTCTCCATGTGGCACTTTCTCGCGATGCCCTAGTCGGCTCAGATTATCCTGACGGTTATTTGGTTGATTGAGAACTTCATTATTAAGTGTGGAGTAGAGACTATAGCCCATAGTTTATTGAAGGTTGGTCGCCCTATGATGACATTATAAGAGGTGGAAACATCCACAAGTAGGTATTGTACCCTCACCGTCTTGCATCCGTCGACCGGTCTAAAAGTCATGTCGAGGTTTACATATCCTCACATTTCCACCTGCTCTCCTAAGAATCCAACCAAGGGAGTGTTGAAAGGTCTTATCATATCACTTGGGAGGGCAAGCTTCTTAGAGGCCTCCCAGAAAAGCATATTTGCAGAACTGCCCTGGTCAATTAAGGCTTATTGCACCGAGCATCCCTCAATGTTAATCTTAATCATAATAGGGTCATCATGGTTGTGCTCTTTTATGCCTACATAATCATCATCAAAAAACGTTATGGGAGGGAAAAGATTAGGTTTAAAATAGGTTCCAATGATCATGACCGCACGAAGATGCCTCTTGTTGGCCGAACTAGTTGGGTCGTTGCTCGCGAAGCCTCCTGCAAGGGTGTGGATCGATCAAGCTCTCTTAGGAGTTCTTAGTCGTCTATCTTTGCTACAACTATCGTGGTACTTAGGCGGGAGTCCTTTTTCTTGAGCTTTGGATGTGCTTCTGTTTCGCTTCTCCTTCTTCCTGCCATCGTACACGTAGTGCCTAAGGTGCCCATATTGTATCAACTGTTCATTTGATTCTTTAGAGCTCATCATTCTTTGTTGTCATGGCCATATGCTCGATGAAAGTCACATCATCTGGTCTTGTCTACTTCAGCTAGCTCTTCTTCTAGGGGTGGTGGCAGTCAGATCAATTCGTATTGTACACGTTTTAGAGAATCTAAGCTCTACTAATGTTAAGAGGGGTGTAATGTTCATACCTAAGGATGAATTGATCCCTAGGTGGCCTTCCCGGTTTACGCTTGGGCTTGTCATCTGCTGGCCTGATAGAGATATGGGGTCGAACAACAATGAGGGTCTTAGCTAGCATTTCCCGCCGCCTTCTTTTGGCCGCGATGGCTTCTTCGACATCGATCTCACCCGCCACTTTCTTCCTGAATTTTGTCATGTCAGTTGGTGGTCTACGTGCTAGGTCGTGGGCAAAATGGAAGTCCTTCAACCTATTTATAAATTGCCTTAAGGTGGATCTGGGGGTCCAGATCCTTGACCTGAACGGCCTCTTGATTAAAATGATTGATGTAGTCCTTTAACCATTTGTCATCTTCTTATAATAGACTAAAGGCCTGACTCCATGCATCAATAGGGCCCACTAAAATCGAACTGGTTAAGAAATGCTTGGGATAATTCTTCAAAGCAGCAAATCAAGCCCCTTAGTAGGCTATCAAACCACTGGAAGGCGAACCTTGCTAAAGTAATAGGAAAAAACTTGCACAACATGGGGTTAGTGCCTCTAGTGGTTAGCATTCTAGTATTAAACATAGTCAAGTGTTGTTAGGGGTTATATGTACCTTCGTAAAGCGAGAGAGTCAAATTGTGGAAGGAATTGAGGATGGGAATTGACATTACCTCGTTAAAGAAGGGATGATGGGTGTGGACTCCGCACCCTACTTCCCCATTTGGTCGAGAGCTCTCCACGTCGTGATCCTGATGTGCCTTCATCCTCTCCAATTCGTCTCTGATTTTCTCATTCCCTCACAAGCTTTCTAATGTTCGCGCTGCAACTCCTAGAGTTATGCAAAGGTGTAACATCCCTAATTTTGGCTAAAAGATATAAGAATATAATTATGATCTAGAATGCCTATAAGTATTAAATAATAGTTACCTTTTTATTAGAATATTACAGGAATAAGATAATATTACCCTAAACGGGACTTTAAGACCCAATGGGCCGAAGGTCCACTAGACCACACACGCACACGCAATTTAAAAGAGGAAAGGAAGGGAGAATTAGAGAGAGAAGGAGGAGAAGAAGGGGGAAAAGAAGAATAGAGAACGAAGAAAGACAATGAAAGACCCAAGGATCTTACCCCAGAGCTCATCTTTGTGCATTTCCCAAGGTGAGTGCTTCCTCCTTATCCTTGCTCACCCCTTTGATTGTTTATTGTACCTTGTTTTTCCTTTTCTCCCCTTTGAACCTTTGGTTTGGGTTTTTAATGATTATGCTTGATTGAGGGGTTTTTGGGGTAGATTAATTAGTTGGCAATGGAATAAAAGTGATTTAGGATTATTTATGGTGCATTGATGAGCTTGGGTGGCCATTAATGGCGTTGGAATTGCGACATTGTGAAGAAATCACAATGCTAAAAAATCGCCCAATAGCTTAGCAAATCTTAAACGGCTTAGCAAATCTTGGAAAGTTCAAGTAAATTCGCTAAGCAAATTTAGATCCGCTCAATGAATTTTAGGTAGAAAAATGAGTTTGGGAGACAGTATGAATTCGCTGAGCGAGTGATAGCTTCGCTAAGCGTATTTTAGGTAGTAGGTAAGTTTAGAAGCCAATATTAATTCGCTAAGCGAGAGATAGCTTTGCTAAGCAAATTTTGGGCAGTAGGTAGGCCTGGAAGCTCTATATGTTTGCCTATGTTGTATTGTTGATTGTGGGCATATGTAGTTGTATTATTATTCTTGTGGTTGTGATTTGAATTGTGTTGTGTTATGTGTATATGATGATGAATCCTACATAAGAAAACACTTAAGACTTTAAAAAAACACCAGATGATGCCTCCTTAGCAAAGGTGGGAAATTTCCCTTAAGTTTATGAAATTTTTTTATGAAAGAAAAAGGTTTTAAGAAATGAATGTGTTTTTGAGAAAAGTATATGTTTTCAAGAAAAAGATGTTTTAAAAAGAAAAGATATGCTTTCAAAGAAAAACACCTCTTTAGTAACGTCAGGACCTCCCCAGTACCGATCATGTCTGAGTTGCATGCTCAACATACTATGGTGTGCAAACCACAATGAGGTTTTGAGGTTACCAAGGAGGGATGAGGTTACACATAACTCTAGATGAGTTGTAGAGGAAAAGGGTAGGAGGTCCCTTGAGCCAAATAGGGAGGGACCGTCAACCTCTCGACGCAGGAGAAAAACAATGTTCTTCCATAATGTATAGATGAGTTCTTCAATAGAGAGAAGAACAAGTTCTTCAAAAAGGAGAAGAACTTAAAGGGAACTCCTTCGATAACAAAAGTTAGTTTAGCCACTTTTGACTGGTCGTAGTAAGGGGTCATAGCAAAAGCGATGCCTTTTGACGACTAAAGCTCAGTCGAAGAAAAGATAGGAGTTAAGTGAAATCTAATAATAAAGATAAAGTGAACCACACAGAATAAAAACAAAGCTAGTAAATGGATAATGTGAATGCCTGTGTGAGGCATGTATGTTACCCTGTGGGGTAGATGATGATGTGTATGCCTAATCATAGGTGAGTTAAGTTAAGCCTCAACTAAGGAGCCTATATGCTTAGTGAGGACACATTTTATGACAAATGCTACCCGGTGGGTATGCGGGGAGTTTATCCCAAAGAAAGTTTATGTATAAGTCCCGAAAAGGCAAGAAAAGATAAAGATAAGGAAAGGAGAGGTAAGTCCTCACCAAGTGTCATAGGAAGTAAGAAGTCCAGAGGCGGTTAGAGAAAGAGTTTACTTCTTACCCAAGTGATAGAGATATAGTTGTCTAGTGTAAGGAGCAATATGGGTCAAAAGACTCAAGGCTCAAGCCCATTAAAGATTAGCAAGCCCTAAGTTGGGCATAGTTTATAAGGTTATGTACTAAAGAGGTAAGGGATTGGGAGTTTAATGTGAGGTGAAACCATATGAGTTAAGAAAGGATTCTAGGATAGAAGAGCCAGCTTACCCTTATAGTCCCTGTAGCACACACTAAGACATTATGTCTCATCCTTTTTAGTTTTCATGTTTTTATAGGTTGAGCAGGTGAAGTCCTCTTGGGAGTAGCTTGGGGCATGGAGCTTGGAGCCGCTGCCAGATGAGGAGTTTGTAGTTTGGATCTCCTAACATGTGGGAGTTAGTTTATGTTTTATTATTTATTTTTGATTATATGTTGTACAGCACATGAAATGCTAAGAGAATTGTATTAGTTGTTTTAAGCGTGTTTAAGTTTTAGTTTTCACATAGTTTTCTATGATATTCTTATATTCTAAACTTCCTTGTTTTAGAAATATAAGCAGGCAAAAGGTAATGCTCGTTAGGGTGTTACAAAGGGCATCCTGTAATGTTGGCTCTTAGCCATTATCCATGATGTTGTCATTTTGGGTGCAAACCATCTAGACTATGGTGGCCAAGGAAAAGTTTTATCGGGCCCCCACGATGGGTGCCAAATGTTCTTACAAACTCTCCGAAGTCCTTAAACCTAGTCTAGCCATAAGAAGGTCCTTGTGGTTGGTGTGTCAAAGAAGATGATTAGCTCCTATCTCTGGGGTCTACTTGTAATAGGAGATACAACCCTCTGTTGCCGGGATCGTGGCCTTTCCTTTCTTGGCAAGCTGAGCATGACCTTTCCTTTAGTCTTGGTGGGAGATTCGATGTTCCTTACTCGAATGGTTGGTGGCTTCTTGCTGGTGCTCTCTTGGTAATTGGGTCGTATGATCATTTGGTCGGTCAAGGCATGGCCCGTTACACAGCCCCCAAGCCTCAAGCACATAGTGAGCAGAGGCTTTGAAGTTACTTGGGCTAGTTGGGGCATGGCCTGCTACAAAGCCTCCCAAGCCTCAAGCATGTAGTGCGCCAATTTTGAATAGTAAAGTCCAATTTGGAGACTACAGTAGGGCCTACTCTTGTTTCTACTAGCGGTGGTTTTATACAAGGCTTCAGTTTGAAAAATCCACCAAATCCGAAGGCTACTATTTCAAATAATGGCAAAGTGCATAATTTGTGAGGTGGTAAAAATCCATAAAGGACAAAAAAGTTTGACGTTAACAAGTTAGGAGAAAAATTTCAAAAAAAGTATGACTTAAAAAATAAAATATAAGGAGCAAGCTAGTGCAATGCTTGCAGGGCAAGTTGAAAAAACCTATGTTGGTGTTGATAAAAGAATTGTAGTGCCTCTAGATATTAATTTGGTTGTTATGTACAAGGCTACAATTGATGAGTCCCTTCCTTTTGTTCAAGTTCATGTTGATCACGAAGCGATGGAATTAATGAAAGAAATGAGGGAGAGGGATGAAGCAAACAAGATTAGCCAAGAGAAGGGTGCATCATTGAGTGATAATGTGCAGAAAAAGGAGAAAGGGTAATCTTTTCCTCCTAATTAGATGGACAGTTCCTTGCCACCTATTTCTAACGGTTCCCCGTTAACTCTATAAGATGGAATTGTCATGGGATGACATGTAAGGGTTCTAGTACCCTTATAAAAAATATAATGTTGCAAAACAAAACTTTTTTTGTTATTCTAATGAAAACTCATACTAGCAGTGAGAGGGCTCAAAGTATTATTAGAAGAATAAGGTTCTGAGGTTCTTTTATTCAAGAAGCTAAAGGTCATTTTGGCGATATTTGGTGCCTGTGAAAGTGCAATGGCGAACAAGTCAACCCTGGATGTTAACTGCAATTTATAGAGCCCCTCGGGTGGCTAGAAGGCAGGTCTTGTGGGATGAGTTAAAGGAGTTGGTGGATATGGTCTCTAGTGAATGGGCGATCATTGGTGATTTTAACTGCACTTTAGCCTCTCATGAAAGAATAGAAGGAAATAATTCTCAAGGCCATAGAGACATGAATGTTTTTAGAGATGTTATGCATGAAGGCAATTTGATTGATATAGGTTTCCAAGCCAACATGGTGACTTAGAGGAATGGTAAGCTGGGGGTCAAATTGGATTGTTATATCATTAATCTTGCCTGGATGGTTTGTTTCTAAGAGGCAATGGTGGTTCATTTGGGGTGGATGAAGTCGGATCATAGGTCATTGTTGCAAAGATTGGGGAAATAGGTTTACAGGAATCTACACAAGAGACCATTCAGATTTAAGGCAACTTGGCTTACTTATATTGAATTCCCTCACTTTGTTAAACTGTCCTAGGGCTGCAAAGTTGATCCATCCACTTGGTTAGGTAAAATATCTAAGTTATCTAAGGAGTTGAGATATTGGAATAGAACAGTCTTTGGGTGCATCCGCAAAAAGAAGAATTGCCTGTTGAGGATACTTAATTAGTTAATCGTAGGAGAGGAGGATTGCTTGATCACTAGGTAAAGTTCGAATATAAAAACATTTTGAGGGAATATCAGTAGGTTCTAGCTGAAAAAGAGTTGTGTAACACCCTCATTTTAGTATCATAATTAATTTCTTAATATATGTGAAATTGTTTCTGATAAACCGAGAAATTAAGAAACTAACAGTTAATCTTAATTTCTCTATACCGAGGGCTGACATGTGAAAAAGGATTAAATGATTAGAAATTGTTATTTCGAGCTTAGAAACATTTCATATATATTAAAATATAATTTTGAGAATTTCTGAAATTTTTTTGAAATTTCTATGAAAAATGACTAAATTGCCCTCTATTGTTTGCTAAAACTACAGCCAGTATAGGCTTGACATATGGAAGATAAAAAAATAATCATTTTTATTTTATTTTTGGGTTAAATATTTAATTTTATAATTTTCATAAAAATTTTGGAATTTTTTGAGTTAAAATGACATTTCTATGAATTTTTAACTCAGAAATACCCACTAAATACTGAAAAATTCGAAATAAATTATATAAAATTAATTTTAAACTCTGGAAATTAATTTTATACAATAATAAATGTGCTCACAGAGTTTCAATGAAAAGTTCATTCATTTGCTATAAAAATCAAATTACTAAAGTTTAAGTTGCTTATATCGACTCTTGTCGATTTATCTGCAGAGAAAACGAAACACAAAGACTTGGGAGAGTAGAGACTTGGCACATTCATACCTTGCTCTGCAAACCCACTACCTTATTTTTTTACATGTTGTAAAAGAAAGCCCAACAAGAAAATCTTATACTTTAAGCCCACCTTTGTTGACAATGTGACCTATTCCTTCTTCTATAAAAAGGCTACTTAGGCCAGATTTTTTTTTCTCACTTCTTTCTATCCCAGCTCTAGCTAAACCTCCCCCTTGCTCACTATAGTTCATCTCAAAAATTTTCAAGCCACCAAAGCTTCCATTCTCCTCTTTCTTCATCCTCCATCCAAGACTACCACCTAGGAGCTTCAAGTGCCCACTTTTCCTCCTCTTCTTCAAAGCTTCACCTAAAGTATGAGGGGAGTGGGGTTGTTCTTAATTAAAATATTTTCATGTAGATGGTTTTGGAGTGGGTTTTAGCTTTTTGCTTTCCCACTACTTCTTTTATTTTCTTTGTTGTTGTTATTGCCTTTTACTTATGTTGTTGTTCTTTTCTTATCTTATTTTGTTTTTTGGCTTTGGATGTTTGTTTAATGTTATTATTAACATTTACATGTTGATTTGTGTTGGTAACTTATCATAAAATGTTAAAATTTTGGTTATAAACCACTAAATGCATGAACAAGAGTGAAAAGCTTGCAAACTTTCCTTAATATAACAAGAAGCTAAAAAAGAAAGACATTTGAACTACGAACCCTCCTTGAACCTTATGGCTAAGGCCTTCCAATGAGGACTTACCAGATGATCACTTTCTTAAGACAAGTTTGAACCTTTACCTCTTCTTGATTCATCAACAAAGGACCTAAAATGTGATCTTTTAGCATTAGGACAAGTTACGAAGAGAAAAATCTAATCTTGACCATTTTTTTGAGCTCATGATTTTGGGAAAAGAAGGAAACATGATGGTGATCATTTTAGTTCTTGATGTACTTAAGAGCTCCTAAACTTCGTTTGACCATTTAGGGTTAATAACTTGATGGAAAAAAAAGCTTTTATAAAGAAGAGCTTGATGTCCAGTAAGCTGTTTTCGTTTTCTACCTGAACATTACTCACTATTTTCACCATATTTCGAGTTATACTTAATATTTTTGACTGCTTATTTTTTTTTGTTGGAAAGTAGACAAAAATTTATCTAAAATAGGCTCAATACACTCTCAAAAAAGTTAAGAATTAATGAAGTTATACTTTTTGAAAGTTAAGGTTACTTTTTTGAAAATGTTAACTGGCAGTTGGTACAAAAAGTCGATTTTATAACATTCTGTTGTTTTATCCGAAACCCTTAGAACGAATAGAAAGTAGACTTAATAAGATTTCCAAGAATATGCATTTTGTCTATGTTCATTGTCATTTGCTATTTTTAATAATTTTTAGAATTTGAAAGTTATACACTTTTCTAACTGGGAACACTTGCAACCAACTACAAATTTTGAAAAATCACCATAAATCGGGTAGACCTTGGTTTTCAAATATCTTTAACATTTTGGAAATATTCTTTAGTTTAATTTCTGAAAATAATTGACTTGGTTGCTAAAAAATTGAAGTGGGTTGCAAAAATGACAAAAAAGAGCCACTAGTCCTCCAATAGGATCTCCTGATCCCTTTGTTTTGTGATTTTCGTATCTATTTTTGTAGATTTTTTCTTCAGATAATACTTGATGATTTAAAAACTAGACAGAAATATCTTTCCAAAAAACTTTGTATCATGTCAAACAAAAATCATTTATCCATCCAAATTGAAATCCAAAATCGAGGCATGAATCTGCTACCTCTGAAATTCGTTTTGAGCAAAAATATATGATACTTTTTTAGTTTGTAAAATACCACTTTTCTTAACACCTAGAACTTAATTGTGAATCTTTTTAATGAAAGTTAAACATCTTTTCCTTAAGAAAAATAACTTTTCTAGTTTTTTTACAATTGTAAAGAATTCTCATAATTTGATTATAAAGACCTAGTTTTGATACAACCCATAAGTAACTTGGTTTACATAATTTCTTTTGAATCATGACTAACTAACCAAACTTTAGCTTTTATAAAATGAATTAATTATGGTATTAGGAACCTCTAAGTAATTTAGTCCTCAAAATGAAAAATCAATTTTACAGTTAATATTGATTAAACTAGTTAAAATCTTTATTAAGTACCTAAGCATATACTTAAAAGAATTTAAAAATCAAGTCCTAATTGATAAATAATTAATATCTAAATTAAGATTTCCTGAGTAAACTTAGTTATAAAATTTGGTACTCAAAAGTAATTAGATTAAATTAAATTAGATGGATGAATCATTGAGTTTCTTTTATTGCTTACATGTATATCTAATTTTATGACACCATATAATTATATTGTCATAAAAAAAAACTCGACCTCTATACTAAGAAACAAAGATGTTAAGGAAAGACTATACTAGTGCTCAGGTGTACTGAGACCAAGAAAACCTCTGTCCAAATTATGAGTGTTAAGCAAGTACAGTTATTAGAAAATAAAGTAATGTGATGCAAGGGATATACAGTGGCACGATACCTTACATGGGAAGTTATAGTTAATATGCTAAGGAATGAAAGGCAGTGACCCACTTGTGGAGGTCTTGGGAGTAAGGTGTCGAGTGGTGAAGGTCCCAATGACCAAGGTAGCTTTCTTGAGTCAGGATATTCGCCTAACCAAGTTTAACAATCCTAACAACTGCTTAGCATTCTAGGGTTGGTGCGAGAAGTATACATTTGGATGGACTGTGAATGTCCTACGTTGTTGCTCTATCCCTCGATGAAGACGAGTACTGTACCATTTGAAAGATTTTGAGAGAGGTATATGTTTTTCCAACCATTTCTCAGTTTTGTAAGAAGTATGGATCCATACAGTGTCAAGGGTAGTTACTATAACTTAGATAAAACCTAGGTTTCCCTTTTCTTTATTGTCAGTTGTCTTTTATCTGTGAGTGATGGTAGGATACTCTACCATCTACTTGTAAGTGATTTTAAGAACAAAATAGCTTCACTCCTTTATTTATTTTCTTTATACATGACTGCTCATGGTTGGTACTTGAAGATGACGACGTTTTCCATCTTGCTTAACATACATGTTGATTACATTGATATGGGGGTTATATATTTTTTTTTAATATAGGGATTGGGAGTAGATTTATAGATACTGCTCTGATTAAGATATTTCTTCTTCTTTTTTTATATAGTTGGGGATGGCCAGTGTCTTTTGAGATATTTTTTTGATTTCCCTATATTTTACGATTCTAGTTGTATTTTAGTTCCGAATGTTTTTAGCTTCATGTGTACTTCAAAAACTTATATGTGTTTGGTTTTGATTATGACTATGTGATATGCTTTATTTTATTTATCTTTTAATCCTATTTCCAAATTCTATTTTACTTATAATTTATTTACTTTAAAAAGTGTGAAACATGAACACGCATAAAATAATTTTCCCGTAATTTTGTCAACTTAAAAAGAAATTAAATAAAGTTTAGTTGAGTCAAATGTGAACGAGTGTCACAAGTTGCACTAGTTCCAAAAGTTTAGGGCGAAAGGGTTATATTTTGGGGATCGCAATACCAAATATTTCCATGGAGTCATGACTATTAGACAAAGGAAGAATAAGTATGAGATGTTGCAAGCTGATAATGAGGAGTGGGTCAATGATCCAATTTTGATTGAGGAGTTGGTTACAAATTTTTATAAAATTTGTATATATATGATGGAAATTATCATGCTTTTAAGCTTTCAAATTCTTTTCCAAGACTAGAGGAGGAATGGATAAATGATTTACAAAGGCAGGTGACGAATGAAAAGATTTTCCAAGTTGTCAAACATAAGGGCAGTTTTAAGGCTCTATGACCTGATGGTTTTCAAGCCTTATTCTTTCAAAATCAATGGAAGGTGGTGGGAAATATTTTTGTGACCTAGTCAAAGGCATCTTTGCCAATCCCTGAAGGAGGTAAATAATACTTTTCATTACTTTGATTCCAAAAAGGAAAAGGTGAAGTTGATTAAATATTTTCGGCCCATTAGTTTGTACAATGTATCTTATAAAGTGTGACTAAAATTATTGCTCAAAGAATTAGGCCTTTGATGAGGAAATTGATGGGTCCTTGCCAATCTAGTTTCATTCCCTCTAGACAAAGTGGGGATAATATAATTGTGGCACTGGAGGTCTTTCATTCTATGAGTAGTAAAGGTGGGAAGACAGGATGGATGGCCATTAAAATAAATTTGGAAAAAGCTTATGATAGGCTGAAGTGGGATTTTGTGAAGGACACCTTGGAGGATATTAGTTTCCCTTCGAACTTGGTTAATCTTGTGTGGCATTGTATTTCTTCTCCTTTTATGCGTGTCCTTTGGAATAGGGAAACTTTGGATGATTTCAATCCAACCAAAGGAATTAGACAAGGAGACCCCTCTCTCCTTATTTATTTGTCTTATGCATAGAAAGATTGTTCCAAATGATATCCATAGCCATTCACCAGTCTAATTGGAAGCTTATTAGGCTGAGTAGAACTGGTCCTATCATCTCTCATTTGGCCTTTGTAGATGATTTGATTTTGTTTGTTGAAGCATCCTTGGATCAAGTTAATATTATCCAAACAAATTTGAATTTGTTTTGCAAGAGTTCCGGTCAGAAGATGAGCTTGGAAAAGTCTAGTGTGTTCTTTTCTAAAAATGTTGGTAGGCAGATAAAGCAACAACTTACTAATGCCTTGGGTATTCTTGCAACTAAGGATCTTGGGAAGTACTTGGGAGTTCCTATCCTTCATAGAAAGGCCTCTAGAGCAACATATCAATTCATTATGGATAAAGTAAAACAACTTCTTAGTTCATAGAATGCATCTTGTTTCTTGGGATGTGATATGCTCTCCAAAGAAGCCAGGCAGATTGGGGTTGAGGAAGTTTAAGGATGTGAACTTAGCTTATATGATGAGAGCCAACTAAAATTATGTGCCAGAGAAAAGCCACTATGGTGTCATGTCATTAGGAATAAATATAAATATAGGGTGGATGTTCTTCCTAGGATGGATAAGAACTGGTGTGGAAGCAACTTTTGGAGAGGTTTATGTGCTGCGTGGGATTTTTTCAAAAGTAATATTATCTGGAGATTGGGGAATGGTTTTTCAATCAATTTTTGGAGGCAAAATTGGATCCTTGGAAATGGTCATTTAATAAAAGAGTTGAATGTGAATATTTCATATTTGGAGCTAGATAAAATGGTGGTAGAATATAGTGATACTCATCGAGGCTAGCTTGTGGAGAATTTTGCTAATTTGCTGCCTGAAAGAATTGTTAAAAAAATTCTTGCTTTGCCTTCTCCTGATAGATTTACAGGCCCGGATGTTGTTGCTTAGAGATGGAATCCTAATGGAGAGTTCTCGGTGGGGTATACTTATGATTCGTTACAGCAGTATGGCTTTATTCCAGTGTCCAGAGCGTGAAAGGGTTTTTTATGGAAAGCGGGCCACGAAGTCTTGTTAACGAATGTGAGGAGGTGCAAATTGGCCATGGCACATGATGATTTGTATCCTAACTGCAGGGAAAGGCTGAAAGATCTCTTGCATTTATTTTAGGATTGTTGGCCTAATAAATAGGTTTGGGATTGTTTTGTGCTTGACGTGTTACGTGTGCAATTTTATAACGAGCCTAATTGGGGAGTATGGTTGGATTTTAATTTATCCAATATGTATCGTCTTTATAGCACGACCTGGAGCCTTTGTTTTGGAATGTTGCTAGACTTGTTGTGGTGAAGATATAATGATCTCATCTTTAATAATAATTCTTGGACTTTAGATAGTATATTCCATAAAGTCCACAACATGTTACATGAGGTAGCTTGTGCCTGGGATTGTAATGCGAAATTCAAGAAGGTTATTTCTACTAATGATCAGGAGAATCAATTTATTAGGTGGATTCCACCGAATTGTGGGGAGGTGGCTCTTAATATTGATGGATCAGTTTCAAATTCAGGGGACTTGGCTTTTTGTGGTAGTGTTCTTAAGGATGAGAATGGCGTATTTTTATGTGCGATTGCTATAAGATTAGGTGTTTACTCTCTAGGGTATTTTTCATGGCCTTCAACTAGCGTGTCGTGGGGGAGAGAATTTCGTAATATTAAAGTATATACAAACTCTAAAGTTGTTGTTAGTCTTTTGTCAAAAGGGTGTTGTATTTTTCACCCGTGTTATAATTTGGTCAAGAGAATCCATATGGTTTACAACTTCCAAGGATGTGTCAAGTGTATGCACGTGTTGAGGGAAGCCAACTAGGTGATGGATTGTTTAGCTACACATGGGTTGTTTTTATCTTCTGATAGTCATAATTTTTATGTAGTTCCAAACTTTATTTGTAACGCCTTGAGGGTGGATTTGACTTGTATTTCGTTTTCTAAAGGCTTTTAGTTGGCCTTAGATTTTTATTAATTCACTAAAATATAAGACTATTTTTTAAAAATTTATTTGTCCCTTTTTATAAGACTTTTTTCAAATTATTTTTTGTATCAATTTTTTTAACTAAAATACCCTTAATTATTTTAAAATAAATTCTATAAATAAATAAGATAAATTCATTCTCTCTCTTATGAGAAATGGACAAGATGACTAACACACATTAATTAACTAGGTGGAAAGTAATTAAGTGGAAAGAATGAGATTAGGGATGGCAATGGGTAGGGTCTGGGTAGGGTCCTATAGTACCCGTCCCCATATCCATGTTTGAAAAAAATACACGTACCCAGCCTCATACCCGCGTGGGTAGTAACTTTAATCCCCGTCCCTGTATCCGCTAGGTACCTATATTCCCGTACCCACACCCGCTACCCGCACTTTACTTAAGTATTGGTATAAAATTCTTAGGCCTTAGACAAAATTTATATTCAAAATTAATTCAATAAATTTGTCAATTCTCATGTTATTTTTTTATCAACTACGAAATTATTGATCAAAGTTTTATGATTAAGTATTTCTAACATTTCATTATCAATATATAAAAAGGCAATACATTCAATCTATCCTTTAACATAGTTAATATCAAATAAAATTTATATAATTTTAGATTTAAAAAAGCTACGTTCCAAAATAACAATAATTATAAATATTGTCAATAATATTTTAATTAGATGCAATGCATTCATTTGAAAAGAAAAAAAAACTTGATATTTTGATATAATTTAATATTTTAGTGGAGTATGAATTATTTTTGGAATTTAATTTATATATAATGTCAATGCAAAACTTTGTTACACATATATTTAATAAAATTTGATTATTTTTTCACATCATCTTATTCATCAATGTGACAATATGATGAATTTCTATTAAATATATGCGTAAAAATATTTTACACTAACAATACACATAAATTAAATTCTTATTTTTGTTTGTGCTTCACTACTTCTTGCAATATCTTTTTTATTAAAATAAATTAAGATCTTTAATATTATAATAATTATTAGAATTTATCTTTTTAATATATATATAGGTATGGGTATAGGGCGGGGTGGGTACTATAATACCCAAACCCGCACCCATCCCCATTAGATTTTACGGGTAAATACCAGCCTCCGTCTCCATCCCCATTAAGCGGGTACTTACCCTACTCATTGCGAATTTTTTGCGGGTACCCATAAGATATGAGTAGGATTGCCATCCCTAAATGAAATGATGAGTCCCAATAATTTTAAGGGTAATTTTGGAAAAATAATACAAATTGTTAACAATTTTAATGTTATTAACTAAATTAATCAACTTTCTTAATGGGTGTAAATTAGTTAAAAGAGTCTTATATTTAGGGATGGAAGTAGAATTTCATACATAAGGCTATGGAAGAGATTGGTAAAGGAAATAATAAATGAATTTCTCTTGATTATTGAGAAAGTAATTAGATATTAATTATTAGAGCTTGTTAATAACTTAGAACCATTTTGAACAAATGATCGATTTTAGGACTTAGAGCTAAGATTATACCTTGTGTTAAAATTTTGCTACAATTGAATTTTAATTATTTTATTTTCATTTTCTATTTTGTTTATTATTTATTTTCTAATCTTGTGTTCCTACTCAAAATCGCATTTCTTTTATTTTTCGCATTAATTACATAAAAGAAGTAAACTTTATCAAAAACATTTTGTGAAAAAAAAAACGATTTAAAATTTGTTGGTTTGATAACTATTAAGAAATAGAATTCAAAATTTTTTAATATGATTTGTTTTCATTTTTAAAAAATAATTTAATTTTGGCATAGTGGTCTTGGAAATGCTTTAAGGGAGACAAGGATGGGAACAAGAAGCTAGTGTTTAGAGTCTAGAGGACAGTCAAAACACTTAATACGTGTTTAGTTCAGTGTCGACAGTTGAGAACGTCCTAATAAGATATGAAAATTAAAAATTATCTATATATTCTTTTACGTTAACAATCTGTTTGGAATGCATGATTCTTGAAGGAATGATAATAAAAGGATAGAAAACATCAATCTTTTTCTTCTTTCTTTAGATTAGAACATCCAAGAGGATGGAAGAATTGAAAAAGAAAAAGTGACACACAGAGCCAAATTGAATCTATCGGTTTTGGAAAGAAAGGAAGAAAAAAGAGTGGGTCATACAACAAAAGACTAAATTACCCTTAGTTTTATATACTTCTTTTTTTAATTAAGGATATTTATGTCATTTTATATACATATCTATTTTTTTTCATTTTTTTTTACCAAACAATTTATATAATCATCTCACGTTCTACTTCTTTTCTTTCCTTCTTCTTTCTTTCTTTTCATTTTCTTTTCTTTTACTTTCTTTTTTAAACTAACCACACCATTGGAAAAGACACGATTTTAAACTCAACGTGATGTAAATTCAAACACAAGCTTACCAAAGTTTAAGGTAGTGAGAGGTCCAATGATTAAGGTTGTGATTTGAAAGTGAAAGGTTCCCTTTCCAAAGATCATGCATGTCGCATTTATAAAGATATTGACTTGTCAGCATAGTTAACAATTGCAACCTGTGTTTAATTGACTTACACATTTTTAATTCCCAATTATATAATTAATAAACTTACGTCATAAATTAACTATTACTCATGAAATTTTACTTTATCTTGTTTTACTAGTACAAATTTTAATCTAATAATATACTTGATCCTCATAGTTACCACTAATTCACATATAATTTAAATGGTAAGTTACAACTGTTAAAGAGAAAGAAATTGTGTTTATTCACATTCCAAATAATATTACATTAGATACATCATTCCTATTAGAAGATTGTCGGTCTTGATTTGTACTCAGTCAAATTGCTTTGGTTACGAAATTTTTGGCTTGAATCCGACTGTAACCGACCAGTGCTCACCCTTAATGCTACTCATAGGCCAGACTATTAATGTAAAGCGCTCGGTACAACTAGGCTAAAGTGCTAAGGAGCTCCTATATATAGGTAATGCCTGAATCCCTAAAAAACACACCTCTCTAGACGCATACTACAGTTAGTGTGCGTAAGAAAACCTTAACCGTCGTGGGATTTTTCTGAAGGCACAGCTGGCACTACCCTCCCTTCCTTAATTGTGAGACGGTTGAAGAGTCTGCTCGTGTGGACTTACTAAAGGTTCGACTCGTGATTGCTGGACTACATGATTGACAATGATATCACACTCCAAGAGGTAAATTCATAAACACAGTTTTATGCTCTTTTGCATGGATCTTGTGTTGGGAAAGTTTTTCTACCATGGTTGTTTTGGTCTGCGTTTTCCAACAATTTGTAGGGCTTAATAGGACTAATATGTTCTTTCTTTTCATTGAGCTCCTTCTTTCTTTCATCCTTTTTATCATTCACCCTAGTATTTCTATCTTCATTCTCAACAGTACTTACACCATTATCATTACCATCCTTCGTCTTAGTGGTTTCTATTTATTTACCACTCCTAAATATGATAGCCTTATAAGGCTTAATAAAATTGGTCTCAGCTTGTCCAAGAAACATACCTTGAGGTCTTGCAAAAGAACTTGCCTATTGAGTAATTTGAATCTTAAGTATCTTATTATGGATGGCTAAAGGATCCAATTTAGACACTAATTGTTGATGGCCCTTCCTAAAACTTGACCTTGCTGCTTGAATTACTCATTTTGCTTTGCATGCATCACCACAAAAGTCTTTAACACATTCTTTAAATTTGATTTTTGTGGTTGCTGGAATCTTGGTGGTGCTCTGAATTTACACTACCCCATCTAATTTTGGTCATTCCAATAAGAAAAGCTACGGTGGTTCCTTTAGCCTAAGAGTAAGTGTTGGAGAAGGGATTCTTTGATTCGAAGTGGTTAAGATTGACGGCCTCAACTTGTTGACTAAGAAAGCCTTCTGAGGTCCCTAACTGACATTTGATAACATAATGACATGTAACACCACAAATCTCATAAGGAAGGTAAGTAGATCTATAGAAGCCACTATGAGTTTATCAAATTTATGAGCTAAAACATCGGCTTTTACAACATGAAAATTAAAAGGATCAAGTTCAAACTCTTTTTTACTTTGGTGCAACCTCTGTTTTCTCAACCCACTCTCTATGGTTGCGAGCAATGCTCTCAATTAGGGCGTAGCCTTCATCAAGGTCTTTATCCATAAAAGCTTTTCCAGAGGTGAAATACAAGGACATTTTAGTGTTGAAATTAAGCTCATGGTAGAATGAATGAATCAAAAGCCATTTTGTAAGGCCACGATGTAAATTTTTTCTCATCAAATCCTTGTACCCTACCCAAGCTTCTAAAAGTGACACATCGTCTTGTTGAGAGAAGCTAATGATCTCCTTTCTTATCTTAATGATTTTGCTCGGAGGGAAGTATTGGATAAGGAAAACTTATTCCATCTATTCCCAAGTTTTGATGAAGTTGAAGGGAAAAGAATACAATCACAATATGACTTTTTTCTTTAGAAAAAAGAAGAAGAACCTCAACTTTATAGCATTTAGAAATACTCCATTTATCTTCAAGGTGTCAAAAAATTCTTCAAAAATTGCAATGTGAAGATTTAAGTCCTTTAACAGTAACCCATAGAACACATTCTATTGACCATAGAGAGGAAGGAAGGTTTCAACTCAAAAGTATATGCTTTAATTGATGGCCTTGTAATGTAAGACCGCAAGCCTTGAGCAATAAGTATAATATAATTCTTCAAAGATCACTTAGCATTGTTAGTTGTAGCCACCATTGTTACCGATGGAATCAACTACTTTTCTCCTATTTTCTTTTGTAAATGTTTCTTAATATAAAGGATTCTCTCTATCTCAGGGTCTAATTCAACTAAATTCCACAAATTTCTTGATCTCTTTCTAGGAATATTTGTATCTTGGAGAAAAAGAGAAATAAAATTTAAAAGAACTAAAATAAAACAAAAAAATTAAAATAAAGGAAAATATAAAAACAATTGTTTAGTGTACCTAATCACAAATAAAATTAATAACACTGACTATAGTCTATAGTAACGATGCCAATGTGACGCAAGTGCACAATTTTGTCAAGTAGTATAAAATATTATTGTCTCTACATGGATTATAGCAATAATTACCAAAATATTTTTAATAGGGCTATCTAGACACCAATTAATTTAAATTGATAAAATGGGAATAAAATGAAATTATAAAAGGAGAAAATTCAAATAAATAATAATTAAAAGTGGGATCAAATTTGGAAAGCTTTGATCTAGGTCTTAGGTTCACCACAATCGAAATCAATGGATTTCTAAAGATTGCCCCTTTTATTAAGTGAGATTTATTTTAAGAGTGAATTATCCTAATTTAATTATTGGTTCATTTCAAAATCACAATAATGTATTTATTTAGATTAATCTCTACTTTCATGGTAATTAAATTTCATCAAACCTACTAAGATATAGGATAATTCAAAGAAAATCTCCAAAAGACTGAACCTACTTTTATGGTTGAATCCTTAGGTTCAATTTTAGGGTTTCTATTGTTAAAGTTCACCTTTCAATCTTTCACTTAACATCTAATATCATATGAATAAAAAGAAATCAAATTCATAAACATGAAGAACATCTAAAATTAGATCAAAATAATTCTAATATAAATCAAATGGGGCAAATACAAAGGAAATCATCAATCCCTTATTAGGCTACCCTAATTTGTAGCAATAAGAAACTACTCATTTATGATGAGCTTATAATTATTAATCATGGATTTGAAAATAAAACTATCCATCAAAGGTATAAATAAAACAAAGATAAGGATAGGAAGAACTTTAAATCTCTAATATCTAAAGAACCATAGCCTTTGTTGGACCTTCAAAATTGTCTTTTAAAAACCTTGCCCTCTTTTATCTCTAACTTTTGTTTTTGATCTCTAAGTGCAAGATGACTCTTTGCCAAATGAGTCTCCCCCTTTTAAATTGGCCATGGTCTCTTTTTTTATATCTTGAGCTTCTCATTTATTTGTTTCTGGGTCCAATGGGTGAGAACCTAATGATTTCTGCTCAAACCCATTAAATTTCTACAAATGCCCAAATATACAAATAAGTAATTAATTGAATAAAAATATTAAATAAAATCCTAAAAATCTACATAAAAATATAAAATCCTAATGATATTTAATCTAAACAATATAAAAATAATATGCATATTTTACACACATTAATGCAACCAAGGGTTACACTTTAATGCTAATGGTGCTTCAAAGTCAAAAAGTGGAATTCTGGGGTGTAGAGGGATGTTACAATGCCCTTAAGGACAATAATTGATGGATTTTTTTTTTTCATGAATCTTGTCTTCAATACTGGTTTCATTACTGAGTTTTGTGTATGTTAGATCTTTTCAATTTTGCTAAGAACACATAGCAAGGCAAAACTATACTTAGACTCTACTACGATTTTTCCAACCAATAAAGGTGATTCTTAGTGTATCAATATTAGTAGTAGCTTGGTTTGCAAAATCAAGGAATAGTTAAATGTTTTGTTAGGTTATTTGTCTAACCAATAGTTAAGATCAAAGAATGAATCAATTGATAGTCGTTGAATGAGTATGATCAAGTATAAATAATGTAAATGTGAAGGTGGTTTTGAGCTTAACTCAACTATTGTACTATAGTGTGTTTAGTAAGCCACTGTAGTAGCTTATAAGCTAGTTTGACCAAGCTTGTTTGGTACATAAGCTTATTTTAGTATCTTTTAGCTTATTTTCATAAGCTACTTTAACTAGTTTATGAAAATAAGCTACCTTATAAGGTACTAGTTTTTTTTAATTTTTATCCTCACTAATTTATTTGAATCTCTTTCTATCTTTTTTTTTCAATTTAAAAATCAAATAACTAAATATGTTCTTTTATGTCCTTTTACATTTATTAGTCAACTTACCAGCTAATTTTACCAAATACTTTCAATTCAATCAGCTAATCTTACCAAACACTTTTAATTCAATTAGCTAGCTTATTTTGGAACTTCTACCCAAGGTTTTTATTGGTGGGACTCCCTAACTCACTTTATCCACAAGGACTTTTATCGTAATAGATTAGGCCTACCTAACTATAGATTTTGTTAACTTCTATTTCTTGTTTCCTTTCTTGGGTTCAGTTTGGTCCCCCCATGATTTTGTATTAGTTTTTGGTTTTAATGCAAGTATGGTGGGCTGCAGATGATTGATAGTGGTTGAGGTGCCAACCTTGTTAGGATCTCCTCCTCTATTGTGATGCCTTTACATGCCATCTATATTTATTTAAAAAAAAAAAAATTAGCTAGCTTATAAGCTTTTAGCTTTTCAGCTCTTAGCTTATAGCTTATAAGCTTCAACTAGCTTATAAGTTTTCAACTAACTCATAAACTAATTTTACCAAACACAAGTCAATAAGTAATAAAAGTGATGAGTAGAGTATCGTCTCACAGAGATTTGGTTGAACACCATGTACTAGTTACTAGTATTAGCTAAGCGAATAAAAAATAAAGTTGTTAGATTAGTGGTTAGTGAGAAGTAAAATAAAATTACAAAGAACATTTGGACTTTAATAAAAAAACTCAAAGACACAAAGACTCATTGGTGAAAAAATGTAATCATGTAATTATATAAAAAATAGATCTTTTTATGCCAAATTTTAATATGATATGATCATGTTTAACATTATGGGTGTTCATAGGTTGACTTGGTTAGGGTTTTAAAAATTTCTTAGCTAATCTGAACCAAACCAATTCGATTAGGATCAAGCCAATTTGGTTTGAGTTATTGGGTTATAATAAAAAATAAATTATTATATTTTTTTCAAGTTTTTATTTCCACTTATTATCTATTTATATAAATTTTTAATTTTAAATTATTGCAAGGTAAAAATATTATTGGTTTTATAATAACTAATTATTTATTTTATTTAATATTTAATTTTTTCTATAATTATTATTTTATATATTATTAATTTCTTTGCCTAAAATATGATAAAAAAGTACCTAATAAACATAGTCAAATTAAGACACTTGATAATACTAGACAGTGTAAAATAGTTTTACACTGTCATCTAATCACAAACCACCATTTATTGTAAGTTTGTTGTGTAACACCCCTACTTTTGTATATTAAATTATTCTGTATGTTTAAAAATTGTTTTTAAGTCATCAATGTATTTAGAACTATTAATAATAATTTTAGAAATTTTTCTAGAATTTATTGAGATAATTTTTATAAAATGACAAAAATACCCCTAGTTGACTGTTGGAACCAATCGGAGACTTTTTGACCTCAAAATATTTTGAAAATTTTATATGAAGTATGTCTCATTATAAAAACTTTATTTTGAGAAAAAAGTAGTGAAAAATATAATAATCCTATTTTAATTCTTCCACTGTTTTTTATATACAATTCTGAAAAATCAGAAATGAATTTTAAAATTCTGACTCCCACCATTTTGCTCAAAATCTCAAGATCTATTTAATCATGATTTTTAATAATTTTCCGAGCCGGAGTCTGGAGAAATTAGAAAATGACAATTTTATCCCTATTTCTCAACATTAAGAACTGACATGAGGAAAAGATTCAATTGACATTAAAATGTCAATTTGAGCTTGGAATTATGTCATATATATTAAATTATATTTTTGGAAATTTTTGGGAATTTTCTGGAATTTCTGTGTAAAATGCCCAAAATGCCCTTGCGTGTCTAATAAGCCAGCCAGTACTGGTTTGACATTCAAAAAGGGTGAAAATAGTAATTTTAGTTTAATTATGGGTAAATTATTTAATTTTAGAATTTTGATACAAATTTTGGTATTTATTGAATTAAAATGGATTTTCTATGAATTTTCTAGCTTAAAAATACAAAATAAAAACATATAATTTGAAATAAATTAATAAAAATTAAAATTCATTATTAGAAATTTATTTTTGATGAAAATTAATGTATTTATCCAGTTTTGAATTAAAATACATTATTTTGATATTAAAAGCTAAATTTTTCAAGTTTAAGCGTTTTTGTCGGTACTGTTAATTCACCTACAGATAAAATTTGACACATGGAGGCTTGGGACAGCTGGTGGAGCACGTCCCCAACCCTAAAATAGGTGATTCACCACCTATTTGAGATATGTGTCCCTAAATTGGATTAAAAATAAATAAAAATTGGATTTATGACATAATGGTGACATAATGGATGATGTAAATATTTGGACACCTAACCCCCCTCCTTCTTCTATAAATAGGCCTCAAATTTTTCAGATTTTCACTCATCCTTTCCTCTCCCAAGCTAGAGAGCTTCTCTTTCTAAATTTTTCTCTCTCTAAAATATTTTTATCTAGTTTTATGTTAAAATTTTGCTAGTTTTCAACTAGTAGAATTTCTCCTCTTAGAAGCTTTGCACCAACAATTCCATCCTCTTCATCAACTATCTTAGAGGTAATGGGGGGGGGGGAGTGGGGTTGGTTCTAAATTACTGTCACTTTGCATGTTGGTAGGAAGGGTTTTCCCCTAAACCCGTTAGGCTTAAATTTTAGTATTGTTATTATTGTTTAAAGTTAAACTTTAATTTTTACTAAGTTGTTACTCTGCCCAAATTTAGATTATTAAATCATAATTACTAAATTGTTACTCTGCTCAAATTTTAATTATTAAATTATACTTGCTAAGCTGTTACTCTGTTCAATTTTAGAAAATTAAAATGCGCTTGCTAAGCTGTTGCTCTGCTCAATTTTAGAAAATTAAAATGTATTTATTTAGTTGTTATTCTGCCAAAATTTTAGTAATTATACTATAATTGCTATGTCGTTATTCTGTTAAAATTCTGGTATTGTGCAATTTCTGCAAAATAAGGCAGAAATGTTGATTGTACTGGTGCTCAAGTTAAATGAGACCAAGGAAACCTCTGCTTGAGAAGTTAGGAATTAATAGTTTAGTGAGTAATGTAAAGCAAGTGACATGTAGTGACATGGCACCCTGCTAGGGAAGCCACAGTTTGGTACGCTGAGGAATGAAAGGCAGGGACCCACTTGCGGAGGTCTTGGGGGTAGGCATCGAGTGGTGAAGGTCCCAATGGCCAGGGTAGCGCCCTTGAGCCGGGATATTCGCCTGACCAAACTCGATAACCCCGACAACTGCTCAGCATTCCAAGATTGGTTTGAGAGTATACTTCTATAAATGGATATCCTAAATTGTTATTTTGTTCCTCAATGGTGACGAGGATTGTACCATGTGATGGTGTTGAGAGAGGTATATGTACTCCCAGTCACTTCCCAGGTTCTGTTGAGAACTATTACCCACTAATGGGAAGTATGGATCCATACCTAGTCAAGGGTAGTCGGATACAACTTAGAATGAATCTTAGGATCTCTTGTGTTGTCAGTTGTGTTTTGTCTTTGTTTTATGGTAGATTTCCTACCGCACATGTAAAAGTGATTTTAGAACAAAACACCTCACTCCATTATTTTCTTTTGTGTATGATTGGTCGTGATTATTGAAGACGACATTAACGCTCCATGATGCTGAGTACGAGATAAAGAACATCTCAACGAGGGAGGACCTGAAGACCTATAGTATTTTCTTTTTGTATAAGGGATAGGGTAGATAAATACTGCTATCTATAGGATCTCTTTTGATGTATATAGTGGGCTAGGTAGTATATGTATTTCGATGTACTTTTGTTTCTGACTGTTATGTATTACTCAAACCATGATGTACAGTTTTATGAAATATATATATATATATCTTTCATATTTTATTACCATTTCCAAATTCTGTTAAGTTTGAAATTTCTTTTAAAACTGGAAAAATTTTACACACATTTTTATTTACTTAAACTTAATAACTAAATTAATATGAATTATATTTAAAATTAAATGGGTGTTACATGTTGACTTTTATAATAAATACTTTAAAAGTCATACCAATGGTAAATTTCAATTGGTTGACAATGTAAAATTTTTTACTATGACAGTGCATGACCATTAAACTCTATAAAAAATACCCTATTAACTACATATAAAATGCAATTTCACAATAATTGCACACTCTCATTTCTTCTTTAACTTCTATCCCTTTTCTTTTCTTTTATTTTTATTTTTTTAAAAAAATGAAGAGAGGTACACCTCTCTTTTTCTTAGTATTTATAAACATGTTAAAACAAACTTTAAATTATTCATTCAAATAAATTAGTAAGTTTCTAATATATTATATTAGTATTTTTAAATTTAAGTATATAAATAAAAATAAATAAATAAATAAGAAATAAAAATATTGTTATTGAATAATAGTGAACTTATATATTCTTAAGAAAGGAGATATAATAAGAGAGAATTTTGACAAAGATGTATTTATTGTTAATAATGAGAATTTTAAATAGAGTTAATGGTCATGTACTATCAGTGTAAAAAGTTTTACACTGTCAACCAATTACAAATCACCGTTGATATGACTTTTAAAGTATTTATTATAAAAGTCAACAAACTTATAATAAATGGTGGTTTGTGATTGGATCATAGTGTAAAACTATTTTACATTGTCAGTGTATAACTTGTTTTCTCTTTTAAATATTAGATAAGAACAAATTAAATGAATAAGATTTTCAAGCAATAAAAATATAAAATAAATTATTTAAATTATGACACATTATTTTTTATATTTATCAATTTGATATGATAAGTTAAATTGAAATTTAAATGGATTAAATTTAAATAATAATTTAGCAAAACATACAAATAATAATATTAAAATAAAAAATATAAAAATTAATTATAAAATTCTTGATAAAGAGAATATAAAAAATATTACATGAGCTTAAAATTTTTACATTACTGACTAATTAAAAATTATCCTAAATTTAATATTTAAAATAATTATTATAAAAGTTAACTATCTTATTATATATGATAATTAGTATTTTAGTCAATTTACTACATAAAATAAATATTTATTTGTACGTAATTATAATTATAATTTATAATAAGCAAGTATATTTAATTTATAAATCATATTAAATAAATATTTTAAATATATAAATTATATTTTAGATTATTATAAATAATTTAAATTATGATATAATTATTTTTAAATGGAAATGGATAAGTAGTTAAAAAATCAAGTAACTAGACAAATATAAAAGGATGATAGTTTGAGATAATTAAGAGAAATATTTTTTGACCATTTGCATAAATAATGTGTGAAATGAACTCCTAAAAAGAGAAGAGAGGTGTTTGAAAATGTCTAATTGAAAGAATGAAGAAAGTGAATTAAAGATTCTAGTAAATGTATAATTGTAAGATGGTACAAAGTTTTTTGAGTTTAATTGTTATGTACTGTCAGTATAAAAAGTTTTATACTGTCAACCAATAAAAAATTACCGTTAGTATAATTTTTAAGATAATTATTGTAAAAGTCAACAAATTTACTATATATAGTAGTTTGTGATTGAATAACAGTATAAAACTATTTTACACTTTTAGTATATAATATATTTTCTCAAGTTTTTTCACAATGTTACTGTTAGGACATTCAAAAATTAAATTCATATTACATACTTAATAAGATATAAAATACATCTTAAAAAAAATCCTAAAATCGAAAGTTGTGACTCAAATTAACTTAATATTGTAAGATAAACTGATCCTAACACTAAACAGTCTTTTTTTTTTATATACTTCCTGACACCTAACAGTCTAACATTTATCATCCGACACCAAAGCATTACTAATTCGATGCAAAAAGTAAAACTGCAAATTATAAACTCGATTTCGTCGTTGCAAGCAAAGGGATTGAGAATTCAACGTCGTCTTAGTCTAATCGAATTTTCTTCCCCGCAGTCTCGCAACCTCCGCAGTCGGATTCGCTGGTTTTGTCGGTAGTTCGCGCTCGATCCTCCTCTTTCATCCCAAGACTCTCTCCCCTTTGCCGTAAGTCTATGTCCCCTTTTTCTGGATATTGGTGTAGTGACAGAGTGTTTTATTTGTAGCTCAATTTTATGTTATTTACAATTATAATATAGTATTGGCTAGGTCTTAGGTCCAATTTTGTGTTCATAATTAACATGCTAGAATGGTACTGATTCTCCCTGCATTCGATTTTTCACTCATTTACGCATTTAGCAATTTGAAACCGTCGGATGAAGGTCAAATGAATTATATTTAATCTCGTAAATCAGAGTTAAAACACGCATTTAAAATCTGAACTGTGACTGTGAAGCAAAATTGACTGCACTAAATCCGGTTCCACTGCTTCTGCGAGTTACATGCGTTACCTCAATAAACTGAGTTTGAATTAACCATCTCTTCTATTCCATGTGTTTGTTTCATGGGAGTTTTATACTAAGAGGCTTGTTTGCAGCTTCGAATATATTGTCAATTTTACTTTGTGATCAAATTTTTCATGCCTTGCTTTAATGTCGTAATATTATATTGTTTTGTTATTTGCAGGATGTTTACAGTGAGATTGTGGTTCACTTAAAGAGGTTAGGAAGGAAGGATCCTGCCACTAAGGAAATCTTGGATTAACTTTTGTGCCAGTTCATGAGAATATCTATCATGTCCTCTTTTGATGCACTTGTCCAATTCCTCTTTAAATTTGCAGATTTACCCCTTTATCAATTAGCCAATTATAGATGATGAATATTGAATACAAGTATGCTTAAAATGTAAATAGAAAGACATATCGTTTTTTATTTTTGTTCTTTAGAATCATGGTGGTGCTACTTCCTGTGTTAGAATGTGAAATTTGGTGAGTTTGTTTGAAGCTGAATTCAATGACATTGGTAATCATTTCTTGGTGCTTTGCGTTGAATGTAAGATGTTGGACATCATAGACATGGCTGTACAACAGATGGTGCATAACATGGGATATGTTGGATGTATGTCTCCACATCTAAAAAGAAGTCCATATTAATGTTTAGGCTAATTCAATGAATTGTGTTGATAAATTTCAGAGTCCAAAAAGTTTCAAAACATGACCAATAAGGCAATAGCCATACATTTCTTGCACGTTGTCCTTCAATGTGTATGGGTCCTATGACCAAGTCTTATTCTCATCTTGGGAAAAAGCAGTCAGTGCAGCTGCTGGCTGCAACATCTGATTCCATTCTCTACAACCCGTGTCATTTTTTCTTTAATCTTTATGATACACGTAAATAAAAAATGAATCTTCTGAAACGCCTTGCCTTTATTTTATTTTTACTTTTAATAATTTTGTGCAAGTAGTGGTGCGAGGTTGAGAGAGAACAAGTAAACAAAGCAAAGATGGAATTGGGAACCTCAGAGTCGTCATATCCAGGGTCAGGGAATTGGGAGATCCCAGTTGATCTGTTCGGTTCCAAAAAACATGCCGGAGTCTCACGTGGCGTTCTAGCTTTCGCGGATGAGTCTGGTAACATAGTCTTCAGGGTGAACCACCACCCACCCAATCCTAACGCATCACCCCTTCCTAAGGACAAGAAACTCTTGCTTGATGCCTCAGGCAATCCCCTCTTCTCCATCTACCACTATCACGTTAGTCTCTCTTCTCTTATTTTCCTTCTTTTTTAAAAATAAGAAATAAAATTTGGCATTTTTTTAAAAATATGAATTTTCTTTTCTATTTTTAATTTTGGTAGAATGGGTCTTGGAAATGCTATAAGGGAGACAACGATGGGAACCATGAGCTGGTGTTCAGAGTGCAGAGGACCCTCAAAACACTTACTAGAGTTGAGTTAGAGGTGCTTTTCCATGGTGAGAGGTCCAATGATGAAGGTTGTGATTTGAAAGTAATGGGTTCCCCTTTCCGGAGATCATGCAGCATCTATAAAGATGTTGACTTGGTGGCACAGGTACCGAATTCAAGCTTTATTTAAGTGAGTTAGTGACTAAAGTTGGATAAAATTGATTTTGATAGAACTAATTTTGAACTGTTAAACATAATTGAGATGTATGGTCAAATTAAGCTCAATTTTAAATCTTACATTGGAACATGTGTCACAGTGAGAGGAATTGATTATGATATGTAGCCAAACAAGCACTTAGGCATTTTTAATTCCCAGTTATAATTTATAAACTTCTGCCATAAATAAATTAACTGTTACTTATGAAATTTTACTCTATCTTGTTCTACTAGTACAAATATCATAATCTAATTACATTCTAGATTGTCATAGTTACCACCCGTCCATGTATAATTGAAATTAGTTGAATGGTAAGTTACAACTATTAAAGCCCAAGAAACTGTGTATTCAGATTCCAAATAATATTACATTAGACACATTATGCCTTCTGAAGATTGAAGATATGAAAGTGAAGCAGAAGAATTATTCAGTGTATGAATTAAACTACAGGCTTGAATTGATAAGAATGTGGTCACGATTTTAAAGCTGAGATTTGGATATTATGACAGAGGAGTGGTCTGATGTATCTATATTTCTTAGTGTCGTTCTATAATCATATTGTATAATGCATCTAGAACATGCAGAAGAGAGGAATTTTAAAAGATTTGTATCCCATGGAACACGTTTAGATAGAGAGAAAATGTTTACACTCTAGAATATTGCAAATGTGTCATGTAGAAAGTGCATTACATTCCAAGAGATCAAAAGATTGATTCTGATTTATTCTTTTGTGCAGAGTAGCCTGATGTACAAGCTCCACCAAATATATGCCAGTAGGGGTAAATTTCGCCTCACAATTTTTCCCGGGACTATTGACCATGCTATTATTGTGGCTTTGTTTGTGATATTTTTGAGTGGAAGAAAATAGTATCATTAACCCACGACATGCAACTGCAAGAAGAAAAAAAGGTTTTGATTTATGATCTTTTCTGTGTCTCATACACAGATTTATTTTGCACTTATCATTAGTTCACTGACCAAAAAGGGGAGGAAATGAGGCATTGTTTCTTATAAGAAGCGATGTTTTATTTCAACTGGTACGAGATCCTAGTCCCAGAAACATTTTCATTGTTATAGCACTAAGCAACTCATGAAACATTTGTCATTATCCTTATGATAAAGCGCTTATTTCAGCAATCTTCATTCTCACTATTCATGTGGCATATAGCATGTATATAATCAACGACTCCAAAAAGATGCTTTGATGTATTCAAATACAGGTATAGATTTGGAGGTAGCAATCAAGATTTAGAATAAAGATCCAACCGTAGAGAACTAAAGGCTCGTCAAACAGAATATCTGTACTAAAATTAGCTTCAGCGATCAAATTATTTACTTATTTATTGAGTGAAATTAGTGAAATTGGACACATTTTTAGATCGTAAGTCCAAGCTAGTATGGTTTAGTTTTTGACCCGTGTCTTCATTCTTAAAAGCCAAGTAAATGTCATCTTAGTTATTTAGCACTAGCAACAATAATATATTTGGCCCGCGTAATTCTGATAACGATGACATACACCCATATAGCCGGGTTGCTTTGTGGGTGTGTTTATTGTTCGAGGTGCCTATAATGCTCAATTAGCTTTTGATAACCAGAATATAGACGGACACAGATCCTCTTCGAAAAGGGTGAGATTTTTAAGGTGGAAGGTTGGACAAGATAAATTGATGACCAACAAGCTGAGACACGTGCGGTGTGGGGCTTGGTAGGTCCTTTTTCTCACCACTGTTTCCGAATCCTGTGTGTGGAGATCGTAGTCACCGTACTGTTTACATTTTAAGAGCCTGTCTCTAAGCTAGCTTTACTGTGGAACCAAACCATGCAGACTTGAGTGAAAAATTCGCATAGATCAAGGGTGTGTTTGAAAATTTGTTTGGAGCCTTGTAAATGAAACATTCCACTTTTTAAAGCAGCAAACATAGAGGGAAGGAAAGAGATAAAGGAATTTCAAACACACACCAAGATGTATACTGGTAGCAATTTAGCAAGTGTAACATTAGCAAGTAGCAGTCCTAGTTGGACAAGTGAGTGTTAAGGATTAAACTCTAATTTCTAAATTTTTTAATGATGAAAGTGTTAAATCGGTATATTTGCAAACAATAAGAATTATGTGCTGTACGAGTGAATTGCACTTTTGAAAAAACTCTGAAGAGGATGATTATGAAGAGAGTCTCCTAGACACGATAATATTTAGTAACATTTTCATAACAAGACTTATAAAGATACCTTGACTAAAAATATCTGTTTATTTGCAAAATAAATCATTTTATGTGTTCGCTTATAAAGGAAAATTATTAGCCATTATTATAACAAATGAGATTATACAATAATAAATTATTTGTACTTATATTAAGTAATAAAATGATTAGAGTGTATTTAACAACTTTTCCCAACTAACGTATAACTTATTTTACTAACTTAAAAACTTATTTGACCAGTGTTGAGTAAAAAAGTTTATCTTATTAGTTTATAGCGATTTTTTTATGGGATAAAGGGACAAGAAGTTAATAATCACGAGAGAACACGACTGCTGCTTTATCAGTTAAGAGCTATAAAATTGTGGGCCATTCTTCATGCTATAAAATTGGTCTTGAGTAGAGGTTTCACAAATTTGATGGTTGAAAGCGACTCCTCCACTGCTATCAGATTGCTTAAGTTTGGAGTGCATCTGCATCATCCTTGTTACCACCTTTTCAGGGCTATTTCTTCCAGTCTGAGAGCTGCCAATAATTTCACCTGCAACCATGTCTACAGAGAAGCCAACGCCTCAGCAGATGCTCTAGCTGGTTATGGGATGTACATTGATACAGATATCAGGATTTTTGATTTTGTTCCCGATCTCCTCCATCTTACACTACTAGCTGATAGTTCAGCTGTCTTTTTTCGTTAGTTTGTTTTTCTTTGGCCTTTAGGCCCTTCAGTCATAAAAAAAAAATCAGTTAAGAGCTGCAAATTTATAAAAGCAGCGGTCACTTCAAATACTCTGGAAATTTACAGCGATTTTTTAAAATGACGTTTCAACTTATAACTTATATCTAAATATAATTTTTCCATTTTTTTTTCAAGTATTTTAATATAATCCGTTGAAATAGAACGGAAATGTCATGAGCAGTGTTTTTTTTTTTTTTGGTAGAGGTCACTATCTCCTCTGAAAGCAATTTTATTCGAGCTGAATAGAACTACTATGATTGGTAAAGTTTTTTTTCCGAATATTTAATGCAACTGCATATCTAAGACACGAACTCGAGACCACTAGTTAAGAACCCTTTTGAGGTATTTTTGGTTGTGAGTTTTGAAAATTTCAAAAACTACAACCAAGTTTTAGTTTTTAACAATTAGTTTTAGTTTTAGTTTTTTCCTTTCTTTCTAATTTTTGGTTTTAAAATAAACCCACTTTGAAATTTGTTATTATGTTAAAATTAGTTTAAACATACGTTTGTGTGGTGACAACAATGGTGGTAGTGACGGCAACAATGATGGTGGCAGCGATGGTAATGCCGACAGTGACGGTTGTGGCGGTTCTAACGGCGACAGTTGTGGCAGTACCAGTGGTGATTGTGGCAGTGCCAGTGATGGTGATGGTGGTAGCAAAGTCAGTGGTGTTGGCGGCGGCACTGGTTGTCATGGCAGTGAAAATGGTAGTGGTGATGAAGCTTGTAGTGGTGGAGGCGATGTCGGTGGTCGTGGTCATAGTAGTGGTGGCGGCGGTGATGATAACGGTGGTGGTGGTGGTGGTGACGGTGGTTGCGGCGATGGAGGCAACAATAGTACTGGCGGTGGTTGTGGTGGTGGTGACGAGAAAAGTTATTATCAAATATAGTGATGTGTATCTTTTTTTAAAACTAAACACCAAATTCACAAATCTTTTTTCTTGGTTTTGAAAATGTATATAAAAGTGTTTTGAAATCAAGTTAAAAACTATTTCATCTCCATTTTAGCTAAATGCATTTTGTTTTGAAAATTGCATTTGAAAACCAAAACCCAAAAACTCACAACCACCCCAATCGGGCCCTAAGTTAGAACAACCATTTGTCAATTGATCTACGTACTTGGTGGTAAATGTCATGAGCAGTGTTGCAAACAATGAGTGGTAGTGTTACTTTTATAATTCCTATATATGTTTTTATTAGTTTTTTAAAATTAAATGCATTTTTAACATAAATAAATATTAATTTTATGTTAAGAAAAACAATATATTAAAAATTTAGATCTCTCTTTTATTTTTATTTAATTTCTTAAAAAATTATATAATTTTTATAACATATTTTTTAAAAATAATAAATAATTTATGTTAATAAAAAAGTAATAGAATAAAAATTTAAAAATTTTAATTAATATGAAAATATTTTATATAATTTATTTATTTCCTACCATTCTCTTTTCTATTCATCTAAATTAGGAGAGAGAAAATTTTTCTACTTTTTTTTTATTTCTCTCCATCCAAACAATTTATTTTTTCACTCTATTTCTCTTTATTTTCATCACTCCTATTCCTACCTTCTTATTTTATTCTTCTCTATTTCACTGATACTCCAAACAAAACATTACAGTCTCTTAAGATATCACACCATTTATTTTAATTATTACAAAATTCAGTGTTTATTTTTAATAAAATATTTGGTCTCTGAACAAAAAAATAATAATTCAAAATTAACTAAAATATCTAAAAGTATAATTACTTAAAAATATATTTTTGTCTAAAAAATTAATTATATAAAAAAACATATAAACATGTCTTTATATATTATTTTACAATTGTTAGGTAGTTCAACAACTAATTTTGTCAAACATTTTCAATTTAATAAGCTAGTTTAACAATTTTAAATTAAACATTAACTTTTTCAACTTTCAATTAATTAATCGATTATTTTTTCAAACATAACCTAAATGAATTCGTTAATCTCTCATGTGATGAATATTTATATATTTTTAGAACATTTTAAATTGTTTTTTAAGGTGTAGTAAACAAACACCATTAATTGTGTTTAACGATAAATATTTCCAAATAGAATTTAGCCTAATAATTAACTGACTTGTTATAAATATAACTATCATTCATTTCAAACCTAAAGATGACATTAGACATAAATCACAAATAAATACAAAAAGTAATTTGGTTGAGAATAATGTTCCTTAATAGTGTCAACAGAACCTAAAATTATAATTATCTAAAAATATTTTTTCCTACAAAATAAAAAATAGCTATATAAAAAGTTATAAAAGCATATCTTTTATATAATTTTACATTTATTATCTATTTCAACAATTAATTTTATTAAAAAATTTTAATTTAATGAATTAGCTTAACAACTTTTCGTTAACATAATTTTTATTTTAGCTTTTCACTAGTTTTATCAACTATTTTGTTAATGAATTTGTTTATCTCTCATGTGATGAATATTTTTATTTTTAGTATATATTAAAAATATTTTTTAATGCATACTAAACAAACAACATTAATCCGCTATCCTCTCTCTATATAAATCAGAATAATTATTTTGAATGAGAGCATTTTAGCTGTTATTCTTAAACAAAAACGCTTTTAGAATTTTTTTTACCTCTTATTTCTTTTAATCTATCATTTTCAATATCTTTAGTTTTAAATCAAATTTTAATGTTTTTTAAACAAAATTATCAATAATTAAAAATTAACATCGTATTACAATAATTCTTTATTATATATTTAAAATATAATTTATATGTTCAAAAATATTTATTTATTATGAATTTTAATTATAATATAATTTATATATTCAAAAGTATTTATTTATTATAAATTTAAATTATATAAAATAAATATTTATTCTGTGTAATGCACAAGTTAAAATACTTATTATTTTTAATGATAAACATGTCTGAATAGAGTTTAGGCTAATAGCTAACTGACTTTTTTTTTTTTTTTGTGTCCAACTAACTGACTTGTTGTACATATAACTAACATTCATTTCAAAGATAAAAATGACATTATACATAAATTACAAATAAATACCACAAGTAATTCGGTTTAGAATAATGCTGCCTAATAAAGTGTCAAGGGAGTTGTTTATATTTAAAAGCGATAAATATTAAATAAAGTCTTTAAGAAACTATGAATTACAACTTTAATTCTTATTAAGAGGAGGGTTCATATTTAGTGCTTAATCATGTCTTGAATAAGGTTATTTTTTAATTTTTATAGAGGATACACGTGAAAAAAAGATAAATAAATTTATATTTGATTTTGTGAATGAGTTAAATTTAAGTTTTTATCAATTCCACATTAAGAATTTGTGAAAAAGTCAAGTAATTGTACATGAAATGGATCCTTTTATGTCAAATTTTAACATAATATTATCATGTTTAATATAATCAAAATATAGATGATAAAACTATATTAACTTTTATATTCAAATAAATTTTAATTTTATAACAAAATATTTATCTTTACTAAATTAAAAAATTAAAATTAAAAAAAGAAAGAGAAAATAATTAAATCTAGACCAGTTAAAGAAATTAAAGTAAATTCAATATTTATATTTTTCAACATATTAACACAAACTTTACATCCTCTATCCTCTCTTTATATAAATTAGAATAACTATATTGCATGAGAGTGTTTTTTGCTGTCATTATTTAATGAAAGCGTTTTTAGCTGTCATTCTTCAATGAGAGTGTTTTTAGAAATTTTTTTAACCTCTCATATCTTTTAATCTATTATTTCAATATTTTTAGTTCTAAATTGAATTTTAATATTTTTTAAAATAAATTAACAATAATTAGATTGATATTGTATCACAATATAAATTATTTATTATAAATTTAAAATACAATCTATATGTTCAAAATATTTATTTATTATGAATTTTAATTATTAAATAATTTATATTATATATTCAGAAGTATTTATTTATTATAAATTTATATTATATAAAATAAATATTTATTTTATGCAATGTATAGATTAAAATACTAGTTATTCATTTAAATGAATTAATGAGTTTTCTCATACATTGCATTAGTATTTTTAAATTTAAAAATAAAAAATAAATATATAAGAAATAAAAATAGTATCATTATCAAATAATAGTGGAATTATATATTTTAAGAAAGAAGAAAGTAAAGTAAAAAGGGTAAACAATTGTTTTGGTCCTTAAAAGTGTAAATCGTCGTTATATTAGTCCCTGAAACTAAGAAAATGTCAAATAAGTCCCTGAAATTTTTATTTGTGTCATCTAAGTTCCTAAACATAATCACTTATTGTTATTTTGGTCCTTAAACATATGTTAACATATTACTTTAGTCACTTGTTTTTTTTTTAAATTTTGACTAATTTGATTAACAAATTGTACTTTTAGGAATTTTTTTGAATTTTCTTAGTTTTAAGGACTAATATGACAATTTAGTCCTTAATGAAAATTTTACACTTTCAAGAATCAAAATGACTGTTTATCCAAAATAAAAAAATAGGTTAGATTTAGATATATCTGTTGTTATTAATGAAAATTTTAAATATTAAACAAAAATCAACAAAAAAATAAAATTTGAAGTTGAAGAAAAAATATAAAATAAATTATTTAAATTAAGAAACACTATATTTATATTTATTAATTTGATAGAATGTCTTAAAATTAAATTTTAAAACTCAAGTTTGGATTGATTAAAATTAAATAATAATTAGATTAATTTTTTTAAAATAGCAATGTTTATAAGAAATAAATTATGAGATACTTAATATAAAAAAAATTAAGAAATATCACTTCACTTAGTAAAATAGAAAACAAAGTCTTGAAAATCTTCTTATTTAAAAGTAAATACCCAAATTTAATTAATATTTACAAGCGTTTATAAGGCAAAGGCAAACCACGCCTAACGTCAAAATGCTTGATTACTTGTCATAGAGTATGCATTCATTGGTATAATTAGTTGCAAAACTGCAAATCATAAACTCACTGTCTTCGGCATTTCTCGCAATTGTTTCTGCGATTCTCACCATCGCCCGAGCTCTTATATATCTATTCAGTAGCAGAAGTATTCATTTGCCAAACATACACGGTGGTGACTCTGTTAATATATTTCTTCGGTCTTCTTTGTTTCCCTAGCGGCTCTAGCACGAGCACAAGCACAGCACCGCCTCACAGGAGGAATTTGCTTGCGCATTAGAACGAATAATGGGAAGGCAGAAAGGAGAAGGTGCGAGAAGCAAGTCACGCCCTTCGAGTAGCAGGTTAGCATCGTCAATCCCTAAATTGAAAATTCAACGTCGTCGTTGTCTTATCGATTTTTCTTCCTTGCAGTCTCGCCGCCTCGCTCTTGCCCTCCGGCTCCGCCGCCGCCGCCGTCGGATTCGGTGGTTTTGTCGGCAGTTCGCGCCTGGATCCTCCTTCTTCATCCGAGGACTCTCTCCCCTTCGCCGTATGTGTTTCCAGTTCTACGCTGCTTTTTTTATTTGGAGATTGGTCTGGTGACAGAGAGTTCTATTTTTTTTGCTCAATTTTATGTTATTTATGATTATAATTGTAATAGAGTATTAATTAGGTCGAATTTTGTGTTCATAATTAACGTACTGGAATGGTACTGCTGCTGCGAGTTACATGTGCTGCTTCAATAAAATGAGTTTAAATTAACTTTCTCTTTCATTTCATGTGTTTTATACTAAGAGGCTTGTTTGCAGCTTTGGAATTGAGTTAGTAGAGCTGACTAGTAGACTGTCAGTGTTGCTTTGTGAACAATTTTTCCGTGCCTTGCCATTATGTTGGTATATTGATTTTTTGGATATGCAGGATGTTGATAGTGAGATTGCAGTTCACTTGAAGAGGCTAGGCAGGAAGGATCCCACCACTAAGGTAATTTTGGATTAACTTCTTTGCTAGTTCATGAGAATGTTTAGCATGCTCAAGTGCGACTAGTTATGGTATTCTGTATGTCTCTTTTGATGCATCTTGTTTAATTCCTCTTTAAGTTTGCGGATTAATTTGCCCCATTATCAATTAGACGTGTTGGAATGTGAAGTTTGCTTAGTTTGTTTGAAGCTGAATTCAGTGATAATGGTAATCATCTCTTGGTGCTTTGCATTGAATGTAAGATGTTGTACATCATCGTGGACATGGATGTACAATAGATGGTGCGTAACATGTGATATGTTGGATGTATGCCTAATTGATCAGTGGGTGGGTGGGTGGGATTAGTGTTGCTGTTTTCTTTTTTGGGGTTTTTCGGTCATGCTCATGCACTGGTAGTATCATGGATTTGCTTGTATGTTAATGCTGAAGTGGATATTTGGACATAATCTAATTGGTTGGACGCCAGTTTCTGGTTGTTTGATTTGTCACTTTTGCCCAAAATTTGTGATAGAGTTTTAATAAATAAAACTGCAGTGACTTACTTTATTCTCTTCAGTGCCCATGATGTCCTAATTCACCCATTTGTGTGCCCTGTTAACTTATTGGTACTTTAAATTTTATTACCTTTTATTTTGTATCTTCTACTAGCCGTCTTATTAGTTTTTCCTAAGTTATTTGTTTATTTCATAATTTTAATAAGAGTCCACATTCCTGGTTGTTTTTCAAAGAAATATTTAAATCTAATGTGGTCATCATTGTGCATGACAGGATGAGCATCCTAAATTTATCCATTTCATACTTCTTGTGTTCTTCCCATTCTTATATCCACCAAAACAAATATTGCTCCCTCATGACCCTTGTGTTTACCTGCTCCTTTAGATGAGACTTTCATGTGCATATGTTTTGACAGTAAAAAAATATAGGCAATTAATTTTTGGAATGTGTTAGTTATGTGGTGTCTTTGGCTTTCACTTGAATACGTAGGGTCCCTTTCTTGGATTTGACATTGCTAAAGTGAAGGGTTCGCTCTAGAGAGTGTAGTGAGGAGTTATAGCCATTGATTGGAAAATTAACGGTTGAGATTATGATTAAATACATGCACATGTGTAATGAATTATATAGTTGTTTACATCTCAACTGTTGATTTTTCAATCGATGGTTATAATTCCTCACTTTACTCTCTAAGGTAAATCTCCCACTTTAGAGGTGCCAAATGGCCCTTTTTGATCCTTGCTTTTATTTTTTGGTTTTTGTGTGAATGCAAGAGGTGGACTATCATTATGTTTGGCAATGGCTAACTGCTTTTTTATGGTTTTGAAGTTGTGTTTTCTTTCCAACTTTTAGGTCTTTCCTTCTCCTTGAAAGGAGAAACTAAGCTGAATAGAATTTTAAGAAAAGGAGTTTTATAAAAGCAGTTTTTCTTTTAATGAAGAAAACATTAAAAAAGGGAGCTTTTAAAAAGCTAGCTACAGATTTTGGCTTCTACTTCTCCTTTTCCTTTTTTTTTTTTTTTCCAAATTCCAAGATTCAAGAACACACTATTGAAGAAATTTTAGCTTAAAAGTAACTTTTAATTTTAAAAAATTATAGAATTACCAAACAATTTTAATTTTGAATTTAAAGCTTTTATTTTAACTAAGTAGTTTTTGAGGTCCAAAAATGCCTGGCCAAGCACTACCTTAATTTCTCTTTGCTGCAATTGCATTGATGAAGTCCTGATTCCAATTATTTTTTGGGATAATGATTGGTTGAAGTTGCTAAGCATTTATTATGTTAACTATTCTAATTGACTATAGGATGCTTAGATGATATTTGATAGAGTACACTTTCTATATCTGTATTCATGTTTGTGTATAGTCAAATTAATGTTTCATCTTTTTCCTGTGATTTAAGAATTTTTAAGAAATACTTTTGCTCATACATTTCATATGGATAAAATTATCATTTGGCCATCGTGGCGGAGCTTGTCAATCTAGTATGATTTCTTTTTCCTTATATTGTATGTTGTAGTTTGTGACTATTATGACGAGTCCATTCATTTATTATTTCTACCAGTATTTTGTCATCCATAACTGAAATATGTCTAATTTGGATGTAATGATTAGTCAATGATCACAATAATTTTGGCTGGTGATGAATCTGTGTTCTTATATATCATAATCTCATTGGTTTCTTATTTTCCCTTTTTTTTTTTTTTTTTTTAACAGCTTAAGGCATTGGCAGCTTTATCTATGCTGCTTCAACAAAAGTCTGCAAAAGAAAATGTTCTAGTAGTTCCCCAATGGGTACAGAAATTTCATGTCTTCTTCATATTATATTACTTGTTTGTCTCTGTATTCCCTGCATCAGTTCTCTTACCTTTTATATGAAGAATATCTATTTTTGAATAGTGAACAGATTGTTCTTTTTCATGGTGATTTTTCCCTTATAGAATAAAATAATTTCATTCCTCCTAATGGTCTAACAGTTTGTTATTAATAATTTATCATGTCAGATTTTTATCACATAAAATCATGATTACCATTTATTGAAAACTACTATGGAAGTGAAACTGAGAGAAGAGACAGGAATAGAGGATTAGAGTGATAAGATGTGTGCGTGTGTCACTTTTTTTTTTCCCCCCTGAACATATTGAAGTGAGAGGGAATTGAAAGGGATAGACAATGTATTTTATATTACATTACACCTTTAGGTAGACTAATGAATGGAAGTCACTTATTTAATATTTATTACGTATATAGCTAGATTGAGATAGACATTGTTCATACAGATTTTTCATTTTCTGGACTGCATTATGATGTGGGCTCCTTTGTGGGATAACAATATCGGAGAAGGAAGGCAGCAGCAGTAGACACAGCCTAGTTCATCCAGTTAGAGTTTTATTTTGTTTCCTTTGTAGGTTTGATTTTATTCAGTAGAATCCTTAATTGATTTAATTCCTATAATTTTGTATCTCTTTTCTTTGTTAGTTGAGACTCGAGATCCTATTACTTGTTGTCTCTTTCCTTTATTATTAGCAGTCTTTAAAAAGGCTGTCAATATTAAGTAAAGGGCATCGATTATTCTCTCTATTTGGTCAGCCATAGAAGGGGCTCGTCTACTTCTTCCGATTCATTATAGATCACAATGAGGATCCTTCCACATCCAGAGCCGTGATTAGGTCCTACGTTAAGGCTCATAACCCATTTGTGAATAGGATAAATACAAATAAACATGCTTTAGAGAGGTTACATGAATAAAATGACGACATGGAGTTTTGTCAAAAGCCAATTCTTAGGTATGCTATTCAGATTTAAATCCTTTTTAATGGTTATCACAGTTTTTCTTGGCCTTCCTCTACCTCTAATGATTGGGTTGTCATGTATTTGATCAACTTTTCCAATCGAGGCTTCTATTGGTCTTCTCACAAGTCCGAACCATCTTTTCCTCAATAGGTGCCACTCTTACTTTATCTGTAATAAGTTCATTAACAATCTTATCTTTTTTGTATGCCTACTCATCCAATGCAACATACTCATCTCCTCAACACTTATCTTTTACTCTTGTTGGCCTTTTAATTCCCAATTCAGTACCATAAAACATAATTGGTTTTATGGTTATACGGTAAAAATAATTTAATCAACAGGCATGTTTCCATCCCAAATAACACCTGAAACATTCCTCCATTTTATGTGCATAACTTGAATCCTATGATTTACAGCATACTTGTCAATAATATGCTATGCTATACCGGGATAGTATCGTGGAGTGGCTCCTGGGTGCTGCAAAACTCAAATAGCATTGCAATTTTGAATTGCAGCTGTCACGGTTTTGAATAGTGGGTACTAGTGCGCTGGGATACAGCTGGTTACTTATCTAGTCCATGTCCTGTTCCTGTAGTTTTTTTTTCCTTTTCTTCTTCTTTCTGTTGTTGTTGAGATGCTGAATACAGTTGGGACATGGCTGGCACATAGGCCAAGTACATCATGGACACCCTGGGGCGTGTAACTGAAATGTGTTTACCTTTTCCTTTCATGTTCTATATGCATTTTCTCCTTTCCAAATTAAATCCAGAGGGTTATACTTTAAAAGACTGAAAGCCTTTGATACTTTTGTCCCTAAAGAAATTGTTCATCCTTCTCATTTCCCATTGTTGCAAAGCTTGAACAATTTCTTGGCTCTCTTTTCTTCAGATTGAAAGAATATAGGGGGTAGGTAGAGAGATAGCAAAGTAAACAAGAGGGTTAGTGGGGTAAACAAAAGTCTTGAGTGTGTGTGAGTGGTAATGTGGAAATTAGAGAACAGTCAGTAAAAGATAAAGAAAGCCATGGGAGGGAGATTTTTGCAAATGTTCGTGCTATTGCTCAATAGGGATTCATGCAGGCCTCTATTCAATAATCTAAGGATCCTCTGATGGAGCAAACACATTATTAATTGCGATGTTCATAGGCAATGCAGCTTTCTCCAGACATATGTGCCGTGTGATATTTTATTATTTTATTTGAGTTAACTATTAATTTCTTTTATGCTTCCCAGTGCTTGGATTATTTCATTGGATCTACATTTTGGGTGCATCTAGTGATTTTTCGACCAATCTAGCAAACTTGGAGTAGATTTTACTAAATCATTTCAAAGGATTTGAAATGAGTAAGAAGAGTGCAGGTTTATGACTGGTTTACAATAATTAAGTGTATTTGGTTGGAGAGAAATGATATTTTTATATTAATTATTATCTTTTTGTTTGAAGAGAGAAATGCTAAATTGGACTAGGATAAATGTTTCCTATTGCCACTTTTATGGGACAAATAATTACGTTCCTGATTTCTTAATTTCTTTTGAGGGTTCCTTTGTTGAATATGTAGCCAGGATTTTCAAGCTTGGATATCTTTGTCTTTCTTAGTTTACTTTGTCCTTGTTTTCATTTGTTTCCTTTAGAGGTTTTTGTGTTTTTGGCTGTTCTAATATCCAATTATAGAAACAAAAAACCTTAAGCTTTTAGTGTGTTGGGGTGAGTGTTTGTAAAATTAATTTTGAATAAAATTGATTTTGAAGTGAAGTGGTTAATATTTAGATGTTTTTATTCTAAAATAAGTTATTAGTAAAACTTTGTATAAATATTTTAACCGACGCAAAAGTTACATATAGTTGCTTCAACTCAAAATCAATTTTGTACCCAGGTTCAATTCCTTAACATGGGACCAAATATGTGAACATTTACCTAAAATCACGTTAGTTGATATTTCAATGTGATTTTGGATGATATGACGTGAATCCAAACATGCACTTATAGTTGGTATTAAAGTAAGCTTTTATGAATTTTGTATCCCAGAGAATAATTGATTTTTTCTGATTTTAGAAAACCACAGAAAGAGAGGGAGAAAGATAGAGTGAGAGAGATCTTAATCTGATTCTCTGTTCTTCACAATAACAAGTCTGAGATACTGATACATCAGAAGATTATATACTTGAGTCTAGCTTGCAGAGCTAGCTAAACAACTGTTATAACTGGTTTCGGTTGGGCTAACCAACTGTAAGTGTAACAGACTAACTGGTGGAAGCTACTAGAAACTATAGCTCGCTGACTTGACTTGACAAACTAACAATTACAATGCTCTAACATGTGAAAAATAAATAGACCTCCAGTGTATAACAAGTTGGGACTTGGGACATTTCAGTGGGTGTTGGACTTCCATTTATTTTGTGATGATCATACATCTTTGTTATCTGGTGGATATGTACCCTTTTCAATTTTACAAATGTCAGTCATCGAAGATACTTATTTAATGTATTTGACTATGTAAATTGTTCTTATGTAGGCATTTGAATATAAAAGGCTGTTGCTGGACTACAATAGGGAGGTTAGGCGGGCCACTCATGATACCATGACTGCTCTTGTTACTTCTGTTGGGTTAGAACTTTTCTGAGGGACATATATAAGTGCTTCTTCTTGCTTCCTCAACTGTATAATTTAAAGTTCTGAACATGGAGATTTGAAAATATGTTACTTAATTTTCTGTTAACATTTATGCATTTTATCTGACAATAGCACACTAATGCCTTAAATGCTTGGCAATATGTTTCTCTATTGTAGCATGCTTACTATTCATACTAGTTTTAATTCTGCCATTTCAATTTTCTGATTGGTTATAACTTCTAAGCTACTTGCATCAATAGCTTATGGGGATGCCAAGCATCTTCTTGACAATGTTGTCTCTACCTAATAATAACAACAAAAGCCTTTTCCTGGTTCCTACTAGGTGGGGACTTTTTAGTTTACCTATTATACAGTAAAAAGTTTTTTTAATTGGTGTATGGTTATCTGTCTGCTGTAAACTGCATTTCAACTAGTTTCTAACATCTAAGTTTTCTTGAATTAAGATTAAATATAGTTATTTACTTGTGTAATTGGTCCAAACTCTGATCCTTTTCTGACGTTTGGATCTGTTGGAGTGAACTTAATTCATGTAGTCTGAGATTTATGGTTGATTTCCCTTCCCGCACCCTTCTCAGGAGAGATTTAGCTCCGCATTTGAAGACTTTGATGGGACCATGGTGGTTTGCTCAATTTGATCCAGTTTCTGAAGTTTCTCAGGCAGCAAAAAGGTCTTTGCAGGTTTGCTACATTGGTTATTACAAGTGTGTTCTAAATTATTTCTTTTCATGTCAATGGAAAAGGTTAGCTTAAAGTATGTGTAACATTGTTTATAATTGATTGCTTTGTTCATGCATATGTTTTCAACCTGTTTTTGTCCGGATATGCTTAAAAATACAGTGATAATTTACATTAAAAGAACATGAAGGTATTAATATGCTTAAATTGAAAATTGAAATACGCAAGACTTATTTTTAAAGTATCTTTAAAAATGTACATGGAGGTCAGAATTCATGCCTTTTCTATTATTGGTATATTGTGTTTAGTTGCACATTCAATTCAGTAACATGTAATTTTGTAGGATATATGGACTACCTAGGTTTATTCTGCACAACAGATTTTAAGCTTGTACTTGGACAACTTTATTACCAAATTTGTGCTATAAGTGATATTGTTTTTATCCTTTGATTGTGACAGGCAGCCTTTCCAGCACAGGAAAAGAGACTTGATGCTTTGATTTTATGCACAACAGAGATATTTATGTATTTAGAAGAAAACCTAAAGCTCACACCACAAAATTTGTCTGACAAAGCTGTAGCTTCAGATGAGTTGGAAGAGATATACCAGCAGGTATAGAGTGAGAATCACTTTAACGTACCTGTAAATCAAAGTCTTGGATTTATTGATTTGCACTGGTTCCCCTTTTTAGTTAAGAAATATGTTCTATATAGTAAACTATAACGGGTGGATCCCTTCTTTTGTATCACAAATACTAGATAAACGTTTATTTTAGTACCTTTATGATGAAAGGATTTTAAAATTTTGGTAGAGACCTTACTACAGGTTTATATAGCTATTTTGCTTCATGGTATGACTGGCACTCAATAAATAATTACAAACTGATTTTATGCAGATAGCTATTTTTAAGTTTTTGATATAATCTTTTGCTCAAGTGTGTCAAACTATCTTGGTGCCATAGAAGGAGAAAAGGATTTACCAGAAAATAGGAAGAAATTACCTGACTTTTTCATTAAACTCCCCTAGCCTAAACTGATATTATATTTGCATTAAGGTTGTTCATTATACTTTCAAAATAATTGTGAGTAATATCCTATCTAGAAAACGTGATTGTAAGATGGTCTGTGAGATTCTACCTTGATCTCACCAAAGTGAGTTAGAAGGTATGATTGGGAGCACTAGTTATGAAAAAATCTCAAGATTGTGAAACTGTGATCTTGACAACCTTGTGTAAGATTTAAGTATAACCTGCTTTAATTAGAAACTTTTTATCCTCTTCTTGGACTAATTTGATTTTTAACTAGATAACCACATAAATGAATAGTAATATGAAAGCCTTCCAGTCTGTTTGCCTACCGTCTTGGCTAAGTAGTACATGATTTGATTGCTGCATATATTTAATATAATTTGTATCCTCAATTCTCACCCTTTTTAATCTTATCTAATCTCATTTCAGGTGGCCTTTTCTAGTTATAGTTTAATGATTCAGTGTTTGACATATTTGAAGGTTTCTTTTCCTTTTGGACCATACGTTTTTTACTTGAAGTTTCATCTCCATTTTGATCTTACAGGTGATATCATCAACGTTGTTAGCATTGGCCACACTTCTTGATGTTTTAATTTGCTTACAAGAAGAACGACCTGGTTTTGAGAACGTAACTACTGAACCTAAACATGCTTCGAAGGCTAGGGTGGCTGCTGTTTCCTTTGCTGAAAAGTTGTTCAAAGATCATAAATACTTTCTAGACTTCTTGAGGTCACAAAGGCCTACTATTCGATCAGCTACTTATAGTGTATTGAAGAGCTTAATAAAAAATATGCCAGAGGCTATTAATGATGGAAATATAAAAACTGTTGCTGGGGCAATTCTTGGTGCTTTCAATGAGAAGGATCCAACTTGTCATCCCTCAATGTGGGATGTAATATTACTTTTCTCTAGAAAATTCCCCAACAGTTGGTCTTCCTTAAACATTCAGAAAAGCATACTGAATCCGTTTTGGATTTTCTTAGGAATAGTTGCTATGGTTCCCACCAGGTTTCATATCCAGCTTCGGTTTTATTCTTGGACAGTGTGCCACCTAAATCTGTTGGAGGGGATAAGTTTTTTCTTGAATTTTTCAAGAACTTGTGGGTGGGAAGGAAAACTTCTCTATCTGTAGATAGACCTAGCATTTTTCCAGGCACTGAAAGAATGTTTTCTTTGGTCATTGAAAAATGCTTCAAGGTACAAAATTTTCCTTTTAATTCTGACTGCATTTGGAGGATCTATTTACTCTCTGTCTGTGTGTGCCCCCACCACCACCCCCCCCCCAAAAAAAAAGAAAAAGAAAATATTTATAGTGTTCCTTGTCCCTTTTTTTATAACCTGTCTTCTGCTTGTATCAGATATAATGATGGAGGAGACTCAATCAGACATTTCCGAGTCGCTCTTGTTGATAACGTCCTTGTAAAGCTTTTATGGAAGGATTTCCTTGCAGCTGGAAGCTCAAAAGCTAACGACATAATAAACTCAGGAAAAGCAACAGATTCATCTGAGGAAAATGTTTCTCATAACAATGAAAGTGGATATGCTGAATACAAAGTATCCAATGCCCTATTTGCAAGAGTTGGGGAAGTGCTTTGTTGAAATCCTTTTAGGTACTTATATGTTGGATAACGATGTTCTATCTGTTTTTATTGAGGAACTTGAGGATAATTGCGTGGGCGCTCTTCAGCAAGCAGGTAATGTGGACATTGTTGAACGAATCATTTTGTTCATGTTATTGCTGGAGAAACATGCTGTGCTGAAAGGTGCAATTTGGCCATTGGCCTATATTGTGGGACCAATGTTGGCAAAGTCTTTCTCAATCATTAGATCTTCTGTAAGTTAATATTTCTACGAACTTGTTTGACATTTTAATCTTACCTACTTTTGTTTTGTAATTTTGTGATTTTAATTATTGGTTTGATAATGAAAAGTTTGGTATTGACACATCACACATCTGTATTATGGAGTATATTCAATAATTTCATCTTAATCAGAATGGAGTTCCTGATCCTACTTACTCACTTTGTAATAGTTTTCTGGTATACTTGTCTTAGAATTTGGGTTTAAGGCTTAACTCAACCTCACAAAACTGGCTTGTAAGGTGAAGACTAACCAAGCCTTATAAGCTCTATTTTAGCCACATCTCTCGTTGATGTGGGACTAAACCACCACCCTTGATGCTACAATTAAGGCAACCCCCAAAGAGGCCGCAACTATGGCGGGCTAGGGGTGACCGCAATTAAGTCGACTTTTCCAACACTCCCCCCGCGCTCAGGCTACTAGCTTGGAGTGTGGTAATGCAGGTGGCCCAACAATGGATCTAGAATAAGCTCTAATACCATCTTATAATTTGTGTTTTGGGCCTAACTCTATCCTACAAAACTGGCTTGTAAAGTGAGGATTACCCAAGCTTTATACGCTCTATTTTAACCACATCTCTAGTTGATGTGGGACTGAAACACTACCCTTGAGGCTGCAATTAAGGCAACCCCCAAAGAGGCTGGCTAGGGGGTGACTGCAATTACGGCAGCTTTCTAACACTTCCCGTCAGCCCAGGGCTATTGGCCTAGAGCATGGCAAATGCAGGTGGCCCAACAATCAATCTAGGATAGGCTCTATATCATTTTAGAATTTGGGCTTAGGACCTAACTCAACTCCAAAAACCGGCTTGTAAGGTGAGGACTGTCCAAGTTTTATAAGCTTTATTTTAACCATATCTCTAGTCAATGTGGGACTAAACCATCACCCTTGAGGTTGCAATTAAGACAACCCCCAAAGAGGCCACAATTATGGCAGGCTAGGGGTGACTAAAATTAAGGTGGCTTTTCCAACAACTTGTTTATATTTTATCTATGCATAGAATCAGTCTCTTTTATAAAGGTAAAACGAATCTGGGTTTGATGGGCTTTGTTGTTACTCTGTAGATTTTGTTTAGGTCTTTCGAAGTAATTTATAAAATCTGCACACAAGTGGTACACAAAGGTGATTTATTTTTTGGTCTTTAAAAAAGAGATTGATTCTGTTGCTCAATTAAAATATATAACTAAGTGAAACAGCAATTTGTGGGAATCAGTTACGATGTCGCCACTGTTGTTGATTTAGCCTGTTAAAAAATAAGGGTTAATAGATTTATGGTATTGTTGAATTTAATAGATTTCAAATGATTACTTTAAAAGGAAATGATATTTTCTACTATGTTTTTCCAGGATTCACCAGATAATGTGAGACTTCTGTCAGTTGCTGTTTCAATATTTGGACCACAGATGATTGTCCAAGAAGTTTTTATTAAAAACAGAGGGCACTATTCTAGTAAGCTTTCATATGATGGGGATAAAGTAGGGGAAGCTGATGACTTTATGCAAATATTCAAGAATATATTTGTTCCTTGGTGTCTGCAGTCAAATAGTTGCTCAACCAGTGCTCGGCTAGATTTGTTGTTGGCACTGCTGGATGATGAGTATTTCTCAGAACAATGGTCTTTCATCATCAACTATGTGATTGACCGTAGTTCTTCTAAGTTCCAACCAGGGTTACTGGATGCTGACCATGCAGCAACATTGGCCATGCTCCTCGAAAAAGCAAGGGATGAGAGTATGAAGAGGAAGGTGAAAGATGATTCCAGTCATGGACAAGGCTGTAATGCTGAAGATTGGCATCATGAGTATCTTGAATCATCTGCTATTGCTGTTTCTCGATCTCTGCCTCCTTTTAGTACTTCTCACGTGCAGTTTATATGGTATGTTAATTCAAGATCTTCAAAGGCATGATGCAGTAATGTCTTGCATTATTTATGAATTCACCTGTTAAGAACTAAATGTGTCAATAATATAATTGTTATATTCTTCTCTCTCTCTTTTAAATCCAAAGTTCAGTTATCTTCATATGTTTCAGTCTTTGATCCCCATATCTTGCATGGGAGGGATGAGTAATTTTCAAAATTGGATACAGCAAGCAAAAATGAAAAAAAAGCGGTTAAATTAATCAATTGGTCCCTAAATTATTTAGGAATTTTTAAATAGGTCCTTGTGTGAATATTGTATAAGAGAGCAGTTCTCCAACTGACTCTTGGGTAGTTATGTAGGTGGTTAGTGAGCTGTCAAGTTAGTTTCACAGCTGTCAAGTGTGACAGCTGTACTCAGTTCTCTATAAATAGCAGAATGTAACTCATTGTAACTGACTTTTCACAATCATCAACATATCAGAATTTCTCTTTTCTCTCTCTCTCTGAACCATTAACATAGTATCCAGAGCTTGAAGATCTAGCAACGGCTGAAACAAATCCTTTGCCACCTCCTTCCTCCTCTGGTCGATTACTTTTGGGTACACTATCTCCGAAAAGCTTGATGAGAAGAGTTTTCTTCTCTGGTGCCAACAGGTTGAACCTGTCATCAAGGTGCATCGTCTTCAACATTTTGTTGTTTGCCCAAAGATTCCTCTGTGATTTCTAAATGAATTAGATCATGACGTAGGAATTGTAAATCCTGAATATACAGTTTGGGAGCAACAAGACCAAATGCTCCTGTCATGGCTCCAATCATCTCTGTCAAGTTTGATTTTGTCTCGTGTTCTTGGAAGTGTGCACTCGTATCAAGTCTGGGATAAAATCCATGAGTTCTTCCACAAACAAACTCGTGTCAAAGCTTGACAACTACGAACTGAGTTGCGATCGACGATGCTTGATGATAAATCAATGTTAGAGTATCTTCTCCGAATTAAAGCCCTAGTTGATGCTCTTGCTTCTGTCGCAAATCCTGCCTCGCTTCAAGAACACATCGACATGATTCTTGAAGGTCTTCCACAAGATTTTAGCTTTGTCATTTCCGTTATCAAAAGCAAGTTCGAACCTCTCCCAATCGAAGAGGTTGAAGCTCTGCTACTTGCTCATGAGTTATGTATGTAGAAATTTCGTAAGAAGGTTTTGTCAGATTCTGTCTTTGTTAATCTGACTCAAGCACCTGCGTCTAACTTGCCTTCGCAACAAAATACTGATGTTGCAGTGTAGAATAATGCACCATCACATAATCTTGAAACTAATGTGCATACTAATGGTGGTCGAGGCTATTATTGAGGCCGTGATGGCCATTGTGGTAGAGGCTGTGGTGGCCGCTACCTAAATGTACAATGTCAAGTTTGCTTTAGGGTTGGTCATACTGCTGTGTACTGCTTTCATGGATTTGACCAACTCTACCAACCACCTGTTCTACAAAATTTTCAAGGGTTCTACTCTTAGTCTCAGTATCGTCCTACCACTCAAAATCACAATATGCAACCACAGAATGCTAATTCTCAATATCAGCCTGTTAATGTTTTTGGATCTCCTCCTCCATGTAGTCAAGCTATTGGTCAGTCTAGACCTCCACCACATCAATTTCAGCATCAACCTAGTGCTATGATCACTAATACGAACCCAGCTCCCACCACAAATTGGTTCCTTGATTCTGGAGCATCCTATCATGTGACTGGTGATCAGCAAAACATTTAGCAGCTTAGGCCTTTTGAAGGTCCTAACCAAATCTTTATTGGCAATGGTCAAGGTTTGCCTATACACTCTTCTGGCTCTTCTTTCTTTTCATCTCCAAGTGACCCTAAGGTCTCTTTAGCTCTTCATAATTTACTACATCTTCCCTCAATAACAAAAATTTAATTAGTGTTAGTAGATTTGCCAGAGATAATTCTGTCTTTTTTGAGTTTCATGTCACTCACTATTTTGTAAAATCTTAGGTCACCAATGAAGTGTTGGTGCAAGGACATGTGGGCCCTAATGGTTTGTACTCATTTCCCAATCTTCAGTTGCAAGCACCTCCATCCAATCTAGCTACTTGTTTGGTTTCTAATTCATCTACAATAAAATCTGATGTAAACACTTGTAATACCTCTAGTTCTCACTCTGTGGCATGCTAGGTTAAGTCATCCCAATAATCATGTACTAAAACTTGTTTTATAGCACTGTAATGTTCCCTTTTCTAATATAGATGCTTCATCCTTTTGCTCTGCTTGTTGTATTGGAAAATCACATAGAATTCCCTCTTCTCTATCTGAAATAGTTTATACTTCTCCTTTAGAATTGGTGTACAGTGACTTGTGGGGACCTTCTCCCATTCCCTCCTCCAATAATTTTCTATATTACATTACATTTGTTGATGCTTATTCACGCTTTACCTGGATTTATCTACTTAAAAATAAATTAAACACACTCATCATCTTTAAACAGTTTAAAGCCATGGCTGAATTACAGTTTAACACGTCTTAAAAACCTGCAAACAGATTTTTGGGGGGGGGAAGAGAATTCAAACCTCTTACCAAATATCTTACAGACCTAGGGGTTAACCATAGGCTTGTTTGCCAACACACACACCATCAAAATGGCGTAGTTGAGAGAAAACATAGACATATATTGAACTTGGCCTTACCTTACTTAGTCATGCTTCCCTTCCTCAAATTTTGGGACCATGCCTTTACTACTGCAATTTACCTCATCAATAGACTACCTACTGCCTCCCTAAACTTCTTTGTTCTCGGCACAGTTCTTTTCAAACAACCATCATATTATCACTTTCTCAAAACCTTTGGATGTGTGTGTTTCCCATTCCTTCGTCCCTACAACACTCACAAGATGGATTTCAGGTTTCACGAATGCCTCTTTCTTGGATACTCGACCTCACACAAAGGATACAAGTGCCTTTCTCTAACAGGTAAACTCTTCATCTCCAAGGATGTGGTCTTCAACGAACTCAAATTTTCTTATCTTGACCTTTTTCCCCCTCCTAACCCAGTCTCCTCTACCTCATCCTTTCCTTTGCCACCGGCCTCCATCCCTTTAGTTTCACCTATACCCACTCAAGCCACTGTACCCAATTCTTCCTCCCCTAGTATATCTGTTGTTGCTCTCACAACTCTTGAGTCTTCTCCCTTATCCACTCCTACTTCCTCCTCTTCCTCTCCTCCCACAACAACTAGACCTCCCATGTCCATCCCACGCAAACTCGGTCTAAGTCTGGTCTCTTACAGTTAGGGGTGTTCACGGGTTGGATTAGTTTGGATTTAGGGCAAAATTAAATCCAAACCAATTATATTTGATTAGATTGGTTTGGTTTGGGTTTTGAAAATCTTTTCAGCCAATACAAACCGAACCGACTGATTATAATTGGGTTGGTTTGGTTCAGATCATTAGATTATGATAAAAAAAATAAATTATTATATTTTTCAAGCTTTTATTTCCATTTATTGTCTATTTTATATAATTATTTAGTTTTATACTAAGACAAGGTACAAATATTCCTTGTTTTCTAATAACTAATTATTTATTTTATCAAAAATATTTAATTTTTATATAATTATCACTTTACATATACCATTAATTTTTTACCTAAAATATAATAAAAAATTTACATAATAAGATAACATCATAAGAAAATTAAAATAATGAAAAGAAAGAAAATACAAAAGTTGAAGCAAAATTTAAGTTTTAAGTTTAAAATATATTATTTTAAAAGTTAAAACACAATTGATTGGATTGGTTCGGGTTGGTTCGAGTTGAAAAAAGTTAAATCTGATAACCGTTGGTTCGGATTTGAAGTGAAAAGAACCGATAACCAAATCGATTCAAACCAATTTAATTGGTTTGGTTTAGATTGTCGGGTTCATCGGATAAATCCGATTCGCTGAACACCACTACCTACAGTCTCGTATCCATCCCTCTCTCTTCCTTACTCACTATGAACCAAAGAGTATTAAGCAAGCCTTGAAGGATCCTAACTGGTTTGATGCCATGCAGCAAGAGTATGCTGCCCTGATGAAAAACAATACTTGGAGGACTCTTGTCCCACTTCCCCCTAACAAGCAGGACTATAGGCTGTAAATGGGTGTTTTGTGTTAAGGAAAATGCTGATGGGTCACTAAATAAATGTAGAGATCTATTTAAAAAAATTCCAAAATAGTTTAGGGACCTACTAAATATTAAACTAGTGATTTGGTCTCTAAACTATTTGGGAATTTTGAAGGAGGTCCTTGTACTTTAACAAGGATCAATATTATTTTGTCCAACTTTAACGGAACCCCATCCCAGGCATCCAACTAAAAATGATTTATAAGTTCAAGGATCCAATAACAAACTTTTAATGTATAAGGACCTATTTAAAAATTCTCAAATAGTTAAGAAACTAACATATTCATTTAAGCAAAAGGAAAAGAAAAAATGGATGGGAAGTGGAATGCATCATGTGGTGATACATGTTACTAATTGGATTGATTATATATGCATGCAGTATATGCATATGCTTATATATAATCTAGTCTCATGACGGAACTACCACTAAAACTGAGTATTTTTTTGTTGGGTGGGCTTGGGAGTAAGGGGAGGGAAATCAAGGGAGGATTGAATTGACCGAGTCAACTGCTTTGTTACTTTTTGGAGGAAAGGATTGTGTGGTAGACTTGATGACAGCCTATCTTTTCCAATCTTACATGGTGGGATTTGAGTAGGAGTTAAAGGATCCACTTAATTATATAGAAGAATTAATAAAATGTTTCAAACCTACTTTCTCTGGATATGTATTGTAGAGCAAAATGCTAATTCAGACAGTCCCTTTTAAACATCATCATGACTATGAACCTGCAACTAACTATGCAAGATACAGGAAAGTGGATATTTTCTGTAGTTTATGCTGTCTGACAGTTGAGGGGTAATATGAATCTGAAGTTGCTAAGTGCTAAGGCTTACAGGGGACAAAAAAAAGAGGCTTCTGTAGCCAGTAAGGAAGAGTACTAGACGAAGTTAATAGATATTTACTTAATATTATTTTGAACCCCGTCCCAGAGAAATACAAGATTAATGACATGCGTAGTCTTCACTCTGATCTTATGCTTTTTACTGCAGCTCTCTTCTTGGTGGTTTAACAGAAGGAAGATCATCTTTTCTGTCCAGAAATGCATTGATTCTCATCTATGAGGAGATTTTCAGGAAGTTACTCAGTTTTATTCAGGTTTCACCTTTCTTTTGGGTACAGAATGCAGCTTCTATGTTAAATAATGATGCAAAAATTTGTGTAGAATTTGATAGTTCTCTCAACATTGTTGAGATAGCTCAATTTGCTCTTGAGATACTTGATGGTAGTTTCTTTAGCCTGAAGACTCTTGATGGGGAAAGTGGACTTGTATCAGGAATTTTATCTGCAATTTTAATCATTGAATGGGAGTGCAATTTAAGTAAAGCTCTGGATGATTCACTTGATGAAAATTCAATGACAAAAACCAAGGCCAGGCTAACAATTGGTGAATATGTGTGTGCTTTCCGTAACAAGATAAATGTTCAATTTTTAAAAGCCTTTGCTTAGATAGCCGCAAGAGATTGTCGAATATCTTAATTCAGTCAATAAGATCTGCAATATTTGCTGAAGACAGACTTATTAATGATGGAATCACATCATTATGCTGTACATGGGTGCTTGAAGTTCTTGAGCGTGTCTGTGTGGAATGAAAATAATGAACAAAATCTGCTACAGCATCTGCTGAGTAAGGATGAATTATGGCCTGTGTTTGCTGTTCCAAATTTTAGCTTGACAAAGGTATTGACACATTTGGTTATTTCTCTCTATTTATATTCGTGAGTTTATCTTTTGTTTTTGAATATGTAATGTTGTTTACAAGGTAGAATTGAATGGTCTGCATTATTTATTTTGCTATACATATTGGAAAGCAATGTATTGTAAGACTATATCAATGTGAATATAGCTAATTGAGCTATAATAGGCTTCTTCAGGAGACAAGCTATAATAGCGTATAAGACTCCTGTGGAGTTTATTGACTCAGAATATAGTCAGAACTCTTGCTATTTTTTTTTTTTTCAATATTTATTTTGTGAATGCTCAAAACAAATCTTAATGCCTCCAAATAAATGGCTTATGTACTGATGAATCTAGTTATGGCTTGCTTCTAGGAAATGTAATATGCAGTTAAAACTCTTGCCTAATATATACAGAAAATGATGTGCTACTTTTAACCACCAATTTATACCAAATGCAGGCTTCAGGTCACCAGAAGTTTGTTGCTTTAATTGACAAGTTAATCTCAAAAATTGGGATTGATAGAGTTATTGCTGGGTGTGGATTGCCTAATCCTTCTTTGCCTGAAAAAAATCAAGAGGTTGCATCTTCTGCTTGGTTAGCTGCTGAAATCCTGTGCACGTGGAGATGGCCAGGAAGCAGTGCTGTGTCTACTTTCTTACCTTTATTGAGTGCTTATGCCAAGAGAAGTAATTGTTCCCAGGAAAGCCTGTTAGATGAAACATTAAGCATCTTGCTTGATGGTTCCCTTGTTTATGGAGGCAATGGCACAAAGAGTTTGGTTAGTATGTGGCCAGTTCCAGCTGATGAAGTGGAAGGTGTTGAAGAACCATTCTTAAGAGCACTTGTTTCCTTTCTGTCTGCTTTGTTCAAAGAGAAAATATGGGGGCCAGAGAAGGCATCGAATCTGATAGAACTTCTTGTGAATAAACTCTTTCTTGGTGAAGCAGTAAATACTAATTGTCTTAAGATTCTACCTTTGCTTATAAATATACTTCTAGAACCATTGTATGGGTATGTGGAGCCTGGTACTGGTGTTCAACATTGTTCTGTAGAAGAAAGATTCCTGCAAAATACTATGATAGACTGGCTGGAGAGGGCCCTAAGTCTTCCACCTTTGGTCACATGGAAAACAGGAGAAGGTAAATTTCTTTCTTCAGTTTAAAACACCACATGCTAATTCACCAGTTAGTCCTGAATAGACATTTTTATCAATGGGGTAAGAGATTTCACTAAAATTTTACCTTTTTTTGTGTGCATGATTGTGTATATGGGATGTTCACTTTGTTTAAATGTAACTGTTACCATGAAAAATTTTTATCCAAAAAAGAAAAAAAAAAAAAAAAACTTGCCATGAGTAATTTATGGTATTAATGAAATTGCTCCTGACTCTTGTAGACATGGAAGATTGGCTTCAGTTGGTGATTTCCTGTTATCCTTTCGGCACAATAGGTGGTCCACAAGCATTAAAGCCAGTGAGAAGTATCAGCTCCGATGAGAGGAAACTTCTCTATAAATTATTCCAGAAGCAAAGGCATGTTGCTGGTGGATCTGCTATGTTCAACCAGCTTACAGTGGTGCAGATGCTGCTATCAAAACTTATGATTGTTTCAGTAGGTTATTGCTGGAATGAATTCAGTGAAGAAGATTGGGACTTCTTCTTGTCTAACATAAGGAGTTGGATTCAATCAGCAGTTGTTATAATGGAGGATGTAGCTGAAAATATAAATGGTCTTGTTGATAGTTCATCTGATAATTTAAATGTTATGTGTCAGAAAATTGAGAAAATTATTTTGATTTCAGATCCTTTTCCCATAAAGATTTCTGAAAATGCCCTTTTGTCTTTCTTACTTCTCCTTAAGCATTGTAAACTTCAACAAACTGAAGAGAGAGAGAATTTAAATACATTTAAATCAGAAAAATTGGATTCTGTTAAAGATCGGATTCTAGAGGGTGTCCTTCGCCTACTATTTTGTACTGGCATGTCTGAGGCTATTGCAAATGCATGCTGCAAAGAAGCTGCATCAGTTATTGCATTGTCACGGGTTGAATATACACACTTCTGGGATTTGGTAGCTTTTGGGTTGTTAATTCCTCATCACAAGCTAGAGATAAAGCAGTGAAATCTGTTGAATTTTGGGGACTAAGGAAAGGGTCTATTAGCTCTTTGTATGCTATACTTTTTACTTCCAAGCCAATTCCTTTATTGCAGTTTTCTGCATATTTTGTTCTTTCAAATAAGCCTGTTTTGAGCATTGCTGTCCTTGAAGATAATGCTTGTAATTCAAACATACATGCTGCTAGTGACGAGGATATCAGCCGTCTTGACATGTCAATAGAAGAAAAAGTCCATTTGAATGAGGAAATATCTTTCATGATAGAAAGGGCACCTTATGAGGTTCTTCAAATGGACTTGCTTGCACCCCAACGAGTAAGAATGCTTTATATGGGAATGAAGTTGAACTATGCTTTGTATGTCAAGCATTTTTTTTAATGTTTATTTAAGCATTTACTTTACCTTTTCTACAAAAAATATTGCAGGTAAATCTCTTCTTTGCTTGGTCTTTGTTGTTATCACATCTACTGTCATTACCTCCATCATCATCTCAGAGGGAGAGATTGATCCAGTACATACAAGACTCTGCTACTCCAGTTATTTTGGATTGCCTTTTTCAGCATATTCCTGTAGAGATTTCCGCAGTTCAGAGTCTAAAGAAGAAAGATGCAGAGCTTTCTGCGGGCTTATTAGAAGCTGCAAGTGCTGCAACCCGTGCCACCACAACCGGTTCACTCTTGTTTTCTGTGGAATCTTTTTGGCCTGTTGAATTGGAGAAAATTCCATCACTTGCTGGAGCAATATATGGTTTGATGCTCCAGGTTCTTCCAGCCTATGTACGTGGCTGGTTTAGTGACTTGCGTGATCGTAACACTTCAGCTGTCATTGAATCCTTTACGAGGACTTGCTGCAGCCCTCCTCTTATTGCAAATGAATTGTCTCAGGTATGATGTATCCAAAATCTATTATCTACGAGTGGAAACATTTTAACCTAGAGTTGCATGATCAATACATATTTGTTGAAGAGGGAAATGAGCAAAAAAGCAGAAATTAATGAAACGTTTTAGTGTGATAGCCAGGTCACTCTTGCCATACCAAGTTATTATTATAAATACAAATCTATGCATGTTCTCAACATTAACCCATGATTGTAAATAGTTCCCTCAATATTTGGATACTGATATGCATGTACATTTATTACCAGTGCATTGTTTTCAGTGTTTGTCTACATCTTATGATTCTATTGCCCCATTCAAGGGTGGCATTAACAAGGACTATAAAGGAAGTTGATTTGGTGAAGATTCAGAACTTCATTGCTTATGTATCTATAAATTTTTATTTAGTGTTCATAAAGTGCAACTGCAAACTAGATTTTGTGATGCAACAGTTACGTAGAATCCATATGCCATAGTTACAGAGGATCTGTTTTTGTGTGGATCAGATCTAAATGGTCTATCTGAACACTTGGTTTATTCAAGAACCCAAAGGCATTGTTTGATCCATGTAGCCAGCCCACCTAGTGGGAAAAAGACTTTGGTTATTCTTTTTGTTGTTTTAGCATGCAATGGATATATGAATAGCCTAATTCTGATCTATATATCCGCCTATCATCTCCAATGCAGATTAAGAAAGCCAACTTTCGTGATGAGAATTTCTCAGTTAGTGTAAGCAAATCAGCAAATGAGATTGTTGCTACTTACACTAAAGATGAAACGGGAATGGATCTAGTCATTCGTCTCCCTGCATCTTATCCATTAAGGCCTGTAGATGTTGATTGTACAAGGAGCCTTGGGATTAGTGAGACCAAGCAAAGGAAATGGTTGATGTCAATGATGCTATTTGTTCGTAATCAGGTAATTTGTTATGGATTTAGTTCAGTCTTACATTTTGTAATTGGCTTCTGGTGCCACTTTTGCAAAATGCCTAGAATTAACTCTGTAGAGTTGAAACTCAGATATAAATTACTCTTTTTTGTATGCATTGCATGATCAATTCATATATAACAGTTTGATGAAAAATTCTTTCCTGTGATTGACTACTTTTTAGTTTATACCAGTATTGCTGAATGCTATATACCTTTGTGAAATTCAGCGGACAATGGATCCATGTGAAAATTAATAATTATCGAAGCAGGTTTGCACTAAACAATTCCTTTTCTGGTCCTGCAGAATGGAGCTTTAGCAGAAGCTATAGGAATTTGGAAGCGCAATTTCGATAAAGAATTTGAAGGTGTTGAGGAGTGCCCGATCTGTTACAGTGTAATCCACACCACAAACCACAGTCTTCCACGCCTCGCTTGCAAGACATGCAAACACAAATTTCATTCATGCTTGCCTTTATAAATGGTTTTCAACTTCTCACAAATCATCCTGCCCATTATGTCAATCTCCGTTCTAAGATTACACCTGGAGTGATGAATTTTACCAATTTTGCTTGCTGGTGATATCTTGCACTAAAAGTAGTGGATGAATAGAATGTCTCGACTTATGGGAATCAACACTAATTTCCAGCATTGAGAATCAATGCTTATTAAGACAGGGATGACTTGCAAACTACAACTGGGTAGCCAAACAAACATGATTTCTAGATTCTTTTCTCCACTAAGCTTCATTTTAAGCAGATAGCGTTCAACTCCTTGAAATTAAAGAGGAAGGTGGACAGTGGTTTTGCGGCAACGACATGGGTATTATCATATTTTCTATTAAGAGAGGTGTATCAGGTTCCTTTCTCTTGTCAAGTTTATCCTCTCTAATTGGAATTTTTTTTTTCCATGGTATTATCATAATAATTATTGTTTTGCACTGTTTTTGTCCTGTTAAGAGTGGTTAGTTCTGATCAAGGGAGGTTGTCTGAATCAGAGTGGCTTGTACATGTAGATTATTTATATTGTCCATGGAATCACTCATGAGGTAGGGAGCAGGATTTGCTCGAATAAGAGTAATTGTGCATCTAGAGATATCTTTATTAGCCATGAGAACATCAAAGAGCGAGTACTTCACGAAATGTGTAGTATGCATTGTCCACGCGTTTGATTTTGGTCAGCAAAATTTAATGCAATGATCCAACAATGCTTATATTGACCATTGATTTGCATGTTGCTGTTTTTTAGGGTAAAAGAAATTTAGAATTTTTAATACCAGTTTTTTTTTAATCATTGTTTGAAGAGTAATGGCTAAGGAATTAATAAAGAATAATCATTATCTTCTGCAACATCTTTTTTATAATTCCTCTCATTAGACGAAGAAAGTATTAAATATTTTTTATGTTTTCAATGCATTAAATATTTATTTTTTATTTAATTCTTTTTTTTTATAAAGTATTAAGAGATTACTAAAAGGATATTGTGAGAAGATAAAATATTATTCATTAATAAATGGAAAGTTTTTATAAAAATTATAGTAAAAATGCATTGATAATATCAAGTAGGATAAATTATATTTTTGATCTCTAAAATTTTTCAAATTCGGCTTTACTCTCTAAAAAAATTGTTTTATTTTCGTCCATCTAAATTGGATTTACATTACTTTTGGTCAAAATGTATTTTATAGTGGTTTATAACCGTTATTAAATGTTAATTATAATTATTTTAAGGACTAAAATTGGAGTATTTTCAAATTAAAGAAACAAAAATAAGACAATTGTTTTGGAGAACTAAGCCGAATTTGGGAAATTTTAGAATATTTTTTATTTTTGATATGTTAATCATTGCTCTTAGATTATTAGGAAATTCATTTTAATTAATAATTCACAATTAAATGTGAAGTGAAGTTGGATTGCTGGAAGTTCAAATATTTAAAAAATGTTATATTAAAAACTCAAGTCACTCAATGTCAAGTGATTTAAAATATTTAATAAAGTGTATTTAAAGTTTCACATTGTATGTTTATGAGTTTACTATAGAAAACTTTTGATAAATTGATTTTAGGATTAAATATATTTTTAGTCTCTTAAATTTAGGGTAAGTTTGTTTGTGTTTTCTTAAATTTAAAACTAATTTTTTTAGCCCTTGTAATTTGCAAAAAGCTTGTTTTAGGTTATGTTTGGCCCGGCTTTATTTTACCCTAAAAGCTATTTTAAAGTTAAAGTTCAAAATAAGAACATTAAAAATAAAGTATAAGTTGTTTAATAATTTTTATTTGTTTTAGCTTTAAAACTCTTTTTAAGCTAAAAGTTTAGTAAAAAATTTTAAAATTTTAAATTTACTTAAAACTAATTGTCTCAATCAATAAAATAATATATATATTGATAAAATAAAAACAATATTAAGTAAAATTAATTTTTAGTTACAATTATTTAAAATTTTATTTTCACGATAACAAAAATACATAAAAGTATTAAAATATATAAATTTAAAATTCTGTCTGATTTCAAAGTGCTGAATCTGGACAGTACACTAGGAAGAGTCATTAACTAAAACATCTAGCTGCTGCCTGTTTTGGCCACAAAATCAGGTGAATAAGCATTAAACAGGCTTATTGAACTAGTTCCTATAATTAACTTGGAGTAATGGAGAATGTTATCAAATGCCAACCTTACACTACAAATACATGCTGCATCTGAACACGGAACACGGTGCCTGCGTCCCTGGTTGAACTTTTACGGCTTCCCTTAATATACATGAGTATACAAATAAAATTCTTACTTTCATTTAATTTAGCAAGTATGTACTGTACAAGAATATTTAAGTTTAAATGAAATTTAAAAACTATAAACAATAAAATATTTAAGAAAAAAGGTATTAAAAACGTAAATTGCAAAAAAAAAAAAAAAATACAGATAAAATATAAGAGAATTGAAAGTAACTTACAAGTATTACATGTATTGTACAAATATTTGAATGTTGATATAATATAAAAATATGAATTAAAAAATGTTTACGGGAAAATTGGTTTACTTAATATAAGATCATTTTATTGATAATAAAGGATATGAATTAAAAAAAAAAACTGATTAATGTAATAAAAAAATTTTTAAGAGTGATTTTATGCATAGTTGATTGAAAAAAACAAATTATTAATTAAAGAAAGTAATTTTTCAATCAAGTAACTAATTAAAATTTATAAAAATATTGATATAGTTTATCAAAAAAAAAAAAAAGGACATGTGTTACGAATGTGAGAGACCTGGAGAATAAGTACAAAAATTATCTTATTCTCAAGAATGAGTTAAATAATTATGTTCTGAAATTGACATACTGAGTTAAATGATGTTAAGGCATTTTAAGTAATTTGTTTAGTGAAAGGGTACTATCTATGTTGCACGGGTTTTACTTTTATATTATCCTTATTTAACCCATTTCGAATTATGAGACTTCATTACTATTTACTCACACCTCAATATCCAACATAATTATCTTATAAATAGTTTACATTATTATAAATTTTTATTAAGACTTATAATGTGGTTTGACTTTAGAATGAAATAAAGAAGGTATGCTGTGCTGTTTTTGTCATTGTTTTATATCAACATATATACATGTACAAAGCTTGTAAGTCAACTCTTACACTAACACCTAAGTATATGCGTATAGAATCATTAGGATTACTGATATTTATCAATCACATCAATATATCTAAATTACCTTAATCAATCTTTAAATTATGGAAGGAATATGTAAATTGATAATTATTTATTCCAAAATTATAGAGAGAAAATGTACAACTAGTAATTAAATATTGGTCAAATCATCATCAATCAAATATCTCATCTAATCTTAATATTTTTTTGCCAGTTAACCATTTTTACAGCATACTTGTGGTCTGACAGGAAACAAAATACAGAAGACTTGGTGGGTTGTGTGGTTTACAACGATTTGGACTAGGCTGCATAAAAATAGTATCAACTTCAAAAATGAGTCTGCAAGTGCAAAGAATGTGTTGGATTAATACAATTCAGATCTTGGTCGTGGTTAAATGCCAAGGTGATGAGAGAATTTTAATTTTCTTTCTTTGAGTGGTCAAGGAATCCAATGTACTGTTTAAAAGTTGGGTAGGAAATACGCATTTTGTATAGGGGTTGGGATACTCCTTGTAGTGATAGATCTAGAAATTTTATGTTGTAGAAAAAATACTCATATATATAAATTTGTGGAAACAATACTTATATTATGGATTAACTTTTTATATTATATTTTAAATTATGGGAATAATTTATAATTATAGATTAATATTATTTTAAGAAAAATTTAAAAGTTTGTATGGCAGTTGCCTCCAAACTCCACCAAGTAAATTTGTCCGTGACCCCTTGTACCCCCTAATTAACATTCTGATTTTGCTGATAAAAAAGAAACATTTTTTATTTAAATAATGAAAGAAAACGCACTTCGGTGGAAGTACGTGAACAATTTACAAGGAACTCATTGGAAAGATGAGGAAGTGGAATGACAAGATCTCCCGCAGAGGCGAACTACTAGGACCACTTGGAGAATCATGGACTTTTGTCTATACAGTATAAAAAAGATAGGGCATGCATGCCAAATTCAGATAAGTGAGATAAAATTAGCTCAAAACTACAAAAAGCAGAGCCATACAACATGTGCAAGCGACGTGTAAGGCACCACACGTAAATGCGTAATTTCTCCATTTTTTAGTGGAGCATTCTGTTTGGTATTTACTTTTGATGCTAATGCAATGATTTAAGAGTTTTGATTTCTTGCGATAATATTTTATTAGAAGATCATACATATAAGTTCAGTTATAAGTGCCCTTATTCTTGACTTATGTTTGTGAGACTTGGAAATGAGATGATTTCATACCACTAATTTTTTATTAAATAAACCAAATTTATTGGCAATTATTATTGCCAAATGATGAGAAGAAAGCAGAACTCAATATGACAATATTGTGAACGAACGACGATTAAAAGTGAACATAATGGAGCAAATCATGGCTTTTCTAAGAAAGGCGAACATAATGTGCCTAATTATGGCTTTTATAATAAGTCCATTCATGTTTAGGTCGGTATATCTTCTGATCGGAAATGATCCACTAAAGGCACCTTTAATTAAATTGAGGTTTAACCTTAATTATGTGCATGAGATAAGCTTTTATATTCAACCCACATCGCTAGATTTTTCTTAGTTGAATTTAAAGGTTAATTGGGGTGCGAGTGATGCATGTTTGAAATCTCGAAAGACCTGCATGCATATATGGGACTGTGTATAACAATCTTCATTAATTTATCATAGTTATTTGAAAGATTTCTTTACACGAAATCCACTCAATAATTTTCTATCCTGAAGTCGCGTTCATACGCTCATTAAAACCAAGATGGCATGTACCAAAAAAATAAACAAGTTGGTTTGTGTAAAACAAAATTAAATCTATATCACACTGTAAAGTACGAATTCAATTATTGACGCCTTTTAGCCATGATAACAAGGATATTTTGACAGCCGATTCTTTCCCAAAGGGAAGAGTACTATTCTTCCATTATACAAATGATTCGCACTAAAGATTAAAAAAATATAATTACGATGGAAAATGTTACCAAGTACCTTTTGATGGTGGAAATTTGTTTTGAGAATCGAAATCACTTCAATTCTTAATAGATAACTTCTCACAAAGATTCTAACCAACAAATAAATATATTTAAAATGAGACTTAGAATCTGAAACCTAATATGGATTCTTTTTATTCGAACTAATAGTTAAAAACTTTTAACTTAAGAACATTTCGATCAATAATTTAACATTATTATTTCTATTCTAATTAGGATACCAAATAGTAACTTTACATAACAAATTCGAATCATAATTATATTTTCACTCGAATTAACCAACAACCATACATATAGGAACATTAGTTTCAGGTTCACTTTTAATTTATACTAATGTATGATTTGAAATATACGTTAAGTTACATAAACATCATTAGAAAGGGTTATAGCTACAAGAAAAAGTCATAAATAGAAAAAATGTTATAGAAAGATTGAAATTAAAATACGAAGAAAGAGTTATTAATAGAAGAAGGGGTCATAAATAGTGGAATTCGAGATGAAAAAAACATAATGCATTGAAATAAAGGTTGGGTTAGAACGTACACATTCTCTTTTGAACCAGTAGTAATTAGTGCAACATACAAAGTTTGTGCAAATGTCAGAACCAAAGAAAAAATGGTCACGCGATTACTTATTTATAGATAACCTATCTAGCGGTCAAATCTGTATGATATTGACTCGTAAATGAGATGTTGTTACTTGTCTGAAACTTTCTTCTATTAAAAAATCACTTCTAACTTCAATATGAACTTCTTTTCGAGTGTAGCTTTGATATGGACAAGTCTTCTTTCAAGTGTGGCCTGAGCTTTTCCCACATGCATTAAAGTCTTCTCGAATCATACTTAAAACTTCCTTTCGAACATTATTCACTATTCTTTATACAAACCATAAAATCTCTTCGAATATGTTATTTCGATAAAATCAAAACTATATTCTGGAAAGTTATGGAAGATTCTTTGTCCATACTTTTATACTTTCATCTTTTTTATATATTATCTTTGATAATTGTATTTGATTAAGATTGCGATGACACTAACAGTACCAAACAAGTTTCGTAAAACTGCATGAAGCTCTTGTTTTCCGCCAAATCTTATTTTAATTTTTTTAATTAAGATTAGTTTTAAAAAAAAAAAACAAAGATATTAGTCCACATCATAGTGCATTTCGTGCTATTTTTTTTGTCGTAACAAATAGCACCGCTGAATACTGATATATACCACTAATACCAGAAGTAAAATTTGAAGAGACTATTTTATTCCGTGCCTTGTTAATAGTAGTTTTGAATTTAGATATTAATTTAAGTTTTCAATTAGTTAACGAATGTTAAGTATCTATAAATTTGAATTAATTTTTATTTTTAAACATTATGTAGTAAAAAATTATAAAAATACTTTATATAAATGGTTTAAATATGAAATAAATGCATAAAATATATTCGTAATTTTCTAAAGTGTAATGAATATAATTTTTCAATATTTAATAATTATACAAATTGATTTTAATTTTTTATTGTAATATTTGTGTGTATTTTATTTAAATTTATAAATTTGATTTAATTTTGGGTATATATAATGACATTATATACCATCAAATATTAACTATTGAATACATATTTTTGAATATGTAATTAAAATATTATGAACTTAAAATTACTTGATAACAATATTAATTATTAATTACTACTTTAAAGATCACTCTAATAATTAAATGACACTTTATATCATTAAAGGCAAATAAAAATCATCAAAATATAATTATGAGAGAATTAATAAAATCATAAAATAAAAAAATCCACAGTAAATATATATAATCTCCTTATATTATAAAAAAGCATTATCATATGAAAAAAATATATATTTTTCTTGTGCTCTATTTAACAAATTACATCGGCCTTTTGGCTAAGATCAAGTGTTTATCTAAAACAATGAATAAATGCTTGCTGTCAAATTAGTTTTACACTTTTATTTATATAATCATATAGATAAATATAGATTGTTACTCCCTCCAGTCTTCAATATAAACAAAAAAAACTTCATGTATGTTGGTCCCAAAATATCTCTTCATTTAATTGAGATCATATTTTCAATGATCTTTTTTTATACTTGATATCAAGTTTTAATAAAGGACAATTTAGGAAAAAGTTTATCTTTTACATTAAATTAATAAAATTAAATGATATTAACTAACTTTTTTAATTAGAGTAAATTAATTTATTTATTTTTTGTTTATATTCGAGATTAGAGAAGGAGTATTTCAAAACAAAACAAAAATTAAAAAAAACAAAAATTGGTTGTTAAATTCAAGATGTGTGCATGATTTATTTATTTATTTATTTGACAAGCAAAAGTTCATTGATATAATGAAGTATAAGGATATTCAACCCATGTAAAAGCTAAGGAACCTATTACATGGTATAGCCAACTCAAATATTCCAACAGAATTGACAGAATTCTAAAACCAAAATGTAAATAAACTGTGAAAACAAACCAAACCCAATAGACTGATAACAAAAGTTTGAGACAAATCTCCCTCCCCTAATACAATCCAAAAGAAAGGATAGGATTTAATTAACCCACTCATAAAAGGACATACATATATTTCTGAGTGCGAACATCTTTAATCCACAGTCAAATTTCATCTGAATTAGCTGAAAAGGATCCTCCATGTTGGCAACAGACCCATTAAAACACATATATATTATTCCTGTACCACACAACCAAATAGCATTCAAGAAATTCTTGATTCTTTTCTCTTTAACAAACCAGAATGCAGGCAAGAGAAAATGCAATATTTTACCATCCATAGGGAAAAGAGATTTAAAGCCAGCCCAATAATAACAAGATTGCCAAAGTTTATAGTACAAGTTACATGAGAAAATTAGGTGATGAACAAATTCTTCCTCAATCTTACAGAGAACACAATATAATTCATCGCTACATGAATATTAATTAACTGGAATCCTGTTGAGAAGAACTTTCCAAGAAAAAACAATAAATCTCAAACTTTTGAAGACCATAGGCTCTCAAATCAGAATTCAGCACCTCCAAACTTCACAAAATTTCATTCTTCAAATGGCAAAGAGCAAAACATCAACCCAAAAGAGCCAATGTACATTTTGAACATACCGCATACTATAAACAAAAAAGAGCCAAACAGATTAATTATTGTTAGAGAATCTGAATATTGTAAAGCTTTAATTGTCAATTGAAATATTTTTTAGATTGCCTTTTGAAAAATGTTTATCGAGCTGAAAGAAGCTGTTTCATAGTTATTATAGTTTAAATAAGATGGAAATCAGATTAACTCTGTTTCATAAATTCTACAATTCATTTCACAGACAAAAGATGGAAAGAAGTGGTTGTATGGTTGATTGGTCTCCATCTCAATCCATATTATTTTGTTTTTCGAAAAGGAAAATCTAATATTTTATTAGTACTTAAAGAAACTCTAATATTATATATTTAAATTTTATAAAAATATGTCATACATTGTAATTCTTCAATTCAGGTTTTTCTTTTTCTTTTTTGGCCATTCTTAATTATCACTATATATAGCTCTACCATTAATACATTAATTATAAGGAAATTTTAATATAATTATTTTCTTTAAATTGACTCTCATTGATTCCACTCGAAGGCTCAAGCATCCCTTAATGAACATCGTCGATATGTATTGTCTGCGGACTCTTCAATTAAGTTTTTAAGTGAGGTAAATCTAGAATGCCCTACGTTTAATGCAATTTTCCACCCAATCTAAGTATCTAACAACTGTGAAAATCAAGATATGCGAGTCTGGCACTAATTTTGTACTAAATTATTTTGCACTATTTGGTTGAAGGAATGAGAAGGAAGATATTTTAATGGAGGAGAAATACACCTTAATTATTTGATTCACAAGAAATGATCAAGGAAGAGAGGGAAGAAAAATAAACAAATTTACTATTATATATTTAGAATAGTCAAATAAAACTATTATGTAACAAATTTACTATATTATATATTTAGAATAGTGTAAAAGTTGCTCTTTTCTTCAAATTTATCCAATTTTGATAGAAGTCAAAATTGAGGAGTGAAATTTTAATCCTTTCTCTAAAATTTTGAACCAAGTAAGAAAATTTTATTAAAATTTCTATGTTCTCTTCTCCTGATCTCCCTAAACCACATACTAAATTAGAGTTTATCTAAAGGTGAAATTATTCAAATTTGATAGATATAATTAAGTTTGTTTAACCATTACAAAATTACGGATCACATAATTTAATGACAGAATAATATTCTTCTTTAATAACAATTGAATAATTTTTTTTTAATTACTTGTTTTTGTTATTTAATGATGAATAGTCCAATTTTGTGATGGAATATATTCCGTCTCAAATTGAGCTGGATAATTGTTTTCGTAGATAATTTATTTAACGACCTGGCCAATTTTAGCTACAAATTTAATTTCATTCTTCGGTAATTTAATTAGTAAAAGAATCATAAATATTCAGTAATGATTGAGTTAAATGCGTTTGATATAATTTGATTATTTAGTTGTATATCTTGTAAACTAACATTTTAGTAGATAAATGGATTTATTCGTTTATATATATACATATATAGGTTGACACTTGTTAGCCAGAAACCATATTATTATTGTCCAGGTATATCAATGAAATCAAACTTAACAACTCCCTAGATTAGTCATTAATAAAATCGATGGATACTTTGTATCAATGATATGGCAAAAAAAAAAAAAAAAAACCTCAACAACTCCCTTTTATTCGTTTTACTACCTTGTAAGTGTCGGCAAAAATCGTGATACATTATCATTATAAAAAAATTATCATTTACTAATAAATAAAACTTATCAAGGGATAAGATTGTCTTGGTCAATATATCATTTGTCTAATAAAGATTAAATTATTAATATAAACATTAAATATGTATACTGATAATTTGAAACAATATCATCTCTACTAAAAAATGGATCATCTTGTGTTAAATTTTAACACGAAAATTGTTATGTTTAAATTTTATAGTGATTTCTCCAGTGTCTCTTAATTTTAAGGGGTTTTGGTGTCTTTCTTACTTAACCAATGAAAATTATAACTTGTGTATGTCCTCGTTACTCAAATATAATAGTAATACAACATTTTTAATATATTTCAAATACTTTAACTAGGTGTGATGTTGTATAATATTTCAAAGAATACACAAACTCTATTGACCACAGTCTAAACACAAAGATGGATCAATATCATGTAATTTTTTTTTAAAAGAAAAACTATACAAATAAAACCTTAAAATAAAATGCTTAAAATAAGAATATTACATCATTATATTTGAGAAATGAAAACACATATCATAATTTCACTAGAAGTGAAAGAGACACCAAAACCCTTTGATTTTGAAAGTAAGACACGCCAGAGCATTCAGCCAAATCTTATATCTATCAATCTTAAAGACAATAAATAAGACTTATCTAATATTTATTAGGAGAAAAAAAAAATGCTAGCAAGATACTTCCTTCCGTCCAAAACTACTGATGTTTTAACTTTTTTTCTTTATTTAAAACTATTGATATTTCACATATTTCAAGCCTCATTAATTATTTTTTTCACATATATCCCAATTTAATAATTATGTCTTACTCCACAACTACTCCAATAATATATATTAAATAAGGACATTTTAGACTAAACATACTAATTTATAGGTAGTATTAAATATTTTTTAAGATATGTACATTAACCTTAAACATCAATAGTTTTGAACTGAAAAAAATATTTTCTGACACACTTTTTTGAATACACTCTATTTTATTAATTGAAATTTCTTAAAAATTATAAAAATTTATGGGTCTCACATCTTATTTAATAGCTCTCTTATAATTTTAATAAATTTTAACCAATAATAAAATGTGTTAGGATAAATGTTCCTAACACTCCTCAAGTGAAATAAATACAATACTAAACGTTTAAATCATCGTACTCATCTCATCTCATCTCATCTCATCTCATCTCCACACCTATATATATATATATATATATAAGAACACCACCAGCACGGCCACCATTCACTTCCACCCCACCTTCCCTAAAACCCATCTGTCTCTCTTGGCAAAGGAGCGCAGTAAACAACCTAATCATCCGACTTAATTTTACTCTCGCTATTCCGGAGCTGGCAAACTCATCTCAGACACCACCATGGCTAGAGAACCAAGAGGATCGCAACAAGAGAGCGGTAACAGACTTATACAAAGCCATAATCTCCAAAGACAGGGAGACAGTGCAGCGCCTCCTAGCCCCAGACTTGGAGTGGTGGTTCCATGGCCCACCGTGCCATCGCCACCACCTGATTCCTCTCCTCACAGGCTCCTCCTCATCAAGGCCTTTGGTTCCTGACCTCATAGTTGGGTTTGGATCGGTGACCATCGCTGAAGGGTTCGACGAGACCAACCTGGTGTGGTGGGTGCACGCGTGGACCACCACTGCCGATGGAATCATCACGGAGGTTAGAGAGTACGTGAACACTTCCGTCACGGTCACTAGGCTCGGGCTGCATGCTGCTGCCACGTGTCAAAGCCTTTGGCAGAGCAAGCTGTGTGATGAGTCTGTGCCGGGACTCATTCTCGCGATCTAGCGAAAATGGCCTCCGTGAAAGTGGAGTTCGAATGAAGACTTACTTGATTGGTTTCTGAAGTTCACTCTGTGTCAGCAGTGTTAGTTAGGTACGTAACCTTTGTGACTTAGGTTGAAGGAGTCGTCTTTGTGTTGTCTGTGCCATCTGTTGTTGTGTGTGTCTGTTTAATTGTTTCGGTTTGTTGAAACAAAAATGATAGTTGACACCTATTAAAAAAGAGAAAAAAAATATAAGTATAATAAGTAATATGATGGGAGTTGTCTAACTTATTCTAAATAAAAATTGAGTTAAACAACCTCATTTAAAATGATTGGTGTAATTTTTTGATGTACTTTAAGATTGTTGGTTACAGGTATTAATTGTACCAATCATTTTAAATGAGGTTGTTTAATCTTATTTTTACTTAGGCTAAGTTAGATAACCCCAATATGATGTGATATGAAAAGAGAAATAAAGAGAAACTAAGTGTGTCATTATGGTGTTTGTAATATTTGAGTGTTCAAAAATAATTGCTTGTTGAAAAGATGTGACCCATTAAATAAATATTACTCGCGTATCGTAATTGAGTTTCATGCCTTTTGAAGATTTGTTGAAGGGAAAAAGATTCTTGGACACTCAAGATGTGTCTACACCCATAGAGAGAAATACGAAGAAAGGAAATAAAATTGATTAATATGATTGGTGATATGATGTAACAAGAAAAAAAAGAAAGAAATTAGAGATGTCAATAAAGTGTTTATACTATTTGGGTATCTAAATATCATAACTCTTGTTGAAACTTGTAGATAGCTGAAAAAAGGATTGTATATCGAAAATTGTACATTCTTCGTCCACATGGACATCTAGTTAATTATATGTGCAAATATAATTAACTTTGTCTTACAAATAATTAAAAATAAATAAAGATGATTGTATATAATGAAATTATTGAAATGTCTAATGATTATTAACTTTACCTTACAAATGGTTAATATAATGTCATGATGTTATTGACCATCACACATGGTTAACTACATGTGTAAATGTGGTTAATTTTGCCTTACAAGTTATTAATACTAAATGAATGTGATTGTATAAAATTATCGGTATGTGGTTAATAGTGTCACAAAGTTATTTTAATGTCTAATGGTGGTTAACTTTGTTTCACAAGTGGTTAATAGTATTATAAGGTTATTAAAATGTTTAATGGTAGTTAACTTTGTCTCACAAGTGAATAAATTATTAGGTAGTCTACGATTACTAAGTGTCCTTGGTCTTAGCCAATATTTATATAACACATATTCAACTTTTACAATTCATGAGAAAGAATTAATAACACTTAATTGCATGTTATGTGGAAATTAATGGGGACCATGGTAGTTCAAGACTAACTAATAATTTCTCCTCACAAGTGGTTAATTAATATTGTCACGAGGTTATTAAAATGTCTAATAGTGAGTTAGTGACTAATTGTGCCTCAATCTTAATCACATATTACAATTGTATATAATCACATTCATTTACTTTTAATTGAGATAAAGTTAATCATATTTACATAATAAAAAATCCTAGTGGCACGTTAATTAGAAATCTATTGCCACCATATCGATGAATTCTCAATGTTGTGAATTTTTGGAAGGAATATTCAATGTACACTCCAATTTGGGGTGGATGGTTGTAGAGAATAGAGAGATAAAATGAAAAAAAAAAGAAGATAAAATATATTTTAAGTTCTTCAAGTTTTGATAAAAATAAAAAAAAGTCTAAATTCATAATCAATTTTTTCTATTTTTACAAATGTAAATAAAGCTATCAATCAATAAACTAAAAAAAATAAAAAATGACAGGTAAACTGTAAATGAATCAATTAATCGAGTAATTTTTTTGAGGAATTAATCCCGTAATTAAAAATTATATAAGTTTAAATAATTATTATAAAAATAGTCGTATTCATGTTTCTATCTTTTTTTTATTATAAAATCAACAAAGAAATGCATGATTGACATAGAATCAAATGTAATTCACATACGTATGTAATTCAATGGGTTTGAGAAGACTATTCTTTAGTTTCCTACACCGAGATAAAGAAAATTGAAGTTTGATCCATATCTATAATTTTATGAGTTGACTTATTTAAACAGGTTAAATATTAAACATGCAAGTGAATGGATTTGAATATATTCTAAATTTAGGGATTAGTTTATAGAGCAATACAATTATAAAAATGTGGACATTAATTTGACATATGCTTTTTAAAATTTTTGTAGGACATGAGGATAAAAATTAGGGTTGACATCGTATATCAAAATAATAAAAATTGGCCATACAAACAAAATTAGATAAAAAATTTCAGTTAAATTCAAATTTCATCATTAAATAGTATTTACAATTTAGTTATACAATATATACTATAATCAATCAATTATTAATTATATTAGTCTAAAAGAAGATTTTGTCACCTAGGCCCATGTCACATGGCAACACTCACATTCATTCTTTTTATGTTGAAATGTCATTGAATTTTATTTTATTTTTTAATTCATAAAAAATATAATTATAGTAATTAAGGTGATTACAATGAGTATATATTATGATTAAATTAATCAACTAAATCATTAAATCTTATAAATTTTGATTTTATATAATATGATAAGAGTTTAATGATTATGCACTATCAGTGTAAAAAAGTTTTACAATGTCAACCAATCAAAAATCACTATTGATATGACTTTTAAAGTATTTATTATAAAAGTCAATAAACTTATAATAAATGGTGAGTTGTAATTGAATGACAGTATAAAACTACTTTACACTGTCAGTGTATGACCTGTTTTTTCATATGATAATCAATTTTTATTAAATTTTATGAAATGTAATTACAGCAATAAATTACTATGTGATCAAAATAATGAATAAAATAATTTAATTAATTAATTGTGCTATATTTAAAATGTTACAATTATGCAATTAATTACCAAATTAAAACACTAAAAATATGCGCATGTTGCATAACATCAGATTAAAATAAATCAAGTTTATGTCTAATTTTTTCTTTTGTATATTTTAGATGCCTCTTATTCATTGTTTTTTTTATAATACATATGTATTAAGGTTGTATCTTCAAAATAAAGTTTTTAGATGTTTTTGGTATTGTTGTCCCATATGAATCATGTCACATATTAATATGAATTTTTATATTTTTAACCTAAAATTAGTTTGAATTATCTTTTTCATTAATTTAAATTTTAACATTTGTAAATATCAATTCTATAAATCAATAATATTGACTTAAATCAAATCAAAATCCTATCAAAATTATTCATACCTAAAATATCGCAATTAGATTATAAAGCTTATATAAACAAAGTAATAAATTAAAAATAACAAATAATTTGTATGTAAATCATCCAAATTTTAAAATTAATATTTATAAATTTAAATCTGAATTGGCTTGAAAAATATAAAAATTTTCAAAATAACATTAATATTAAATCAAATTATAACTAAATCAATCAAATGTATGATATATATATATATATATATATATATATATATATATATATATATATATATATATCACCTTTCTGCCTATTAAGAAAAAAGAAACTGAGAAATGATCCAAATTAATTTATACTTAAAATCACATTTAAAATATAAGGTTTATAGAATAAAGTAATAAATAAATATATTTAAATTAAAAATAATAAATAAATCATAAGTAAATTATCCTAATTTTTTCAATAAACATTTATTACTTTCAAACAGTTGGTATTTTTCTAACTAAGATCGATGCTAATATAACTTAGTCACACCCTCAATATGATATTATCCTCTTTTCTAATGTCAAGCTAGTGTTTAAGGAAAAAGAAGAATTCCTTCTATGATTCTCCAAGCCCTCTATGAATTGTCCTTACAAAGCTTATTTTAAAAATTCTCATATTTAACTTTTAATGTTGAATGATCAATTAATAATTAAAAATAAATACACCCTAACCTTAAAAGATATAGTATTAATTCCAAGGTCAGTGATTAAATGAATTTTATTTATACAAATGTTTTAAATGTATTTGTTGATATACTGGTACCCACCCAAATTCACATGTGCTCGAGAAATTATATTTTTTCTTTTTGTTTAATTTTTTAATAATATGATGTGTCATTTCATTGTTAGTTGTGTACAATAATCATATATTGAGTATGTGTCTACTAAGTTTCACTTTCATACATATGATCAGGAATTGAATCTTAACTACCATGCTTAAAGGACCTAATTATTTATTATACATAAGAATTTTTTGATCATTATTATACATAAGGATAAAAATGTTACATAAAATTAGAACTAGAAATGAATTACACCAACTAGAAATTATAAGAGTAAAATTTATGGGGTCTCTTAGTTATTAGCTAAAATAAAATAAGATTAACAATATTATTATATAAACATTGTCTTATCTTTGTATTCATCATTATTTTTTATTGTAATTTTTAAGTTCAAATACCCACAAATCCATTTTTTTAATATAATTAATGTTAGTCATTTATTTTCTTCACGATGAAAACATATTTTTTAAAGAAAAATAAATAATTAGAAAATATAACATAAAATATTTTTTTATCATTGATATCTCTTATATTAAAATTATATACATATATTATGTATATTTTACATATTTATATACATATCTCCTAATATATACTTATATAAAATTTGAAAATAATAGAGAAATGTATTATAAATCAGAAAAATATAAAAAATTATAAATTGTAAACTCAACACCCATGCATGACATAAGTTATTACACTAGTTATTATAAAATTTAACAAACTTGTCATATATAATAATATGTGATTGAATGATAATGTACAAATATATACTATCAATACATTCTAATTAATTTAAAAAAAATAAAAGATTCAGATTTGAAGATTCAAATCGTTAACATTATAAATAAAATTTATTTAATTTACAATCTTAGTTTTCCTATGACTAATCATTATTTGATAGAAGATGTACTCCCTGCCATCTTGAATATAATAAAAAAAATTTATGTATGTTGCTCTTAAATATAAGTAAATCTCAATTAATTTTATCTTATTTAATGACACAATTCCAAAAATACTTTTCATTTAATTAAGATTGTATTTCTAATGATCTTTTTTTATTTTTGATATCAAGTTTCAATAAATAGTAGTTTAGGAAAATAGTCTATTTTTTAAATGAAATTAGTTAGATTAAATGATGTTAACTAACTTTTTTAATTAGCATGAATTAGTTTTTTTTTAATACTCGAGAGCGGAGAAAGTATATAATTAATTCGACGGAATTTAAAAATTAAAATTAATTTAGAATAAAAGAATGATATGTATCTTAAAAGAATGATATGTAACCTAAAAGGGAATGCTTATTAAGAAGTTCATCTAGATATATGTTAACAAACAGTCTATGTATTATTTGAATATTTTTAAAGTTAATATATTTTATTTTGGTGTTTGTTTAATGATACATTATTCTCAAATTTCATGAGCTTGATTGTTCTAATTGCTGACAATTTTTCTTGAAAACTTAAATTTTATTAATTGAATAATCTCTTTATTAATTGAAGAAGTTTGATCTATGTATATTTTAACTTAAATTTTAAAAAATTATTATTATTTTTAACAAAAAGTGTTTTCAAACATTAGGGAAATGTGATTACTTTTTAAAAATAAAATAAATTAAATACATACATAATTATTTAAATACTTCTTTTTTAAAATTATCTAATAATATTTAGAATTTATTATAAGTCATTCAGCCTATTAAGAATAGTAATGATACAATATACGTAGCTGTAAATAAAAATAAGAGACAATAAACATAAAATAAAAATACACTCACATTATTTTTATCAAATAACGAAATTGTGTCACAAAATCAGTTTTTTAGATTTATTTTAATATTTTATTCTTTCAAATGAAATTTTTTTTAATAATATTTTATTTAAAATTTATTCTTATTATATTTTTCAATGTTACATGCAAGATTTGTGAATTAAATTTTTAATCCTATTGTTTTATTTGCTTTATATAACATAAAACTGCATAACATTTATTATTTTAGTTGTTAATTTAATTATTTGTAGTAAATAAAATTCAACTTACTATATTACATGCATAAAATAAAAATATAATAAATAAAAAATTATTAATTGACATTAACTGTTAACATATAACAAAACTTTAAAAAATTTTAAAAGTATATTAATATACATTTTAATTTGGTTACTTTATTACAAAAAAAACAATAACAAAAATAAGGATTTTTTAAATATATAGAAAATTTGAAAATAATTCATCATAATTTATTTAAAATAACAATTAAGAATAGAAATCAATAGATAATTTATTATAATTTGTGTGTACGTGTATAAATTTTTCTCTTTTAAAATATATTTTATCAAATATTTTTTAAATATTAGTTAGTCAACAAAATTGTGTCTTACTATATACAAAAAATATATTTTTATATATATTAGTAAAAACATTACATTAATATTTAATAATATATTGATATTTCTTCTCAAATTTGATTTACTTATATATATATATATCAATTTCCTTATATTCTAGTAATATACATTTAAACTTTTACTTTTTAAACTACATTTTATAAAGAATTTTTTATAAAATATTTATTAAATAACAAAATTGTGTAATACTATATATGACAAAGCTATATATCTATGTACTTTAATAAACATTACATTAATAACATTAAATCCTATGTCAATATTTCTTCATAAGTCTAATTTACTTATGTTACAGCTTGACCGTAACTCATGATCTTCTCGACTCAGTAGCATCCTTAAATACCCACTGGAAAGTTTTTGCCCTCCCCAAGGTCGAGCGCATGACTTGATGAAGTCAAGGTGATCACAGGTACCACTTGGGCTATAGCTTAAGTGGTACCTAGGATCACCTTGACTTCATCAAGTCATACGCTCGATCCTGGGGAAGGGCAAAAACTCCCCAATGGGTACTTAAGGATGTCATTGGGTCGAGAAGATCATGAGTTACAGTCAAGCCGTAACAAAAAAGGCACCCTTTTTGTTACGACCTCAGTGGGCCGTAACTCATGATCTTTTTGTTATGGCTGTGGGTCGTAACTCATGATTTTTTCAACCCAATGGCATCCTTAAGTACCCACTGGGGAGTTTTTGCCCTCCCCCAGGATCGAGCGCATGACTTGATGAAGTCAAGGTGATCCCAGGTACCACTTGAGCTATGGGGGAGGGCAAAAACTCCCCTAGTGGGTACTTAAGGATGCCACTAGATCGAGAAGATCATAAGTTACGGTCAAGCCGTAACAAAAAAACTCCCCAATGAGTACTTAAGGATGCCACTGGGTTGAGAAGATCATGAGTTACGGCCCACGGCCGTAACATTATGGAATGCTGAAGATTACTTTCCTAAAAATTTTAGAGTGGAGGTATTAATCTCTCTCATTCTCTTCTATTTTTAATAAATGATTAGTGATAAAACCAACTTAATGTTTATGGGGTATATACTGTATTTCTGGTTGAAGGTTCTTTTCTTAGATATGGATCCTTCATCTTTTGTTATTTCAATTGATCTACCTTATGTTGGGGAGAAAGAAGGCCTACCTCTTGGAGCATTTATTAAGGTCACAGACATTTTTAGCAATGTGAACTGGCCAGATTCAAAGACAAGGGTAGCAAATTAATGTACTCCTATAGATCACAACAACATAATGTTGCTTTACTACGGATGTTTTGTCTTCACCATAAGAGAAAGATGAGTGATTTGTGTTGTTGTGATATCGACAATGAGGAATGGAAGAGAGGGAGAGAGACAATAGAAGAGAGAAAAGAAGTAGGTTAAAGAAAGAGAAATTAAAAAAAAAAAAATTTTCATTTTGGTCCTTACTGACATAAATGCCATGTGGCAGGCTAGTAGGGATACTACCTAGCACTTAACATGCCAACTTAGTACTGTTGAGAGAGTCAGTTAACGGACATCCAATTTTGAACTAATGTGACTAACGAAATGTAATTTCAAGGACTTTTCTTATAATTTCCTGTAATGTAGAGATTAAAGTATCAAAGTGTTACACTTGTAGAAGCTTGGTTTACTCCAAATTCAAAACCATAACATAACATATATATATATATATATATATATATATATATATATATATATATATATATATATATATATATATATATATATATATATATATATATATATATATATATATATATATATATATATATATATATATATATCACAAGACAAAATCCTTAACTAAAAGTAAGACGGTAATTAGTTAATTAGTTTCAAATCAACAAAGATACATACAATATTAATATTGGTGATGCATGTTTAATTATTTTCTTTTTTAATTTTATTAATTACCAAAAGATAACCTTATTTTTATAATTTTTTCATAAAATATTAAAAATAGGAAATAATATAAAAAAGGGATGATATTCTTTTAATTATAAACAAAATTATATCATTGAAAATGTCATCTCACTGACCAAGGTAGAAATTTATATGAATTTTTGCAAAATTACGCACTTCCAATTATCAATAAGTGATCTAAAATATTATTTTATAATATTTTCAATTTATCTAAAAACGTGAAGGATTGTGCAACTGCAATACATATGTTATAATTTAGTTTAACCATATAATTAATTACTCTCAAGGTATATAATTTTTTTAACACAGCTGTATGTAAGTATAAAATCTCCTCTGTACCAAAACAAAAAGGTATTAGACCTCCAGAAGAGGAGAAATACACTGAATTTATTATTATTATTATTATTATTATTATTATGATAAGAATGTCTAAATACTAAATAGTAAAGGAAAATGGTTATCCTACACTCCATTTGTTTTCATATGTTTAGAAAGAAAAGAGAGATAAAGAAAAAAATGAAGAAAAAGAAAGTGATAGATGTAATAAATATAGGAAGAAAAATATAATGAAAATAAGATGGAAAAAAAGAGTAAGAATATGATAATATATAATAACCCAAGTGGTAAATGAATTACATACAAATAGCATAACAATTAGGAGCTTTATTCTACAAATCAACAACATAATACTGAATACATGTATCTTTACTTTATTTCATCCCATAAAAATGGATGATAGCTCCATCGAATATTATTTGCTATTTACCATAAAAAGAACTTATTGGCAACAAGGGTAAGCCCCACAATCTTCAAACGGAAAGGCTTCAATTAATCATCTTTTTTCTGAAACTCAACTGGGAGCGGAGTACCATCCAAGCCAAGCAAAATCCTTCCATTCTCACGCAGAATACCCCCAGTGCCACAAATGAATCTACAAGTGGGGCACACTTCCGTCGGACACCACTCGATATTATAGATACCTGCACTTTGTGTTTCCACAATTCTAAAATAGTTACCATATGATCCTCTGCCATCATCTCGGCCAGTGATAATAAGCCTCCTTCCACTCGTTGTGTCATTCTCACCCAACCTCCATTCGGTAGATTGCACACATGTTGAGAAAGCTTGGAATGCCACTCTCAAGTCCCTATTCACCCGCACTTCATCATCGTCGTTGGCAAAAGGGGTGAATTTCATCGAATAGCCCTCGTGGCAAGTCAGTGTTTTCAAGACCAACATACAAAGGGCATGACCCGTTTCTATTGATTAAGGTGAAATGGCCTCCGTTGTCCGTTATGGCAGGCCTGATGTAATACTCATTATCACTTTCAAGGGGTTCACCGTTTATATCAAGGACGTAGAGATTATTGGATTGGGCTAGTGATGATGTGGCCGTGAAAAGCCACACCGCAAGGCTGAGGGAAGCAATCAACTTCATTGACATGGTTGTAACAAAGTAATAACTCTGATGAATCAAGGTTTGGTGAGAGGATTTATGGGTTTCGTCACAATATGTGTGCTTTTGGGTAGCAAGGGCAAGCTACTTATAGGATATGGTATGGGGTTGAATGTGGTATGCCGTACACGTGGTGACGAAAGGAGGTACGTTGATGAATAAAAGTCCAACATGACTTATCCAATTAGACATTGCTTGTACCATAAGGCTGTAATACTGATCAAGACAAATATTTTCGAGATGGGTTACCTGTCAAGGATAAAACTTTGATTTGAATATATTTTGTAGAAATTTTTTACTCCAGCAACGAGAAAACCATCTAACTTGGAATTTTCGCTATTAGATTACTTTAATTTAAAGTACAATCTAGTACGGGCAGATGCCATGACGCATAATTCTGGAACAACGTAAGAGCTTATTTTCAGGGAGACTTATATCAAATTTAAATTTTATGAACGTATAAAATCTTATACATGTAATACATCGTGTAATGTAATAGAGTTATGTTATTAGAGAGAAAATTCAAAGTATTCTTTTATTAACTTTATGCACACTTATGTCAAAAAAAAACAAAGAAAGAACTTTATGCACACTAACAACTCACATTTCTCCTATAATAAAATAAGAGTAGATTATACTGATACTTTCTGAAGTTTTATCAAATTTCTTTTAATATTTCCCATTTTTCTATTAACCTACACTAACTCTCTTAATTGTTTAAAAAACATTACACTACCACTTCTTAATTGTTTGAAAAAATTACACTATGTACTTCTACAAGAGAGGTTGCTTGCTGTAAACGTTAAAAAAGTAGGGAGTTATGTGCAATCTCAAAAAAATTCAAGAAATGTCAATATAATTTACTCTAAAATTAATAATAATTTTCGACTGTGAATGCATTGAAGTATAAAAAAAAGATTAACAACAAGAAATTAAAATAATTAAAAAAAGATAAATTTGATTTTAATCTTTCAAATAAAAGAAAAACCATTAATGGGCATTATTTATTAAAAAAAGGCTTAAATATTTTTAAGTTCTGTAAATATGACTATGTCTAGTTTTAGTTCTTGCAATTTTTATTATTATTTTTAGATCCCTAACATTTTCTTAATATTCTGTTTTAGTCCTTACCATTAACTCTAGTTAATTTAGTGCCGACATGATTAACAAAATCAAAAAATATTAATTAAGATAATTAAGGTAATAAAGAATATTTTAAATTAAGATAATCATATTATTTTTAGGTGTGTAATTCAATTTAATTAAGTAATGTATTTATTATTTTATATAAATAAGGTAATTATATATAATTTGATTTTATAATTTATTTTTAATTTTTAATATATTATGAATAGTAATTTTTATTGCTTTAAATATTGTTCTTATTTTTCAATTTAGTAATTTACTTTTAACATTGTACTTTTTAAAAAAATTATAATTTACTTAGACGCTTATAATTTACTTTTAATAATTATTTTTGTCTTTGGAGACAAAATCATTGCTTGTGATGTATTAAAAAAATAAATTATATTACAAATCAGTCAAAATTAATGAATTGAAATATAAAAATAACATCAAAAGTAAATTATATATATATATATATATGTGTGTGTGTGTGTGTGTGTGTGTGTGTGTGTGTCACACACACACGCAATATTTAAAGCAATAAAAATATTGTTCATAATGTATTAAAAATTAAAAATAAATTATAAAAGTAGATTATGTGTAATTATCTTATTTATATAAAATAATAAATCTATTACTTAATTAAATTATATACATAAAAATAATCTAATTATCTTAATTTAAAATATTTTTTATTAACTTAATTATCTTAATTAATATTCTTTATTTTATTAACTATTTCAGCACTAAATTACCTAGAGTTAATGGTAACGACTAAAAAAAGAACAATAAGAAAATGTCAAATATCTAAAAATAGCAAAAAATATTGCAAGAACTAAAATCAAACAGAGTCATATTTGTAGGGACTTAAAACATATTTAACTCTTAAAAAAATGATGTGATTAAGTATGTATTTGGGAAAAATAAGTGTTGAAAATTTCAATTTTAAAGTCGTGAATGTTACAAAGCTCCCACAAGCTATCAAAATAGTTTGCTGATAAATTATATATTATTCAAGTTAGACATTAATAATTTATTAATAAATATTTTTTCCTGAAAAGTGGGTACTCAATAAAGATAGAAGGGATAGTCAGTGAGAACGTTATTTTTTATTTTATTTTATTTTGAAAAATTAACTAAGAATACCCATGGCCCTTTATGTGATTAAAAGTCATAATTAAAATAGTTTAATATGCGAAGAAAATGACATATATTTTATTTAAAATCCAAATCATCGTCTATCTTATATTATTTTTTTATTTTAATATATTTTAGAAATAATTTCTAAAAAAATAACTTAATTTTATTAAAATTATAATTTTTAATTATATATAAAGCTAAAAAATAAATTATACTTGTATATATCTTTATACAAGACTAAACCATAATACGTGTATATATCTTTTCCTCTCCTGACTAGACTTTCTGTATGTAACCTACTACGAGAACATGACCCTCACCTTTAATAGTATTACGAGTCTAATTTCTGTGATACTTTTCCTAGCGTAGGGTACAGGCAACCTTAAAAACACGATGGATCCATTGTGCGGGGATTGAATGTAACTATCGCCGCACCTCCTAAGTCAAAGTTGAAATTCAAGTGAAGACAAGCTCACAAGGCAAGACTGTGTCGGCCCGTTGCCTGCCTTAGGAAATCAGACATCCTAACAATAACATAGGCTGGTCAAGTTCGAATTTTGCGCTTATGTTAAACGAATGTGAGCGCTGGTACTTTATTTTCCGATTTGCACTGGTACTTTACTTCGAACCACAAACTTTGATGATGATGTTATAAAGCAGAGAAAAAGGGAGGTGAATTTTGCCGTGTTCTAAAAGGACATCAATTTCAGTCGTCTCACATATGGCCCAAAACTCAATTTCAAGCCTCTTTGTTCAAACGTTTAAGCTTAATTAAAGATTAATTTTAAAATTAAAAAAATAAAGATCCACTTCATTATTAAAGATTTTAATTTAAAATACTAGTAGTACATTTTAAGCGAGTCCTCTTGAATTTCTGAGTTGCCCTTTGTCTACACAGCAGGATTTCTGCAATCTTGACAGGAAATATTAAATAACCTATACTTGTTATCATTTTCTCAAATAGAGATTTCAGAAATTTTCATAGTGTGAAATTAATAGCATTTAATTTGAATATTCAGCTGATCAGCTGTGAAGGTTGAAACTCGAAGGCATCTTATGGAGTGACTGATGTTTAATTTTTTATTTTTTTTTATGAGAACTACTGATGTTTGATTTGAATATAGACGTCAAACAAAATCATTGTGGCATGTTTAAAACCTAAAAAATAGTATTTAGACAGAGGAAAATAAAGGAAAAATAAAAGTTAAATTTCTACCTTTTATTTTGCTTTTTCTCTAATATTGGAATGATTTAGAGGAAAGAAAAAATATTTAAAATTTATATATAGAATGTTGTGAGTGAAATATCTTATTACTTTTGTTTGTTTATTATTATAATAATAATATAATAAATTATTTTTTTCTTTTTTTTTCACAAACTATACAAAGAAAGCATCCTTTTCTACTATTAAAAATTCTTCTCTCATTCAAATCATCCAGACCGTTGATTTGCATGGGAGACAAAGTTTCTATCCTTGTCTAATCAACTAGCCCTCTAAAAATAATATTAAGAAGGGGCTGCTATTCTTATCTTTCTTTTTCTTTTCACCTTTTACTTTTATAAAAAAGTGTAAAATATCTATTTACTTCCACTCTTTTAATTTTTCTCTTTCTTCTTTACATCCTATTTTATCAACATAAACACATTTCTGTTGTGTTAATCTTTTTGAAAGAAATAATTAAAATATTAATTATGATATAATTTATCCTTTTTAATATTAATCGAATCAATTATAATATAAATTACTTTTTTTAATTGAAATTAAATTAATTAGAATACAATTTACCATTTTTAATATTAATTGGAATAATTCTGATACAAATTTCCTTTTTTGATAGTAATCAAATTAATTATAATATAATTTTAAAAAAAAGATGATACAAGTTACCATTTTTAATAAGAATCGAATTAATTATAATGTATTTACCCTTTTAATAATAATTGAATAAATTATTATGCAAATTACTATTTTAATAGTATCATAAATTGTATCATAGTTAATTTAATTACTATTAAAAAGGATATTTTACATCATAATTAATCTGATTCTTATTAAAAATGATAACTTATATTGTATATTTTTTAAAATTGTATCATAATTAATTTGATTGCTATTAAAAAGGAAAATTTGCATCATAATTATTTTGATAGCTCTTAAAAATGGTAACCTAGCTTAATTAATTAATATTTCAATTTAAAAAAAAAATTAACACAACGGAAGCCTATTTCCATTGTGTACAAATTCGATACAAAACGAAAACGCGTTTTCGTTGTGTATGGAGGGCGCACCTACGGGTGGAAATAAGCTAGGCGAACAAGGCTTTGCTTAAACAGGCCTAGCCTATTAAAAAACTTATGGCTTGAGCCTGGCCTATTACTTATCATCAGCTTTATAACAAATTTATTTTCCATTAAGTTTATAAGTTTGGCTCTTTATGTATGTCAACATGCTTAATATTTAGAAAAGGTAAATAAATATATAATTTTAATACATTATAACAAATTTCATATAATAATAATAACAACAAAAATTATTATTTGTATTTACTTAAATAGGTCGGCTTGTTAGGCCTAAAAGGCTTTTTGAATGGCCTATAGCCTAGCCTTTTTAACTAAAGGCTTTTGTAAAAGCCCGTACCTGATTTATTTAGTAAAAAAGGTCTGGCCTGGGCCTTATGTAAGCTAGGTCATACGCTCTTATCAGCGGCCTGGCTTATTTCCACCCCGGTGCCCCTAACATAATGGAAACGTGTTTCAGTTGTGTACAATACACAATGAAAACACATTTTTGTTAAGGGATATTTTTAGAAAAAAAATTAACAAACAAATCTTGGGGTGAAAAGAGCAAAAATTTGGGTGGGAATAGCAAACACCTATTAAGAAACTCTTTTTTGGTGTAATGGACAAAACAAACATTGGGCCTCACTAGAAAAGCTGTATTTGAGAGTCGTAACATTCATGTAAGGAAACATTGCCACCTTTATAACGGGTTGTTATTTACACCACTTTTTTGTTCATTGCACTACCTATCTTTTTTTTAATTTTTTTATAAAAAAATTCTTTGCAAAAATTAGTTCTCGTTGTGTATTTGGTTCACATACACAACGAAAATTAGTTTCTGTTATGTAGCTAATTTATTTTTATATTTGTGTTTAATGTTTATTTTTGATTAAATATTTTAATAACTTTTATGAGTTAAATAACTTGTTAAATAAATATCCATATGAATGCATTAATTTAGTTAATTTTGGCACTTAATTTTTATTTGTTTTAAATAATTTTAATAGTTGAATAACTTGGTAAATAAAATATAAGGCAAAAATATTAGACATTTCAAAATAAGTCAACATAAGATGAAATAATACAAAATAATTCAACATCAGGTACAAAATAATACAACTAAAATGAAATATAATAAAAAACACCAAAACATCAAGTGTTGGTCTTCCTCTTCCTCCAATATATACTACTCACTACAGTGTTTGTTGTGCGAGTCTCAATGTGTCTTGTGTGGAGGTGTAAGCATCAGTGCTCTTAGTAACCATCCTTGGATTAATCATGGGCTAGACAATATCTTTCGGGTTGATGCATCAGTGTTTGTTGATGCAGATGGGTTCTCGGGTGGTCTCTAGTGCCTATGGAGATCTAATAGAATGAATATATCTATCATAGCTTCGTCTAAGTTCCACATTCATTTACATATCAACCTGCAATCTTGTAGACATTGGTTTCTTACCATCCTCTATGCTAGGCCCCAGCTTAGCCTCTGCCACCTTGCTTAGGAATACCTTTGTCAAATTAATACCTCTATGATGGGTCCTTAGGCTATAGCTGGTGATTTTAACACAGCTCTGTTTGATCACAAAAAAGTGGGAGGAGGACTTATTAATGTCATGGCTAGTATGCAGTTGTGGCATTGTCTCAACCAATGTTACCTGATTGATATAGGCTTTAGTGGGCCTTCGTTCACAAGGACTCATGGTTGTTTACAGGAACGTATTGATTGTGTTGTTGCTAATAAAGAATGGCAGGAAGAATTTTTAGCCTCTAAGATTGTTCACCTTAGGCTTCCTTCGTCTAACCACTGTGGTTTATAGGTTAGCATGGAGGATAGTTCCAAAGAGGACCTATAAATTATTTTAAGTTTTTAGGTCCTTGGCTGGACCACCCTGACTTCTCACAGCTTATTGCTAATACCTAGAACGTAAATGATACTTCGGAGGTTAAAATTTCTAGAGTTACTTCTTACCTTAAAGACTGGAACCGTGATGTTTTTGGTAGTATCTTCAAACGGAAAAAGTGCATTTTGGCTAAATTGGAAAGAATCAATAGAGTTTTTCTATCTAATCTGACTCCTACTTTGGCCCCTTTACGACAATGTCTTTGGAATGAATACACTTAAATTCTTAGTCAAGAAGAAGCTTATTGGTTCTAGTTGTCTAGAATTAAATGGTTGAATACAGGGGATAAAAACACTAGGTTCTTCCATTAATCTTTCTTGGCCAAGAGGCGGCACAATAAAATTGATGCTCTCATGGATACTCAAAACCAATGGGTTTATGAGGACACTCTTATTAAGACCATGGTGTTGGAACATTATAAAGGGCTCTTCACCTTGCAGACTCATGATCCTCATAGCCTTCTAAATCATTTCGGCTTCCCTGCCATTAAGGAGGAAGATCTTTCACATCTGAATTTTGATTTCTGTAGAAGAAATGAAAGTTACTTTGTTCTCCATGGGAAATTATAAGGCGCCTAACCAAACAGTTTCCACCCACTGTTTTTCAAGTCCAATTTGAGACCGTAGGTCAATCTATGTTTGAGTTCATACTTAAGGTGTGTATGGATACCATCTCATTGGTTCAGTTAACCATACCTTGCTAACTCTTATTCCAAAGTGCAATGACCCCTCTTCTTTGGCCTAGTTTCGTCTTATAGCGCTTTATAATGTCATTTACAAGGTTCTTACTAAGATTTTGGCCAACTATATTAAGCAGATTATGTTGTACTTAGTGGGGCATTTACAAACCAGCTTCATAAAAGGCAAAAGCTGTGTGGATGTCCGTTTCTTACTAATCTGTGAATAAATGTTTGAATATTTAACAGAGAAAATTTAATTTAATGTCTTTTTAAAAGAATTAATTAAGACTTATGTTTGATGTCTGTGTAAGTTTTTCCAGGAGAATTATACGAGAATTTGATTTGTATTACTATTAGATAAGCGAAGATATATCTATAGAGATTTGATGGATAGTGTAAGGTTATGGAATTTAATTATAATTAATTAAATTTAATTATGATTGAATTTTAGTCAAGTTGGTAGTTTTCCTTACCTTTAAGCTAATCCTATTCAATTCCTAAAGAATCTATATGTTAAAAAGCCTGTTTAGTATCCTGTCAGATAAAGTATATTTGACTGTTTACCTTGGGCAAAGCCAGTTCAACCCTTTCCAGAGAAATTCTAAAGAGTCATAAACTCTTTTAGATTCTAATATCAATTAAATTTTTTTAATTGATTTAAGTGCTAAAAGCCTTAAACCTAATTTCATAAATTTCGGTATTTGATTGCATTTTCATTATTAGTGTGAGAAATTTAAAATTTCTATTATCTAAACCTAAAGCTACACATCCAAAGCCTAACCCAACTAGACTAACCTTTAGTTTCCTAGACAAACTAGATTAATTGTAATCTAATTATAAGTACATTCACAAATTCCTACACAAGGTCCTATTAAGTGTATTTAGGAATACTTGAAACCACCAAACTATCCATGGTTTCGGTGGCTTAGCCGTCCACTCTCCCTTGGTGGAGAAGGTGGATTTTGATTTTTCAATTTTATTAAATCTTGCATCCATTTTGTGAGTTACCAAACTACCTCACTTAAGTTGTCTTATAAGTAGCATTAAGCAAAGTTCTCCTCACTTTTCTCCTCTCAAAAGCATAAGCTAGAGAGACAGTTCCCCGCATTGTTCTGAAAAATTTCTAAATGTTGAAGGAGAGTGTTAGAAACCTGGGTGTCCAAGAGAGTTGGTGCTCGGTAAAGTTTCATCCTTTTCATATTCTTCTATCTTCATCTTTCCATTTCCATCAAGACCTAAGTGGTCTAGGCTTTTACTTTGCTTCTTTAATGCTAAATCCTATTCTTTTCTTATGTTCATATCATATCTTGATCATTCACGATGTTGGATGATGGTTGGTGTTACAACTATAGCTCAAGTGGTACCTAGGATCACTTTGACTTCATCAAGTCATGCGCTCGACCCTGGAGGAGGGTAAAAACTCCCCAGTGGGTACTTAAAGATGCCACTGGGTTGAGAAAATCATGAGTTACGGTCAAGCCGTAACAAAAAGGGCGCCCTTTTTTGTTATGACCTCGGTGGGCCGTAACTCATGAGCTTCTCGATCCAGTGGCATCCTTAAGTACCCACTGGGGAGTTTTTGTCCTACCCCAGGATCGAGCGCATGACTTGATGAAGTCAAGGTGATCCCAGGTACCACTTGGGCTATAGCTCAAGTGATACTCAAGATCACCTTGACTTCATCAAGTCATGCGCTCGATCCTGGGGAAGGACAAAAACTCCCCAGTGTGTACTTAAGGATGCCACTAGGTCGAGAAGATCATGAGTTACGGCCCATCGAGGTCGTAACAACTTTTATATGTATATATATATATATATATATATATATATATATATATATATATATTACTTATTATTTTAATGTACATGTATATATATAACTCAAGTGATACTCAAGATCACCTTGACTTCATCAAGTCATGCGCTCGATCCTAGGGGAGGACAAAAACTCCCCAGTGAGTACTTAAGGATCGGTTTGGATTGATTTTGAACCAAAAAGTCATTCGATCTAAAATTTAAAATAACTTATGATTCATTTTGGTTTGGATTGTTTTAAAAAAATCCGATCCAATTCAATCCAATAAAATGCAGTTTGAATTGGATTGGATGATTTGGTTTTTACCGACTCATCCTTATCAACATTTTAATTTTCTATTACTCTTGAAATGTTGAACATTATTTTTAAAATAAATATAAAAAAGAAGTATATCAATCAATTGATTAGTTATCTTATTTTTTAATGTTTTTTAGTCTTCACCAATATTTTTATTATGCTCTTTTCATGTATTCAACCAACAAAGTAGAACTATACATACTTTCTTCTCCTCAATTTTATTTTGAATATATATGTTCTTTTTTACTTAGGGAAAAGAAACCATCTTGTAGGATAATTAATCGATTAATTGATATACTTCTTTTTTATGAGAAAATAGGTTATGTACTGACAGTGTAAAGAAATTTTACACAATCATTCAATTACAAACTACCATATATGATAAGTTTGTAGACTTTTACAATAATTATCTTAAAAGTCATACCAACGGTGATTTTTAATTGGTTGACAATGTAAAGAAGTTTTACATTGATAGTGCATAGCCATTAAACTCAAAACATAATAAAACGTATGTAAGTTACATGTGAAATGCATAATAACCTGTGTGTATTAAAAATATTGAATTGGTTTAGATTGGTTCGATTTTACAAACACCAACTAAAAACTGATCCGAATCAATCGGTTATGCCAAAAAATGATCCAAAAAATATAAAGAAATTCAGTTTTCATTGATTTTTGGTTTTTTTGGATCGATTTGTGAGTTTTTTTTAGATTGGATTGGATGTGAACACCCTTACTATTTTTTATAAAATCTCAATTAAATAACAAAATTGTATCATATTATATAAGAAAAATTATTTATTTATATATTTGTATAAATATTACATTAATAACATTATATATTATATATATATTTATATTAATGTACATTTAAATTTTGCTTTTTGAAAACATGTTTTATATACTAATTTTTATAAAGTTTCAATTAAATAAAAAAATTGTGTTATAATACATAAGAAAAAATTTATTTATTTATATATTTACATAAATATTACATTAATAATATTAAATGATACATTATTATTTCTTTTCAAGTCTAATTTACTTTAAATATGTAAATGGTATTGGACCCATTTTGACATATTTTGGGTTGAAATAACTCATTTGCCATTAGGCCTCATATTTGTTAACGAAAGACGGGCCAGGCCCAGCTTGTGAAATTTGAATTTCAATGAAAAGCCCCAAAACAACACAACATTGTCTCTAATATTCTACTCTACTTGGATAGGGCACCACCACCGCTACACCCTGTTCGTTCATTCATCTCCAGCGGAATCAGAGAGAGAGACGGAGAGAGAATGCTATCAGGGGACATACCTCCCAACCAGACCATTTACATCAAGAATCTCAACGAGAAGGTCAAGAAAGATGGTAACTTCCTTTCAGACCCCTCTTCCCATGTTTCGGACTCACTTTTACATGTGCAACTGTTTTCTGGGCTCACTGTAATTTTCGAACTTGGCTAAGTTTCAATTCTGCTTGTGAAATTGTAAGTGAGTTTGTGGGGCAGGAGAGTAGTGCCTAACGTTTTTTCTGCTGAATTAGGGTAGCTGTAGATTTGGCTTAGGGGCTGTGATTCTTGTGTTTCTTATACTGATATTTTATTGACTATTGTGAAGGGAAATTTAATGGAGTGGGGTGTGATTCAATTGGACAACATGGAACTTAATAAACCGAGATATATATGGTGGCATTTTTTGATGCTCGCCCATCGTTTTGCATTTCGGATCTTATAATTGGATACGTTTTTTTGCTGCTTTTGTTGATATGACTTTAGGGTTTTAGAAAAGTGAATTGATTTTGAGGTTGATCCTATGACAGAATTTAACGTTGTATTCTCTTTTCTTTTCAATGTGGCAGAGTTGAAGAGATCTCTGTATTGCTTATTCTCTCAATATGGGAGAATTTTGGACGTTGTTGCTCTAAAGACACCGAAGCTTCGAGGACAGGCATGGGTTTGCTTCAGTGAAGTCACTGCTGCCAGTAATGCAGTGCGGCAGATGCAAAACTTCCCTTTTTATGAAAAACCTATGGTAATCAAGTTATAGTGCTGCTGATAATTTCTTTACAGTTCTGTTCATAAATCTGTTATATCTTATACCAAACTTTTTGGCACCATTTCTAGTTGCCTGTGCAGGTTATCTTACTTTTTTTTTTTTACATATCTCGAATCTTGTAGTTTCTCTTGTCTATTATGAATTTATTTTCTGCCAAAATATACCTGCTTGTGAGAGTTATTATTAAATATTTTGTTTAAATTTTCTTTGATCCAAACGTCTATTGTCCTGTTCAAAGTATTTTCATTATCAAGAATGAGACTGAAAGATATGGATGATGTACTGTGTTCTTTATTTTCCCCCCCTTTTCCTTTGAAGTTGCTTGGTATTTTGATTTTTGTTAATTTATCTTCCTATCAATAACATGTGTCTAAAGGCTTTTTGTGTGGATAATTTGATGCAGCGAATTCAATATGCGAAAACAAAGTCAGACTGTATTGCAAAAGAAGAGGGTAGTTATGTTCCAAGGGAAAAGAAAAAGAAGCAAGAGGAGAAAGGTGAACAATTGTCATTTATTGTTTCCTAATCTTCCTCATTTTTATATTTTAGAACTCTTGCATATTGCATGTAGGTTTGAAATGGCCAAACAATCATATATAATGAGAAATGAGAATGTAGCATTGCAAAACTAGTCAGTAGAAGTTAAAGTTAATATAGGCTTCCACAATGCCGTTATAAAGAAGAAATAATTAATTTTATTTAATTATATCATAACATGACAGTTTTCTCTCTATGGAGAATTTAAAACTGAAGAAAGGCAGAAAAAATGTTTTAAATAGTTGAAAGTATGCAAGTGATTATACTTTGGTTTGAACCAAATGGTCATTCGTTGGTGTCATTCATGAATGCAGCTGATGTACTTTTTGAGGTATATTTGTTTCCCTTGCCTGGGAATTTTAGCAAACCTGTATCATCCTAAAATTTCTTAGTCCTAAAGATAATATGATTGAAAATTTCTGTTGTAAGGTTGTTGTTTACAGTGAAGCTTGTAATGGGTTATATCATGGTTGTAATACCAAAATCATTATTTGACAATATGCATGAATTTCCTGCTGCTGCTTATGCAATGTTAAAGATTTCAAGTTTCCTACTACAATGTGTGTGAAAGATGAGTAAACTAACCCACCCATCTCCCCTGCCCCCCGCCCTCCCAAATGAAAAAGGAAAAAAAACCACCCTTCCACTGTTGCATGTGCACATGGACAACAAACCAAAAGGATAAAGCCATCTAGCTTCTCAGAGTTAATAAATTTTTATTTCCATTTAACTTCCATGATAAACATTTTAAGAGAAAAATATCAAAACTCCATCATTTGGACATTGTTTTTTAAGTTCCATCTTTCTGATCTTGTTGCATAAGAATCTATATTAGTTCCTTTGTTGATTTGGTAGTAATTTCTTATTGTTTAATTTTGACTGACATAATTTTGCCTGTTTAGCTGAAAGAAAGAGGCGGGCTGAAGAAGCACAGCAATCTGCCGTGGCTAATGGAACACACAGTGCAAGTAATGGTGGACCAACTGTAAGTTTCTTTAATTAATCAATGTTGCTTATAATGCCTGATTTTCTCTCCTCCCCTCTAACAAAATTGGGCCATCAGATCAATGTTTATATCTCATAGTCTCATAAGCATGAATGAAACTAGCAAATTAAAGACTTATGATTATTGTCGTATATTTTTTTTGTTTCAGTTTAACTGTAGGTCGGTGGATATTAATGTTTAATGCACTTATCTATTCTGATTTTAATTGCACTAACATTTAATATGTACTATTATCTGCAGGCATCATTCCGTCAAGGAGCCGGAGCCCAAGAAACAGCTGCTCCTAACAATATTTTGTTCATAGAGAATTTGCCTCATGAAACTACTGGTAGGATGCTTGAAATGCTCTTTGAACAATACCCAGGCTTTAAGGAAGTGCGCTTAATTGAGGCAAAGCCAGGTATCGCTTTTGTTGATTTTGAAGATGAGGTGCAATCATCCATGGCCATGCAGGCTCTTCATGGCTTCAAAATCACCCCGCAGAATCCCATGATTATAACCTTTGCTAAGAAGTAGCTAATCGGTTTTCAGCAGTCTGTATTTTGTAGATCATTAAAAAACTAATTGCAGACGTTGTAAGTTTACAGGAAGTTAGAAACCATTAAGGCAGAGTGAGAATTCAACCACACTTGTGGAAAGGTTGAGTAGTGCTGTTATAATGTTTATTGATTGTATGTGGTTTATTTTAATTTTATCAGTAAAGCATCCTTTCGAACTCTGTAAGCTAGGTTCTTGAAGCTATAGTTTTAGTTGAAGAGTCAAGAAAGGAAATAAAAGGTTTGAGATGTGGACACAAGCTTTTGAAACACAACTTTGTTGAGTAAACAGATATATGAAATCTAAGTTAGTACAAGGCGCATCAATCCTTGCATTGAGGTCATATTTGTGACCATATCTTCTTACTAGTCACATGATTAAGTATCTTAGGCTCATTATACAAAACAATGGAGAAATAGAGGGTGATATAAACCCAGGATTCAAGGAGGGTGGATGATTTGGAAGTGTCTCAAGTGTCATTTGTGACAAGAAAAAGTATCTTTGGAGTTTACGGAAAAGTTTTACTGAACAACTAAAAACTTACTATGCTGTATGGAATTGAGTGTTGACCGATAAAAGGCATGCAAGAGGATAAATCGATTGTAATAAAGATGAAATTGTGTTGGATGTCTGTACATTTTAGACAAGATGGAATTAAGAATGATTTATTTTAGAGAGAGTTTCTGTAGTACTTATTGTAAAAAGAAGAAATAGAATGTAGCATGTGTGAAGAAAACTGAGTCACAGTAAGGTAAGTAAATTGTATGGTGGGTAGCTTTGTTGATAGAGATAAGGGGGAGACAGAAAAAGGGTATGCAAGATTATTAAGTATTTAAAGTTCAGGTATTTTTTTTGCCATATAGCTGCCCAAATACGATAAGGAATCCAAAAATCCATAGCATGATTTTTCAAAATTATTTATCGCGTTTGTCTTGTACAGGTGTTTGTTACAAAATTAATTCTTCAAAGATTAATGTATTATTATATTAGGTTTTTTTGAAGATTTGTATTATTAAATTAGTCCTTCAAATATTAAATATTTCTATATTTGTTCTTATAAAGGTGATACAGAAAGACAATAACTGATGGTTAACTAGGTGAAAAAATATTTAAAGAATTAATGCAGTGAAATCTTAAGTTTTAGAGGATTAAGTATAGGATTTATTCTGAATGAAACTTGAAAAAACACAGTAAATGAAAGCCTTTTTCTATACAAAATTTTGTATATATATATATGTGTGTGTGTGTGTGTGTGTGTGTGTGTGTGTGTGTGTGTGAAGAATTAGATCAATGGGCACTAGGTATCAAAATTAGTTTAAATTATACCTTCAATAACTTTTTGTACAATGTAAATTTAACTAATCTAATTGTTAAATTATGTATATTATCTTTATGATCATGTATATCAAATTTTAATAATTTGAACTTTTAAATAGAGTGATGTGATGAATTACTAATGATTTTGGAATTGTATGAAATTTTATATTTTATCTAATTAATAAGAATATCAAATTCAATAGTTGTATTGATTCTACAGAAAGTTATTAAAGGTGTAATTTGACTAAATTTGACATTTGGTATCAACTAATCCTGATCATTATGTATATCCGGTATATATATATTGGGGAATATTATCGTAATTCATAACTTTTAGTGTTTCCCTAAGTATTATGAACTAGTTTCATAGATTAAGGCATAAAAGAGGTCCATTTGTAGTGGTTGTCTATGGTAGGAGGAGGAAACTTTTGTAGTAGCTTTTCACCAAAAATGAAGCTTGTGAGGATTCCACACCCAAAAAGTTCCTTTTTTTAAAAATAAATAAATAAAAGGTGGTATTTATATCTTGATTAATTGTTGGGCATAATGACAACGAGAAATCATTACGAATGGGTTGTTTAAAGGTTTGTCAATGAACTACAACGAGTAAACACAGTTCGTTCCAATAAATCAGGAAAGTGGTTTGTTTCACTCGAGTTAAGAGGGTGATGGCATATTTTACATTTTTATTTATTTTTTTTGTTATAATTCACTTGTCGATTAAGGAAAAGCGAAGTATGGAAATGGGTACACAAGTGGGATAGAGCTCCGGTCAAAAAATTGATTCGTTACCTCCCTGGTGCTCGTGAAAAAGCACAAACATGATGATTAACACAAGTGAAGATACGCCGTAGTGGCCGTCGTACCATGTGCACTTGAAGACGTACTATCCTTCCTCAGATAGCCACTGCACTGTACAGCATTCATTTGCACTATTTTGCAATGCCAAATATATATTACCAACACCTTTTAGCTAGTTTTATATAAGTATTTGATTAAACTTACAAATGGCAGAATGAAAGTGAACTGTAACTTAACGTAAAATTTATTTGTAATAGGTTTAAGCCTTAATTGTACATTTACCACCTATCTTTTACGATTTCATGAATTTTGCTACCTAACTATTTTAATCACATGTTTTGTCACGCAATTATTTTATTTTCACATTTTGTTACTTGACTTTCAAAATTCTCGTATTTTGTCACCCTTGTTAATAGACTAATGACGTGACATTTTTAACTGTTGATGTGACAAGTTGCCATGTTATCATCAATTTGTCAAGTCATCAATCTATATTAGTAGTCAATTTGTCACTTCAATGGTCAAAAATGTCACATCATTGATCAACTAACAGAGTGATAAAATACGAGAAATTTTGAAAATTAAGTGACAAAATATGTAAAATTTTAAAAGTTAAATAACAAAATATATAATTAAAATAGTTGGGTGTAAAAAGTGGATGGCAAAATATGCAATGGAGTCTAAGTTTAAATATTAAAGTCCCCACTTTGAAGAAAATTTTGCGTAATCATTACTTCCAGATTAGGATTCACTTTTAAGTTTGTGAAAAATCCATTTATAGAAAAAAAATTATTTTTTCATATTATTTATATTAAAATTGTACATTACAATACTTTTTACTGGAAAAAAATGAAATTTAATATAAGAGGAAGAATGTAAATAAAAATTCAGACAAAATGATGTAGTAGGAATCAATGTCAAAATGAAATATTACTAAACAAAAATTAGTGTTATTTAAATTATAATTCTTCAACTACAAAAATATGATAATGTAAAAGAACAAATTTAATAATTATTTTATATTTTTAATAAATTGATTTAGTAATAAAAAATTTGAAAGATTATGTGATGATATTTAATTTTTTGAATGACTTATTTAATAATAATTTTTTTTAAAGGATTAGTGAAGTTAAACATAAGTTTTGAATAATAATTTTTTTATCATTAAATCCATAAAGACACAAGTTCAAAAATGGAGATTTTAGGGGAAAAAAGCTCTCTCACCTACCTCTAGCGGAACCACCGAATGGTGGTGGTGGTAAGACTACTCATTCAATTTCGTTTAGAGATAAAGTGCTAGTAGGAAAAGATCCGGTCCCGAGGAGGGAGAAGATAGATCTCATTGGTAGCAATCTGTTTAAGATTGAATATGAAGATGGAAACAGACTAAAACCCCGATGTTTCATTGAGGAATCAATGGTGCAATCATTGAGGGCTCCTTGGCAGGATGCGGTGATTGTGAAGTTGCTTAGGAAAATGGTGGGCTTTTTGACAATGAGAAAGAAGTTGAAGACAATTTGGAAGCCTATAGGGGGTTTTGATGTCATGGATATTAGTCATGGATTCTTTATGGTGAAGTTTGACTTGCGCGTGGATAGGGAAAAAGCAGTTTCAAAAGGTCCATGACTAATTTTTGATCATTATCCGGCAGTGAGGGAATGGAAACCGAATTTTGTTTCGTCAGAAGTGATGATAGACCAAACTCTTGTCTGGATTCGATTTCCAAGCCTTGGCATGGAGTATTATGATGAGAGTGTGCTCCTAGCCTTGGCAGCAGCAAAACTAGTGAAGGTGGACTTGCCGACTCTTAATGCCTTTTGAGGCAAGTTCCCAAGAATGCGTTGAAATACATCTTGATTAGCATGTTGTGGGTAAGGTCTGGTTTAGAGGTCATTGGTTCAAGGTGGAGTATGAGGGACTCTACTTGTTATGTTCGAGTTGTGGCAATTGTGGACATGTTGCTCGCGCTTGCCCAAAGGCGATCAAGGAGGCTGCTCCTACTCCGATGACTTCACAGCAACCGACGGAGCTAGCGGGAGAGGCGCAGGCAGGTGCACAACTACACGAGGCAACCCTAAGGCATTAATGAGTAACGAGAATCAAGGAGGTGCCGCTGGTAGAAGACATTAGTGTCACCTGAGGGAGTTGGTTTATCATTGCCAACCAGACTTTCTCTTTTTATTTGAAAGTTCACACTCAGTTTGCTAAGGTAGCTCGCTTCTCGGAGCGGCTGGAGTTTGTGTCTCTAGAGATTTAGGAAGCAACTGGGCATTCGGGAGGTGTTTGAGCTTTGAAGAATAAAGCCTCACAATGTTTGTATGATGTGGTGGACTCGTTTCCTCAGGCTACATCGCTCTCTATTTCCTTGGCAGGTAAAAGTTGGCTGTGTACGGGGGTTTATGCACATCGTATTCCATTTGAGAGAGGGAAATTGTGGGATCATCTCAGGTTTGAGGACGTCTGTCCGACATCCTTGGCTTTTGATGGGAGATTTCAATGATTCCCTCCTTCCGTCTGATGAGAGAGGTGGGGTGTTCTCTCAAAACAGTGCCGCAACGTTTGAAGATAATATTGGTGCTTATAATCTCATTACTTTGGATCAGGTAGGTGGGAGATTCACCTGGCACAGGAGCAGAGTTGAAGGCATAAACATTCATAAAAAACTGGATCGTGCTATTGGGGATGTGTCATGGAGGATTCAGTTTGTTTAGGCGATGATGGAAGTTTTACCTAGAAGACATTTAGATTATAACCCCTTGCTTCTTTGATGTGGGGCTATCCTCAAATTAGAAGGGAGAAACCCTTTCGGTTTGAGGTAGCCTGGTGCACTCACGTTGATTATCCCTCCTTGGTTTATAATGCCTGGGGCAAGAGTCAAAGGGATGTTTTTAAGGGGCTGGATAATGTGAAAGAGGACTCTTTGGTTTTTAACAAGGAAGTGTTTGGTAGGATTTGCAGTAGGAAAGGTGAGCTCGAGGCCCGGTTGAAACGAATCGAAATATCTATGGAAACGATGGACTCTCTTGGTCTTTACCACCTTTCTCAAAGCTTGCTTAAGGAGTATGAGCTGCTTTTTTTTTTAGGAGGAAACTCTCTGATTTCAAAAATCTAGAGAGAATTGGGTGCGTTTGGGAAATAGGAATACTACTTTCTTTCATGCCCAAATAATAGTAAGAAGGAAAAGAAATAAAATCCATTGTCTCTTCCTTCCTTCTGGGGATTGGTATGATAGTGAAGAACAACTACAAACAGTGGCGGTGGATTATTTTAAATCCCTTCTTAGGGTTTCTAAGGTGAGTACTACAATTTCACTCCCTCTGTCTATGACTTGTTTAATTGAGTTGGAATTCCAAGAGCTTTCAAGATCGGTGCTAAAAAAGGAAGTGTATAAAGCGTTTAAGGGGATGAAATCATATAAATCCCTTGGTCCTGAAGGTTTCCATCCCATATTTTATAAAATGTTCTAGAATGATGTTGGTGATGATATATGGAAGTTTGTGAAAGAGGCCTTCCAGATTAGTAATAACAATCCTAAGGCGGCGGGGATTTTGATGGTTCTTATTCCTAAGTCTGATGATCAAAAACGGTTGAAGGATTTTGGGCCAATTAGCTTGTGTAATGTTATCCATAAGCTAATTTCTAAAGTCTTAATCAGCAAATTGAGACCTATGCTGCAACACCTAGTTAGCCCTCTCCAGAGTAGTTTCATCCATAGAAGAGGCACGACAGATAATGTCATCATTCTTCAGGAGATCATTCACAGTATGTGGAAGTCTACCAAAAAGAAAAGAGGTATTATTTTTAGGCTGGACCTGGAGAAGGCCTCTGATAGGTTGGAGTGAAGTTTCTTGTAGAATGTTCTGGGGAGTTTGGCTTCCCTTCTAATATTATTCATCTTATCGTGGCAGGTATTTCATGCCCCTCAATTTCTATCCTGTGGAATGGGAAAAGATTGCCACATTTCCTTCCCAAGAGAGGATTAAGACAAGGTGACCCCTTGTCGCCATATTTATTTGTGCTTTGTATGGATAAGTTAGGATACATGATTAAAAAGGCAGTTGAGGATGGGCTTTGGAAGCCAATATCAGTTACAGGGGGAGGGGCCCCTATATCCCACTTGTTTTTTGCGGATGACATCCTCCTATTTGCAAAAGCAAAGCCTTCACAGGTGCGTGTTATTTCTAGTTTGCTTGGTGAATTTTATGTAGCCTCTGGTCTCAAAATTAATTTGGAAAAATGAAAGGCTTATGCTTCTAAAGGAGTGTCGATCTTGAGGAGGAGGAAACTGTCTAATATCTCTAATATCTGCTTCATAATTGACTTGGGCAAATATCTAGGCTTTCAGATGGCTCATGGGCGTGTAACTAGGAGCCATTTTTTATGAGATTATAGGGAAGGTGCAGAGCGGCTTAGCCTTTTGGAAGGGAAGTCTACTAAATAGACCAGGCAGACTAACTCTTGCTAATTCTGTTTTGGCGTCAATTCCCTCCTACACAATGCAAGTGTGATGGCTTTCGCAAGTACTTTGTGATAGTTTGGACAAAGTTGCTAGAAAACTTATTTGGAGTGGTAGTGATGAGAGAAGACTCCATCTGGCTAGTTGGGAAACTATAACTCAACCCCGCAAGCAGGGTGGTTTGGGAGTTCGTATTGCCAGGTTACAAAACACTTCCCTGTTTGGGAAACTAATTTGGGACTTCTATCATAACGAAAATAAGTTGTGGGTGCAATTGTTTAAATCAAATTATCCAGGGCGAGACTTGAAAGTCAAGCTCAAGACGAAAAGATCTTTTGTTTTGGGAGGGGGGGGGGGGGGGGGGAGTCTTTTATAAAAGCCCACGAAGAGCTTAAGGAGGGGTTCACTTTTCAATTAGGAAATGGACATTTCAGCCTTTGGTTCGATCTGTGGTTTAAGAATGAGGAACTTTGTCAAAAGGTCCCTTATGTTCATGTTCATGATTTGGACCTTAGAATCTGTGATGTTGTCCGGGATGGTCAATGGAATTTGAGCACTATTAGTATCAATCTTCTTCCTGGTATTCGGTTGAAGATTGAGTCTTCTAATAAATCATATATTCATCATTATGTTCCTAATGCAATGGTTTGGTCTGACAGTTTAGAGGGGAGATACACTGTAAAAGATGGGTATCAGTGGTTACGGGAGGACTAGGGGACACATAATCAGAAACAATAGTCGTGGATTTGGAAGTCTCCCCTGCCAGAAAATGTCTGTTTCTTCATGTGGTAGTTTAGTCATGAATTTCTGCCCATTAGAAAGTTCCTTCATAGAAGGCAAGTTAGTCCTAATGCAGTTTTCATGAGATGTGGAGCCCATGTGGAGAATATTGCCCACGTTTTCTTTGATAGTGGAGATGTGGGGCTTGTGTGGGAGTTGCTGCAACTTACTGATTTGAATGACAATCCAGTCCATGATTGGATGGAATGGCTTCGTCTCACGTATGATAAAATGGGGTATTTAGATACCCATTGCTCTTTAGGTAATTTGGAAGAATAGGAATGAGGATGTGTTTAATCATGCTAGCTTGTCTTCGCAGCAATTAGCTATCCAGGTGCAGGAGATGGTGCAGTTCGTGGATCACGCATTCCAAAGCAATAAGGGTGGTGATTTTTCTAATGGGGTGCGATGGGTTTCTTGGTCCAAGCCTAGGGAGATCAAGTGGCCTTTCATGTTGATGGAAGTGCTCAAGGGTACCCTGGATCAGCAGGTTTTGGTGGATTATTTCGAAATGCTCTTTGACAATGGTTGTTTGGCTTTAATGGTGATATTGGGGTTTCAGATAATCTGAAAGGCGAACTCTTAGCCATTCTTAATGACTTGCAACTTGCTTGGGAGAGGATATATTTAGAGGTGGTGTGTGTTAGATTCTACTAATGTCATATCCCTCATTAAATCTTCTGGGGTTGTTTTTCATAGACATGTCACCATTATTGCATCTATCAAAGATTTATTATGTCGTTCTTGGAGGGTACATCTTTGTCACTCTTTGCTGGAAGGAAATCAATGCGCAGATTACATGTCTAAGCTTGGGCTTAACTCTGGGACGAGTCTTTCAGTTGGTTCAGCAAGCCTCGAATGACCTTCGCCTTTCTCTTCTAGCGGATGCAGTAGGGACTAGTTACATCATATACCAAAAGAAAAAACATAAGTTTTGAAGAATTAAGAACAATATTTATTTTTAAATGAAACTTAAAAACAAGGTAAATGATAACCTTTTTCTTTTATCACAAAGTTAGAAATGAATCTTTTAAATATGAATACTTTGAAGATGTTTTTAGCCTTTGTTTTAATTGGGTAATTTTAGGTGGAAAGAAGTGAAGATGAAAATTATGACTTTCACTGCTTAAAACAAATGCTTTTAACATTGAAAAATTATATGGTATGGGATGCTGGTCATTTGTAAATGAAAATTTAAATTGGTTTTTGGAAAACTAATGAACATGTAGTATGCAGGACAGTGGTAATTTTGTAATATTGAGATAAATATTTTACATTGGTTATCTTAAAATTGATTAAGAAAATATTTTCTACATCTATTGTACTTAAAACTAGTGTAGAATGTACTTTCTAGATCAATTCGTTATTAATCAATCTAGAATATGGACAACCTTACAACTTCTGAAATTATTGATAAGACTTTTTAGATCAGTTGTACAAAGAACCAATGAAGAAAATACTTTTTAGAACAGTTCTTTGTACAGTCGATGTAGAATGTTGACGTCTTTTCTAGCTTTTAAAATTTTTGACAAGACATTCCAAATCAATTGTATTAAGAATCAATCTAGAAAGTCACTTTCAATATCAATTCTTAGCACAATCACTGGAGAAAATCTATTAAAGTCTTAGATTTCAATAGCATACTCATAATTTCATTATCAATCTAGTTTTCAAATCCTTATTCTCTAGTTCCAAGTTGTCTTAATTAAGGAAAGGATAATTAAATTAACGTACTTCTCAATCTTTCTCTTATAAGAGTATGGTTACAGTCTACATTTTCTTATTATACATCTCTCATTTTCATTTTCGTTTTTTATTAGAGTGTTCATCTTTCACTCAAACTCTTGCCTCATGAGGTAATGTTCTCTCTCCCACTCTTGTTATCTTTTTCTTTTGTGATGTTTTTGAACCTTGACCTTGTTTTCTCATTCTTTTGTAGTTGGCATGTGAGATTAATGTTTGGAGGTTCATGAGGGAACAATAACAGTGTTTGAATGCATGTGAGAGTAGTGTTCAAACATTGTCTTTAGAAATCATTTGCTTCCACAAACACAATGAATAGCACCTAAACTGTCTTTCTTACTTTTTTGGTTAAATAGGCCATATATGGGTAATTTGCTTGCCCTTTATTTTTTTCCGTTTGATCTAATAGGAATGCCAACTCCTTCCTACAAGTAAGCTTGATCTTCTTGTCTCTTTTGTTCCATATTTTTGTTATTATAAACCTTCCGATTGGGTTATATTCTTTCATCTATGTTAAAGCTTCTTTTCAAAGTTTGGGTAGATGCTTTAATAGATATGGATAAATATCTCCCCAATGGAAGATTTATAATAATATAAATGTGGAATTAAAGACACAAGAAGGTTTGGCTAATTTTGAGGAAGGAATTGACATTGTGATTACATTAAATGAAAACAAAAACAAGGAGCAATCAAATTTCTTTCATTTAGTCTATGTAACTCAAAAAGAGAAGATTCATGATCTCTTTATTGTTTTCTTTAGAAAGAAGTGATTCCTTAAGTGAGTTCACAACGTTTTTTTTTTCTTTGAACACATATACTATTTTGTTATTAAGTGGTGTAAATGCAAAAGTTTGACACCTTGTGTCAATTGATCCTATCCCTATGTAGTATAGGATTAATTGACACCAAGTGTCAAACTTTTACACTTACACCACTTAGTAACTTTTTGTACAATATGAAATTAAGTAATCCAACCGTTGAATTGAAAGGTTTTTATAAAGGAGATTAAGTCTATAAAATTTCATTCAAATAAAAAAATAATTAATACCTCATCACACTACTTTATTTGACAAATAATATAATATTTAAAATATGAGTAAATGTTCACTGTTAGATAGCATACCAATGAATGTCCAAATTTTTGAGAAATTTAATATACATAATTAAAAAGAAAATATCAAATGATTTAATGATTGAATTGGATAAATTCATATTCTACAAAAAAAAAAAAAAAAAAGTGGTGTGAGTGCAAAAATTTGACACCCGGTGTTAATTGATCTTGTCCTTGTGTGTGTGTGAGATGTACCATTCATATGAATAATAAATAGAAATTGTTTTGCATTTTTTTTGTATATGTTTTGTTTTTTGTTTATTTTGTAGTTTTTGAATTGGAATATTGTATATTGCATGAATGCAATGTAGTTGTATTACTATAAAAAAAAAAAAAGAACTTTCTATATTGGTTGGGAAGAAATAATGTAAAAAGAGAACTTTTTGTATTGCTTCTATCCATAATTTATCTAGAAAATGGGTACTTTTTACATCAATTCTCGCTACAACCAATGTAAAAAATCACTTTCTATATCGATTTCAGAACTAATTTAAAAAGTACTCACTTTCTATATCGATGATTCCACATTTTCCTAGAACCAATCTCGAAAGTATAAAACAATCGATGTGAAAAGTCTTTTGTGTACTAGTGTTCTTTTGTTTGATAGATAATGTTAAAAACAAAGGAAGAAAGAACAAGATGAATATGGCATTTATCGAATTTCATTTTCTCATATGAGTCAAGATTTTAGTTAGAGAAAGGAGAGATTTTTTTGGTTTCTTCACATTACCCTTTTGTTTATGTAGTGAAGACAAAATAATGAAAAATGGGATAAAAGTTTTTCACTATCTTCATAGGGTAGTATTTTTTTTAATAAAAAACTTATTTTATTTTTTATCCAATTAAATATGTAGAAAGAGAGAAACTCCCTTTGGCATTGAAACAAACCAAGAAAAGAATAATTATATTTTCTCCCTTGCCATATCTAGAAATGAAGCCATTACAAGATAGAAGAATGTCATTTTCAAGATAGAAACTCCCTTTGACACTAAAACAAAGTAGGAAGAGAACAATTATATTTTCTTCCTTGCCATCTCTAGAAATGAAACCATTATAAGATCTAGCTCCCAATCAAACTAAATTATGTATGTGTGTGTGTGTATTCTAAATTATGGTACCAATCCAATTTCTCACATTTGTTCCATGTAACCAAAAAAGCATAAAAGTGCATAAGCATAAATCCTTTTCTATTTTCTAAGAATATGCTCTTTCTTGCACCTCGTTGACCACAATGTTGTAAAAGCAAACATCATTGTGGTTGAAATAGTGACATGTGTAACCTTGATGCCTTAAGTGAGTTGATGACATTTATTGTCTTAAAGTTGTTTGGATTGGTCCAAAGTGTTCTTTGAAGTTCTCAAGTTGTTTTGAGTCCTAAAAGTCTTGGGCTTCAAACACATTGTCATGGTCGTTGGAGAAGTTCAAGTACTTGACTCATAGAGTTTATCCTTATAACAAAATCCACATTAAGTACCACACATCATTGTTGTACACTTTGGATTTCCTGTAACTCGCCATAAGCACCATTATCAAATCTTGCATTTCTTTCATATCTTCTTTAGCAAGTTTCTCTATCTCCACAAATATTGGATCTTCAACCATGGCTACCTTCTCCTCCTCATCTTCCGCAAGTGGATAATGGAGCTAGGTGTTGTTGATTCTTTTGAATGTAGATGAGGTCGATTCACTTTTAGCCTATGTTATTCATTATTTTTGCTTCTTCTACATCTAAAATCATCGTCTTCTCATCTATGCTACGAATATCTCTGCTATGTTCTTGCACATGTGAAACATCACTCCATGGCTCCCAATTATGATAGATGTTTCTTCAAACTACGCCTCTATGGATGCTGGATCTTCAACCATTGTCTTGGCCTCTCTCTTGTCATCTTTGGTGGTGGAATCATTGCTCTCTTCACGAGAAAGTTCTGATATCATATTAGAACTTTGATGGGTGATGCATGTAACATCAACTTGTTGTGGCAAAAAAATCATAGATCTTAAAGAATAGGAGTTAAGAAGAAACTCATTATATTTGATTGAATGAAAAAGATATAAATGAGTGTGATACATGCTCTATTTATAAAACTTATTAAACTAGTAATTAACAACCAATCAACAAACAAGCTAGTTAGCTAATCTCAATTTTCACAACTAACTAACTTGTAACATTTTCTTTAAATGAAGCAAGTGCTTTCAAAACATATTCATCAAGTTCAAAGGAAACCTTTTAAATGGTTGATTCTCTACAATTTAAAACAAACTGTATTCGATATGAGCCATACAAAATTTTCCCTTCGTAAATGAAAATTAAATATGTGATTTAACAAATATTCATTGTTGGATTATAACTGCACCCTCTTGTAAATATTTTAGAACCCCAGAGGATCACAAGCCTTTTAAACAAATAATTTCGATCAATTGATGTGCACAATTACTAATAAGTTTTTTAAAAGGCTTGTCAATAACCAAGAATGAAAATCATAAAAAAAAAAAAGAGAATGAAATCAGAGAGTTTGTTCCAACAATTAAAGAGCATTGTTTAATGGTACGAACGTTTTCTGTTCAAATAAATGACAATTCAAGTGGATTAAAGAAAAAGGTAAATTGACGCAAATTAAGCCGATTGTTAGTATACTTCATAAAAAAATTGTTTTTATAATATTTAGAGTTAGATTGAATAGATTTAATAATAAATATTTATAGGAGAAGAAAATAAAATGAAGAGATAAAATGAATTAATTTTTATATAAATTAAAATTAATTTATACATTATAACTCTTAAATAAGTTTTCTTATTTAAATTTTTTATAAATATTTAAAAAATTTTAACGACTTTGTCATAAATTTAAAAACAAGTATTTATTCTAATAAAAAATTTATCGTAAACTAGAAAATAATCCAAAGCAGCTAGCCCTTATATTTTTTCATAATTAAATCAAGAAAGTAACACCAAGTTTTAAATGATGAAGTTCGAAAAAAGTTGACCCTTCACATGTATAAAAAGTAAAAGTATAAAACAACTTATTTGCTTCGCGTGTTAATATGACATAATTGACATTGTTTCGAAAGCTTTTCATGTTATAATTCTCCTGTCAATAAAGGTAAGGCCAAGTACGTAAACGGGTACACAGGAATTTCCGCGAGAAAGAACTCTTGTCAAAATTTGATTGGTTTAATTTCCTTTGTTATGCTTGTGATAAAGTTAAAGTATAAACATGATGAATAACGTGAGTGGGGTGAAGATCTACTTTAGTTGCCGCCGTACCATGTGCTATTGGAGCTGTACTATCCTGCCTCAGATACCCACTCCACCACATAGCATTCGTTTGCTTTAGCTTTTACCAAATATATCCCCCGGACTCTTTTTAGCTTTTCTGATTTTTATATAGGCCTGTATAATCATTTTAGTTAAATTTTAATTTTCTTCAACTTTTGCCAAATAATTGCACAATAAAATTGTAGTATAATTTAAGGGCAACTTTATCTATTTTATAGGAGTTCAAATTTTAGAATTATCTCAAACTATAATTCTCAATTTGAAATTTTATGTTTATGTGAATATATAGTTAAAGAAAAATTCAAATATTTTCATATTAATTATATTAAGAAATAAAATAGATTATAATATTTTTTTTATAAATTTAATTTTTATACATTATCAATGTAAAAAAATTTACACATTAACTAATTAGAAATCACGTTAATTTTTTTATTTGGTGTACAATGATTGCTTAAGAGTCAATGTCAAAATCAAAGAATAAAAAATTTAGTATTATTTATATTACAATTTTTCAACAAAATTATTAAATAGGTATTTAATTTAATTTAAAAAATAATATTTCTTTGTTAATTTTTGTTACATATAACATATGCAACATGTTTTTTTTTTTTTATGTTTACAATGATAGCACTGAAGTTAAAATCTACGACCTCATGCAATTTATCCATAGCACTCTTCCCCACGAGATATGCTAGCAACACACTCTTTTGAACTCACTCTCTTTTATTAGTTAGAATTTCTTGAAAATTACAAAAAATTGTGCCTCTCACATCTTATGTAATGAATATCTCTCATGATTTTGTAGTTTCTAGCAAATTTCAATCAATAATAAAATGTGTGTTAGAAGAAGTGTATTAGAGATTGTGTTATTGGCACTCTTGCTCATGACTAAGCCAGCCATAGTGGGTACAAATGCAACGCATATAGTACATGTCTAATTAGTTTTTAGCACATGTAACATATGTAACCTATCATTAGAATTTAATTAGCATTTATTAATGAACCCAATTCAGGAAAGTATAAATACAATAGAGTATGTGATTTCCGTTACATACAACAATTTCCTAAATTCAATATGGTATGGGTAGTTTGAAGCATTTTTTCGTAAACAGTAACAAACACGTTTTTTACCCGCGAAAACAATACCAACACTTTTTCTTAGTTCGTTTTTCTTTCACCAACTCGCCGGTATGACTCTACGATCAAAGTGCACTTCGCCGGGGACCCGCCTTTGAAATATAAATTAATTATACTCATACATGAAGTTTTTAAAAACAATTATGTGATTGACTAAAAGCACTACACATTTTATGCTAAATACTGTTGGAATTTTATATTCCAATAATTAATATGGGCTAATATTATAAGACAATTATATTAGCTATTTATCATGAGTGGGCTTTATTTTATGTGGTCAAATTAAATGAGTCCATTAGACTTTTAAATAAGATTATATGGGCTTAAATGAGCAGATGTCAGTGTTGGCCCATTAGAAGATAATGGGAACCCTATTAGGTTAACACACTATAAGAAGGCTATGGTCCCTAATATACCGAATCACAGAAAACTCATACTCTCTTCTCCCCATCTGAAGAGAGGCTAAGGTCTTATCGGGAACTCAAGAGATTCGGTTGAGCAAAAACCATAAAGCCACCAGCTCTCTTTGTTAGTGTTCGTGATAAATTGTCTCAAAGATTCTGTGAAGAACACTTAGATTAGGAATCGATTATGGATCCAGGTATTTATCCTATCCTTAGTAATCCAGCATGTTGTAGATCCTACGTGAGCAAGAACAGGTTGTTCTTGATATATGCATGCTTTTGTAATTATATGCTTCCGCCTAAAGATCTCTCATATTGAAGATTAAAGCATGTATTTAAAGAATTATTTCAAACAAGTGGTATCAGAGCAGTCTTCTATGTTGGGTTATTAGGATTTATCTTTGATGGTTTGAATAATTCCTGGTTTTTTTATTCAATGGGTTTTATGCACTTTCCTATTTTTGTATGAACCCTATTTTGCTTTTCCGGAGACTTGTGATCTGTTTCCTCTTTTGTGTTAATATGAAATTTTTTTTTCTATCCAGTAAAACATGTCATTAGCGTCGTTAAATCGTGTATTGCAAATCATTAAGAATAATATATATATATATATATATATATATATATATATATATATATATATATAGGTATCGGCGTTCGCAAACACAAATGGAATTGCTCTGGGTTCAAAAGTTTTTTTTTTTTTTACTAACTATGTGTGAAACATACAATGTTTTTTTTTTTTTTTTCCTTTGGAGCCTATATTTGATTCTATTGATTTCATTATAATGGGGTTATATTGATACATAAAAAAAAATTTGAAAATCAAGAAACTATTATTTGTTTCTTTGGTTTTTTTTTTTTTTGGAATTAATTAGATAATGGCTTATTTGTGAATGCCATCAATGTTTTGCATCTTCTTTATTATAACGTGGATGGGTTATATCCATAACGATACTAAGATTGAAATCGGAAGGTTTGATTTTACATTAATATATATAATATGGATCCAGCATAAATCAATTTCATTATATTATATGGAAATCTATTTGGATCTTGTATATATATTTAAAATCAGTAAATCAATATATATTGAATCGGAGTTAGTGATTTGCATTTTGATTACATATCTTTTGGAATCTTGACATTAATATCTAATTATAATACATATTGATAAAAGTTTCTTGGCATTTGCGAATCACTATTACGACAATGGAATCAATGATTTCATTTATTTGTGGTAGTATTATATTATATTATATATATATATATATATATATATATATATATATATATATATATATATATGATTTATTGTATTTTCTAAATTGTCCAATTTACTAGTATATTGTTGATATATTTAGAAAATATGAAATTAACTAAGATATTGATGTCAATGCTTATGCATGATTTCGACAAATTTAGACCCTTCCCATATTTTATTATTGTCTGGTAATTTTGGTTGGATTAATTGAAACAACATGTTGCCAAAGTAACCTCTGTTGCGTAGGTTGATTCGATTCAATTTACATAGATGTTGCATGGAATTATTCATGCGAACTGTGCTCGGCCCAAAGGAAGACACAGTTTGGCCGGATAATTACATGCATGCGATGGTAAATGTGTGGTGATTATAAAAATTGATTTTCCATGTGAACAATGGAGTGTCCAAAGACAACTGTTGTTTGACAGGACTTATCACCAATGTTTGATCATTGCGTCGAGAATACCACTTGCAATTAGTTCTTTCAATCCAAAGATTGAGGATTAATGGTGCGCTAGGTATCTTGTTTGGGTCTTTAAATTTGCCATAAAGATTGATAGTGCATGTCTTATTAATTATCTTTTGACATGCCCACTAATGTTATTGTATGTTTATTGTTCTCTCTTTAGTTACTACCGCTACCGCTTCTAACTTCACTACTCAAATTAATGGAATCCCAATGCTGAATGGGACGAACTTCAAGTCATGGAAAGAGGCTGTAGAAATTGTTCTCGGCTGTATGGACTTAGACTTGGCACTGAGGACGGAACGACCCACTTCCACTCTGGAGAACTCTAATGAGGCAAAAATTGAGAGGTGGGATCGGTCCAACCGAATATGCCTCATGATCATCAAACGCTCCATTCCAAAGGCGTTTCGGGGCTCGATTGTTGAGAGCGAGAATGCCAAGAAGTTCCTGGAGGCAATAGAGCAATTCTTTGCCAAGAATGAAAAAGCTGAGACGAGTAGTCATTTGGCTAAACTCATCTCTATGAGGTATAAAAGTAAAAGGAACATAAGGGAGTACATTATGGAGATGTCTAATCTCGCATCAAAACTCAAGGCACTAAAGTTAGAGCTTTCTGAGGATTTGCTCGTGCACTTGGTTTTGATCTCACTTCCTGCACACTTTGGCCAATTCAAAGTGAGTTATAACACTCAGAAGGACAAATGGTCCCTCAATGAGCTTATATCTCACTGTGTGCAAGAGGAATGAGACTGCAGAGGGATAAGACTGAAAGTGCTCATTTGGCTTCGACCTCTCAGAATAAAAAGAGGAAGAAACATAAAGAAACTGTGGAAAGTTCTTCTCAAAAGAAGAAGCTGAAGAAGCAAGATGAGGAATTTACTTGTTTCTTCTGCAAGAAGATAGGACACATGAAGAAGGATTGTTCCAAGTACGCCGCTTGGCGTGCAAAGAAGGGTCAACTTCTCACTTTTGTTTGTTCTGAAGTTAATTTAGTTTCTGTACCCAAGGACACTTGGTGGGTAGATTCTGGTGCTACTACTCACATAAGTATGTCTATGTAGGGTTGCCTGTGGAGCCGTCCGCCAAGTGATGCTGAAAGATTCATCTATGTGGGCGATGGCAATAAAGTTGCAATTGAAGCTATAGGAACTTTAAGATTACTTTTAAAGACTGGTTTTTATTTGGATTTGGTTGAGACATATGTTGCACCAGTCTATTAGACGGAATTTAATTTCTATTTCTATTTTGGACAAATCTGGTTATTCTTGTTCATTTGGAAATAATAAAGTTAGTCTGTCTTATGATTCAAATATTGTTGGTTACGAATCTTTAATTGACAATCTTTATATGCTTGATATTAAGCACTCTTATAACGAGATATTGCAAACAGATTCGCGTGGTACAAAACGTAAATTAAATGAGAATTCCGCCACCTTATGGCATAAGCGCTTAGGCCACATTTCTAAACAAAGAATTCAGAGGCTTGTGTCGGAGGAAATTCTTGGACCCTTAAATCTGTCAGACTTCCAAGTCTGTGTTGAGTGTATTAAGGGTAAACAAACAAACAAACAAAAGGAATTTAGGTGCCGAAAGAGCAAATGATGTCTTAGAACTAATACATACAGATATATGTGGTCCTTTCCCTACGGATTCATGGAATGGACAAAGATACTTTATTACATTCATAGACGATTACTCAAGGTACGGTTACCTTTATTTAATACATGAGAAGTCTCAGTCTCTAGACGTTTTCAAGTCTTTCAAAGTTGAAGTTGAACTTCAACTAGGAAAGAATATTAAGGCCGTCAAATCTAACCATGGTGGAGAATACTATGACAGATATGACGGATCAGGTGAACAACGTCCAGGGCCCTTCACACTTTTCCTCAATGAATGTGGAATCATTCCGCAATACACTATGCCGGGCAAACCCAGCATGAACGGAGTTGCAGAACTGACGAAACCGGACTCTTAAGGATATGGTAAGGAGTATGATTAGTCACTCTTCTCTACCAGAGTCGCTTTGGGGAGAGGCATTAAAGACCGCAGTTTATATCCTCAACAGGGGTACCAAGTAAAGTAGTTGCTAAAACCCCTTATGAGCTATGGACTGGGAAAAAGCCCAGCATCAAGCACATGCGAATTTGGGGATGTCCAGCTAAAGCAAGGCCTTATAGGCTGCATGAAGGTAAGCTAGACTCAAGAACAGTTAGTTGCTACTTTGTTGGTTATGCTGAATGCTCTTGCGGGTATAAGTTTTACAATCCCATTACAAGATCCTTCTTTGAGATGGGGAATGCAAGATTCCTTGAGGAAGTTGAGTTTGGAGGGGAAGGAAACATAAGGAGTGTTGTCTTTGAAGAAGAACTTGTCATTGGCAATGAACAAGTCTTTGCACCTATCATTGTTCAAGAAACGGATCCAGTACTTAATAATGATATTATTCCTAACATCACTCAAGAACAAGACAACACTAAGATTCCTCCCCAAGCACCACCACCTATAGTTCAAACTCAACAACCTCAAGAAGTGCCGCTAAGGAGATCCACTAGAGAAAGGAGAAATGCAATTTCAAATGATTATATTGTATTTCTTCAAGAACATGAGGATGGCATTGGCTTGACTGAGGAAGATCCAATAAACTTTAGTCAAGCTATGCGAAGTTCTAACTCTCAAAAATGGATTGATGCCATGAATGATGAGATGAAATCAATGGCTGACAATGACGTTTGGAATCTCGTCAAATTGCCTAAAGGTGCGAAACCCATTGGTTGTAAATGGATATTTAAAACCAAAAGGGATTCAAAGGGTAATGTTGAGAGATATAAAGCTCGTCTTGTTGCCAAAGGCTTTACTCAAAAGGAAGGCATTGATTATAAAGAGACTTTCTCTCCGGTTTCTTCAAAAGACTCTCTTAGGACTATAATGGCACTTGTAGCTCATTTTGATTTAGAGCTACATCAGATGGATGTAAAAACTGCGTTTCTGAATGGCAACATCGATGAAACAATCTATATGGTGCAACCAGAAAACTTTGTTTTAGGCAATACAAAGTCCATGGTGTGCAAACTAAAGAAATCCATCTATGGCCTTAAACAGGCTTCCCGTCAATGGTATTACAAATTTCATCAAGTTATTACCTCCTATGGCTTTGAGGCAAATTTGGTTGATGATTGCGTATACCAAAAGTTTAGTGGGAGTAAATTTGTCTTTCTGGTATTATATGTTGATGACATCCTACTAGCCAGCAATGATATAGGCTTATTGCACTGAAACCAAGAATTTTTTCACAAAAAATTTTGAGATGAAAGATCTTGGGGACGCCTCTTTTGTCTTAGGAATCCAAATACTTAGAGATTGTTCTCAAGGTATTCTTGGGTTATCACAAAAGAGCTATATCGATACAGTTTTGGATAGATTCGGCATGAAAGATAGTAAACCAGGAGATACACCCGTTGCTAAAGGAGACAAGTTTAGTCTCAAACAGTGCCCCTTTACTGATCTTGAAAAGAGAGAGATGCAAAAGATTCCTTATGCTTCCACTGTAGGGAGTCTTATGTATGCTTAAATTTGCACTCGTCCTGGCATAGCATTTATAGTGGGAGTCCTGGGGAGATATATAAGTAATCCTGGTATGCAGCACTGGAAAGCAGTGGAGCGCGTTATGCGCTATTTGAAGAGAACAAGAAACTACATGCTTACTTATCGGAAGTCTGACAGTTTAGAGATCATTGGGTACTCTGACTCCGATTTTGCGGGATGCCCTGACAGCAGACGCTCCACATCAGGCTGCATCTACATGTTGACTGAAGGAGCTATTTCTTAGAAGTCTACCAAACAGACTCTTGTAGCTTCTTCGACCATGGCAGCGAAGTTTGTGGCTTGTTATGAGGCATCAAACCATGGGTTATGGCTGCGAAATTTTGTCACAGGCCTACGCATGATTGACACCGTTGAGAGGTCACTCAAAATCTATTGTGACAATAAATCAGCAGTGCTCTACTCCAACAACAATAAGAGTTCTACTAAGTTGAAATTTATCGACATTAAGTATCTTGTAGTTAAGGAAAGAGTTCAGGAAAAACATATTTCAATAGAACATATAGGGACGAATTATATGCTAGCTGATCCATTAACTAAGGGCTTAACACCTAAGGTCTTTCACGAGCATGTTGCTCATATGGGAGTTGTCACTGAGGTTGCCTTAGTTTAGTGGGAGTCTTTCTTTATGTTCTATGTTTATTTGATACAAACTTTATGTTATTTCTTTTTTTTTTTCTTCTTCTGCAGAAATACAGATTATGAGTTTGTTAATCAACTTGTTTGTATTTTGTTGTGTGCAAAATTATTTTGTGCTTAAGGACTTTGGATTGATCTCACTAAAGACTAAAGTTGGACCAGTTGGAAATAGGCATGATTGAGATCACATTACATGTAATTTCCATGCTACTCATCCATATTGATCTATGTCATTAAGTGTGTTGATGTGGTGGTCATTGGGGTTTAGTCACATTTTACAATAGTGACGAAAGCCACGGTGGTTCCATTATTGATGCATAAGATGGACTAGATTGTTAAAGTAAAAGTTTAAAGATAAATAGCATACAGACGCGCGCCTAAAGAATTGTGATATAATTGTTACAATATGTAGCCCAAGTGGGAGATTGTTGGAATTTTATATTCCAATAATTAATATGGGCTAATATTATAAGACAATTATATTAGCTATTTATCATGAGTGGGCTTTATTTTATGTGGTCAAATTAAATGAGCCCATTAGACTTTTAAATAAGATGATATGAGCTTAAATGAGCAGATGTCAGTGTTGGCCCATTAGGGGATAATGGGAACCCTATTAGGTTAACACACTATAAGAAGGCTATGGTCTCCAATATATCAAATCACAGAAAACTCATACTCTCTTCTCCCCATCTGAAGAGAGGCTAAGGTCTCATCGGGAACTCAAGAGATTCGGTTGAAGAAGAACCATAAAGTCATCAGCTCTCTTTGTTCGTGTTTATGATAAATTATCTCAAAGATTCTGTGAAAAACACTTAGATCAGGAACCGATTATGGTTCTAGGTATTTATCATATCGTTAGTAATCCAGCATGTTGTAGATCCTATGTGAGTAAGAACGGGTTATTCTTGATGTATGCATGCTTTTGTAATTATATGCTTTCGCCTAAAGATCTCTCATATTAAAGATTAAAGCATGTATTTAAAGAATTATTTCCAACAAATACTTCTCTGTGAATTATGACGATGCTCTTGCCAACCAAAACAAAAATTAAAAATTCCTCCAAGGGTAATTTGGTCACAACAAAAACAAAATCATTGTAGACAAAGTCAGCAGCACTGTGAACTGACACTGACACGTTCGTCTTCCCCTATGACCAAACTCAAAGGCTTCCGCTTTAAACCGAAACCCCCCATCACCGCCGCACAACACTGCTTTCAGTTAACTACCACATCCAAGACCAGAATGTTCCGTTGATATTCCCATTGTCACACACCAACATGGAACCACCCAACCCCAACTTCTTCGACCTCCTCGCAAAGGAGCTCATCTACACGATCCTCGACCACCTCGACGACGACCCTTTCGCCCGAAAATCCTTCTCCCAAGTCTCCAAGTCCTTCCACTTCCTCGAATCCACGCACCGCAAAAAACTGAAGCCACGTCGCCTCGAGTACCTTCCCGCAACCCTTCAGCGCTACCGTTCGATCTTGCACCTCGATCTAACGCTCTGTCCCTGCGTGGACGATGTCACGTTGAAGGCGTTGTCGCTGGCTTGGAACTCTTCCCTGCGATCTGTTGACCTTTCGAGGACGAGGTTGTTTACGCACGTGGGGCTGTCGGCTTTGGCTCTGAACTGCACGTGCTTGGTTGAGATTGACTTGTCTAATAGGCCCGACCTCACTGACTTGGCGGCCAAGGAAATAGCACAGGCTGTGAACTTGGAGAGGCTGTGTTTGGGGAGGTGTAAGGGAATAACGGACTTGGGGATTGGGTGCATAGCTGTTAGGTGTAGTAGGCTGAGGTACGTTGGGCTGAGATGGTGCATCCGTGTCACTGATTTCGGGGCTGGTTTGATTGCTATAAAATGCAAGGAGATTCGGAGCTTGGATCTTTCTTATTTGCCGGTAACTGTTTTCTCTTTTATACCCGTTTTTAATACTAGCTTTTTGGTCGCCGAATAAATTTGGATGTTTGATGATTATGAAATGTTTAACCGAGCTGAATACGTCGCGTGATTCATGTAGCGTGTGATCCATGTAGTTGATTTCACCTGGTGGGATAAGACTTTGTTGTTGTTGTAACGATTATGAAATGTTTAGTAGAGAAGTGCTTTTGTTGAGTCACACTTTTGTGTGTTTTGGTAATGATCATGTCCTTTTCAATAGCTTCTTGTTTCTCTCCTTTTCGAGGAGATTGAGATGGTTGGCTGTTGTCTCCTTTACAATTGCAATGGATTTGACTAAATCTTCTTCTTCTATTGTATTAGTTTCAAGGTTTTAAATTGTGGTGACAGTTGCGCAATTGTGGAGACTGCAAAAATCATGACATTGCGGCTGCAATTATAGTTGACCCTTTTTTTAAAACCTTCCTTATTAGTTTGACACCTCACAAGTGTTTTAGGTTTTGTTTGAATAAGTTTCTCCATAAGTACTTACAGGAGAAAAAAAAAAAAAATTTCCTTGCAAGCTCAAATTAACTTATGCATTAGCTTCTCTAAAAGTTGATTTAACTTATGCATAAGTCAATTTTAGCTTATAAGAAAAGTTTATTTCATTTTTTTATTTTTTTTTTATAAGTGCTTATTTAGAAACTTATCTAAAAAGGACCTCACTAGTGTGATTGCTTAAATCCTGTTTAGATAAGCTTTATTATGTGGAATTACGTGGATTTAGCATGGGTTTGTTTGCATGTTTAATTCAATGGTAAACATCTTACCATATTAATTAAGATGATTGATTGCTTTAGTTTAGTGATTTGGATGTTGGACTCCAGTATAATTATCATGTTATTGCTGATAAAGTCAGCTGCTCATAAAGATAACTATGTAGCCTACCTTAATTTTGTTTTATTGCTTTTAACATAAAAGTTAACTGTTAAGACAGCAGTCAGGGGCATATGCATTCCGCCTTTTTTCAGGCTAACGTTGAAGCATGCCTATGTGCAAGTTAATTGTGATTTTGTTGAAAATATATATGACGAATTTTCACCGACACTAATAATTTAATGTTCAATTTGTTAATTTAGCAGATCACAGAAAAATGTCTTCATCATATTCTCCAATTAAAACACCTAGAAGATTTGGTTCTTGAGCACTGCCTTGGCATTGATGATCACGGCCTTAAAACACTCCAAGCAAGCTGCAAGTCAATGAAGGTATTCCTTGTGGTTTTCCATTTCCTTCCGGGGTCCACTTGGAGGCACATTGTGCCTATGGGATTACACAATGGGGGGTTTCCCCGTTTGTAACTAAAAATGTCTTCTCCCTTCCGTTAAACCCTCCAGAGCTTGGAGAAGGTAGGATTTAGCTATTGGTATTAGGATAATGTCAAAAGACTACACCTTATGCCCCCCCAATATCCTCTGAAAATCTAAGTACTTCTATTTGGTAAACTTTTATTTGATTAATGTTGTAATGCCTGTAATTTTCTTCATTTTTTAATGGGAAAAAGCAATATTGTGGCCAAACAATGGGGACTGACTGAAATGCTTGTGATTTTCAACGTATAAAAAAATAGACCTTATTGTTTCTCTATAATATCCATTCAAACTTCTGGCAAGTGAATCATCTGGATTCTGCAAGTTGTTTATGGGAACTAGTTTAAGTATGCTCTGCTGAAAGGAGAGTGAGACATTAACTTGCCCTGTTTGATATAAGTAGAACACTCATGTTTTCTCCCTTTTCTTGACAGATGCTTAACTTGTCAAAATGTCTGAACATTAGTCATATTGGCATAGCTTCTCTTACAAATGGTGCTCAGAACTTAGAAAAGCTTATCTTATCCAACAGCCTCGTTGTAAGTTTTGAATCTGGCCAATCGTTTCTGTGGTAACCATTTTATGGACTAATATGCCTTGTCCTGCGGCTCACTCATTTAATTGTACTCAGGTTACTACTGATCTAGCAAAATGTCTGCAAAGTTTGCCAAGGCTGCAATCGGTTAAACTCGATGGTTGTCTGGGTACAATGTCAGGGTTAAAAGCCATCGGTAATTTGTGTGCCTTACTCAAAGAACTGAACTTAAGTAAATGTTTTGGAGTCACTGATGAGAGCCTTTCCTTCCTTGTGCGAACACACAAAGATCTAGAGAAGTTAGACATAACCTGCTGTCGCAAGATAACACATGCATCCATATCTGGCCTAACAAATTCATGTTTGAGGCTCACTTCCCTTAGAATGGAGTCTTGTAGCTTGGTCAGCAGAGAAGGTTTTTTGTTTATCGGACAGTGTCAACTGTTGGAAGAATTAGATGTCACAGATACTGAAATAGATGATCAAGGTTGCATTTCTTACCTTACATTTACATTATAAAATGTTTACCTTCAGTGCATGATTTATGCTTCTTCTTTTGTATAGGGCTTTGGTCGATCTCAAGATGTACCAAACTTTCTAGTCTGAAGTTGGGCATATGTTTGATGATAACTGATAATGGACTTAAGCATATTGCAAGCAGTTGTTCAGAGCTCAAACATCTTGATCTCTACAGGTTTCTTATATCTCAACTTTGTTACATTTAAAACCAATTTAAATATTAATGGAAGAAAATTCGCAGCATTCTTAACCTCTTTCTTGAAGTGAGATGAGTGAAAAGACTTCATGAAAATTGTTTATAAAAACATATCTAAACTGCAAAACATGTAGTTTTGATTGTTCATAGACATTAGACAAATCTGATCTCATCTAAAGATGGTGATTCTAGATAAGTGCTTATGATTTTTTTAACAATTTCCTTTTTTTTTTTTTTTTCCTTTGAAGTTTGCTCTGTTTGATTTCACAGGAGCTCAAGAATAACTGATGAGGGAATTGTTGCAATTGCCCTTGGCTGTCCTTCACTTGAGGTTGTTAACGTTGCTTATAACTGCAACATCACAGATACTTCATTAGTGTCTCTTTCAAAATGCCAGAAACTAAGAACTCTAGAAATCCGAGGGTGTCCTCGTATTTCACAAGTGGGTCTCTCAAATATTACTGCCAGGTGTAAGCATCTTGAGACACTGGACATAAAGAAGTGCTACAGAATTAATGATACTGGAATGATTCAATTGGCTCAACATTCTCAAAACCTAAAACAGGCAAGTTCCTATTCCTTAGTTGTCCAAAACATTTGGAGATTGTTTTGTATTCTAGTATTTATTATCATAACATTAGTGCCTGATATACTAAGGTGTCAAATACCCCAATGTCTATATAAGAACTTACTAACATTGATTTATTTCAATTACAGATAAAGCTGTCATGTTGCTCAGTAACAGATGTAGGGCTCATAGCACTCGCTAGCATAAGCTGCTTGCAGCATATATCCATTTTTCACGTGGAGGGTTTAACTTCAAATGGCCTAACAGCTTTCCTTTTGGCTTCTCAAAATTTGACAAAAGTGAAGTTAAACGCATGCTTTGAGTCATTAATACCTAAACGAATTATAAAATACATGGAAACTCGTGGTTGTGTGGTTGTTTGGAGGGAAAAGGCGTTAGAAACTTCAAGGTATTCCCCCTATTACCTTTTGGACATTTCAGCCCTCTATTTTCAGCTAGTCATATTTAGGAATTAAATCATTCTCAACTAAACTTGTAACTTGAAAATTAGAAATCTTTTCCCTTAATTACAGAGGACAATAGAAGATATTCTTAAATCTTAACGTTCTTTTTACTCATATTCAGCATATCTTATGACAGGTGGGATTAGATCGAAAAAGATGGAAGCCACACGCTGCAAGGAGTTTGTAAGGTCCATAAGTAGAAACAAATGCAAAGTGTTAGTCATGTTGGCAATTGCCTTCACAAAAGGTTTGATGTTTAATTTTTAGCGAAAGCCTTTGGATTAATTTTTGTCAACAAAAATGGTATGCCAAATATTTGTTGGGCCATTCTGAATTAACAACAAAGACGAGGTTGTAGCTGCTAGGCTTGTCTTGTCTCAACATAGGAGGAAGGAATGAAAAATTTTCCGGAGGGATGGAACAAAAAGGGCATGAGGCTCAGTCAAAGATTTCCATTGTTGGCTTTTCAAAAACGATAATGGTCATAATGGATATGACATGCCTCATTTGTCCCAATGCCAAATTATAATATTTTGACCGGTTCAATATAATTCCCTCCGTAAAAGGTCAAGACCCTTCCTATTGACAATAAGAATTACTGTTATTGGTGAGTGTTACATCAAAGGAAGATGATGCAAAACATCGTTTTCAAGTGTATTCCACACCATTATGGAGGGCCCCGTAGGAAATGGATTCGGTTCAAAAATATAGTATGCACTCACTTTTTGTTGAAAGTAAAAGCTTTATGAAAATTTAGAAACGCGTTAATTATTATGACGATGGTCATGCTAATGCACAAGCCTTAATACCTATCCTCACACAAATTAGCTGTGCGGATATGATGAAGGTAAAAGAGGTCCAAGTTAGCAAAGTAAATACAGATAAAATCATTCTATATTGAATTTACCGCAGCTCAACTAAGACCGTGTGTTAACTTTCATGGCATGGCATGATCGGGAAAATATTTAGTGTATGTTTGCGATCAACTATTGATGATAATATAATTAGTTTTCTTATAAAATTTTCTTAAAAAGTTAATAAAAAATATTATTTCTTTCTTAAATAAAAAATATAATTAGTTTTCTTTAAAATAATTTGAAACACGCACTTAACATCTTGTGTTTAGTAAAAAAAAAAACGAATTAAATATTTTCTTTCCAAATTGATTATATCTTGGTTGAGAAGCATGATATTAAGAGACCCTATTCCCGTTAAAAAATTCGTGGACGAAATTCCTTTTTAAGTAATATTATATATTTTTATTAATCCATATTTATTATTTATAAAAATATTATATAAAAATAAACATATTTAATATTTAAAAACATATAAAATATTCAATATTTTCTCATCTAATAAATAAGAAAATATAAAATTATTCTTTTTCTTTTCATCTTTTCCATTCGAATTTGATTTGCACAGTATGAGATTAAAATTTAGTGAAATCCTAGATAGGTTAAGTGTGAACGTGTTTCATACTTGGAAGTCTGAACATTTATATTTGACCTATTCTTGTTCCCACGACTTTATGGTGATATGAGGATTTTGGCCCACATCCAAAATACGACAATTTATTGAGTAGCAGAAACGGTCAAAGAAAATGAAATCTAGAAGGAGCACCATTCAATACTGCTCTCCGTTAATCTGTAGGCCATTCTGCTCTAGATTCTTGCCTTTATTTAACCACTATGCTTATCCAGGTCAACTATGGTTTCTCACTTGTACACTATGTTTGGAAGGCATAAAAGTGAGAGGAATGAAAAGAAAAAGAGGAAAAGTAGCCAATTTTTTATTCCTCCCACTGTTGGTATCACTTAAAAAAAAGAGAAAGGGAGAAAAAATTGAGACTCATTCATATTTTCAATCCTTCTAAATTAACTTTAATTTTTAATTATAAAATTTTAAATATAAAAGTCACTTTTCCTCTTACTTTCTTTTATTTATTTCATTTCTTTTCTTAAACCAAACATACTATTAGAATGAGCATGAGTTATTTTGGGTTTGGATTTCAGGAAAATAATGTTCAAGTTGGTTCGAGTTTAAATCTAAAACAAGTTAATTTGATGACAAATGAGTTTTGTTCTATTCAGATTATTGAGTTGGTGTATATATAATTTTTAAAAAAAAATGTTTGATAAAACATAAAAGATGCATGTGTCATAAATGTATAAATTTGTGATAAAAAAATTAAAAAAATAGACAAAGTCTTCATCAAATAAATAAAATAAGGCTTCACATTTGTTTGCAGGATGAACAGTAGTATCCTAACAAACAATGACTAATATAAAAAATAATGATATATGAACACTTACAATACATATACCTAATTGACACTCTTTAATTCTTCTTTCTCTTCTTATCATATTATATTACCTATCACATATGCACTTCCCTTTCTTTTATCTCTTTAGGTATAGATTATATTTATGTCTCCATTAATCATTTTTGAATAGAAAATGGTTATCAGGATTAATGAATAATAAAATTAGTTTGTTTTTAAAAAACAAATCATCAGGAGGAGTCATCAGATTTATAAAGGGTAACCCAATACCTGAATGAATTGGGATCGAGTTTCATTGATTTCGTGACTCAAAATAAAAAGAGAATCAATTTATTTGATTTGGTTAGATTTTTCTAATATAATCGAGTAAAACCAAAATAATGCCCACTCTTACCCATTTCAAAATTTGTCAATATATTTTATTTAATGTGCCCTGATTTATATAAACTATTCAGCTAGCACAAGCGATCTAACTAACCTTTCATTTTACTATGGATAACTCACCATACATGTTTGGAATTTCTAATGGCAACTGATTATGGCTCTTTCCGTTATGTAGGCCAAAGAAAAGTTGAAGAGGTACAATTTAATAAATTTACTCCTTTTTTTAAGAAGGGAATAAATTAACTCCTTAAAGTGTTGAGTATACTTAATGGAATAAAGTGTAATAATTATTGGTTGATTAGGAAATATATAATAACCTTAATTATAATATATATTATAAATATATATTATCGTAATTTAACAATTAATTTCTAATTGAATCAATGGTTGTTATTGAATTTTATTATCTAAAATAGCGCTTCACATTTTAGAGGAGATAAAACTTAAGATATCACATATAGTAGAATTTTTGCAGGAGTACAGGATTTATAATTAAAAGTTAAAAATATTAAAAAACTTTAATACAGATTTTATCATTTTTCTATTATAATTTTATAATACATCTTTATTTTTATTATAACTTATAGCTTTAACGGGAAATTGCCTTTCCTTTTGATGACTAAGAATAGAAAAAGACCAACAACAGTGAAGCATAATTATAGGATTCACCCTCAATCGACTATGTCCAATGGTTTGACGAGGCATTAGTGACACGTTTTCCTGTGCAGTAAAGAGACCTTGATAATGTCATTTAACTGCTTAAATTTAAATTTCTAAAGCAATTAAGCGAGAGTCAATAAAGGGTAGGGTGGTTTGGTTTAGCTTGCTTTTAATACCTTTTTATCTTCCAATACGAACAATGAAACCTGGTTAAGGATGCAATTCCAAATGCCGACAGTTTTTTTTTTGAGAAATCAGAATCTAGTGAACTGGTAATCCACAGTTCTCTGCTTTCTAGATATCATAAAGTGGAAGTTGGCACAAACAAACCAAAGAGATTAGATGGGCGTTTACTTGGGAGTAGTACAACTTATAAATATATAAACAAATATCTGTGTCCTGTCTCTTCAAATTGGACAAAACAAAAAGACTAGGATAAAATAAAGAATTGAAGAACTATTGCAATGTAATATTTTGAGGTTATTCATTTGACTTCATTTTCTTCGGTCGTGGTCAGACAATAATCGTATAATCGTAGAAAAATCACTCTTACTTACACTCTGTTTGGTATCAGTGAAGTAGAGGGTAAGTAAAATATAGAAGAAGAAAGAGGAGAGAAGCCTTTTTTTCTTTTCATTTGGTACGAGAGAATTAGAAACGAAAATTTAAAAATTTTAGTGGACCTGTGCAATTTTTAATCCCCTCTTTCCTGGGGAAGTGAGTAGAGGTCTGTTAATATTACTGCCCTAGTGCTGCTTGTTCCAGCTACAAGCATTAGAAAGAAAATATCAATTGTCAAGGTAAGTAGAGGTCTGTTAATACTCATGCCTTGGTGCTGCTCATTCCAGCTACAGGCATTAGAGAGAAAATACCAATTGTCAAGGTAAGTTCTTAACATCTATCTATAGCCATGGGACTTGTACATTGAATCATGGATATTAATCGATTATATCCATAGCCATGCTTGTGTCTATTCTTTTCTTTAAGCTCAGCAATATAATCTATTATGGCTAGCACATAATCGATTATATTGCAACACGCTAGGCCATAATTGATTATATTGCACTTTTTAATAATACGATTAAAAATATGTAAACAAAAGGTATAAATATCTTTTCATATTTTATTTAAACAAAAGAAAGTCAAAAAGTATACTTCCACTCCATTTTATTTCTATTTTTCTCTAACAAAACAACTTCTATTTCTAATACATTTCTTATCTATTTTTCTTCTCGCCATTTCTTTCCTACCTACTTCCTCTTCCTTTATTTCCTTCCTCTCTATCAAACACAATGTTAACGATAACACTTTGGTAAATTATGGACGTACCTACATGCTCCAAGATGGATTCACAATAACCTAGTACCAGAGTATGACTCTCCCAAAATACTTAAGCCACTTGTGTGAGACATGTGCCTAGACATGATCACATGTTAGAGATGAGACATCGGATGTGAGGGCATCAACTCTCACACCAATATAGACATGGCTGACACCTTTTCTAGTTGACCACAATCGTTTAACAATAAATTGCCTTAGTAATTCATTTAGGGTGTTACAAAATAATTGGTTATCAAATCAAATTTTTAGATTTCATTGAATTGTTTCTATTATGTTTAATATTTAATGTTTAAGAACAATAATGTTAGGGAGTTTATTTTCTATTTTTTAGTTATATTTTAGCTTTAAAAAGAGCAATAACCTACTTGTAATTGATGAGTTTGTTGTTAAAAGTATTGTCCTTTTATTTCTTTACCTTTTGATATCACTTTCAAGGCATTTATTCTACCTTATACCTTTCATATAACAACAAATTGATATCAAGAACTTTTATTTTAAGATATCCTCATGAGTTGAGGGAAACATAATATGGAAGCAGACACGTCATTCATAGCAATGCCACCACCAATTTTTGATGGTGAGGAGTATGAGTTATAGGCTTCAAGGATGACTACTTATTTTGAAGGGTTGGATCTTTAGGAGGTTGTAGAAGAAGACTATGAAATTTGTCAATTACCTAGAAACCCTACAACGGGTCAACTAAAGAATCACAAAGAGAGGAAAATAAGAAAGGTTAAGGCAAAAGCTTGCCTTTGTTTTGTAGTTTCAAAATTTATATTTGCAAGAATTATGAATTTAAAGTTTGCTAAGCAAATTTAGGACTCTTTCAAATCAAACTATCAAGGCAATGAAAAACCAAAGGTATGTAGGGCTTAACTTGGTCAAAGAATTTGAGATGTAAAGCATGAAAGAGACATAAACCATCAACATTTATGCTAACATGTTGTTAAGCATTATAAACAAAGTATAACTTCTTGGTAACAATTTTTCTAATGAAAGAATAGTGCAAAAAATACTTGTTACTATATGTACCTAAAAAATATGAATCCAATATATCAACATTAGAAAGTCAAAAGACTTGTCAAATATCACCTTGGAAGAATTGGTAAATGCTTTACAGGCACAGGAATATAGAAGAATGATGAGACAAGAGAGACAAGAGGAGAGGAGTACAAGGTGCTTTTCATACAAAAGCACAAAATTCAAGAGGTGGCAAAGACACAAGAATAAGACACATGAAAGCTCCAACAAGCAATAAGATGAGACTTTCCCACCCTGTCCACACAGTAAAAAGACTAATCATCCATAAAAAAGATGTTAGTGGAGGTCTAACACAAGATGTTACAAGTGCTGTTAATTAGGACATATGGAGAAAATATGTAAGTCTCATCAGCAACAAGGAGAAGTTAAGATTCTTAGGAATAACTAAGAGAGGTGTGACACCCTTTACCCCGAAACACTTATTAATGTGTTATTAATGCAAAGAATAAATTGATGTGAAATTTGTGGAATAAAAGTGATATTTTTAAAGCTTTTCTTTCGTGCAGTAAAGGACATCACAATTATGACTCAACACATCATATAAACCTCATGAATAAAAAGAAACAATTTTGGCTTACGAGGCCATACAAACCCATCAAAAGATAACACCAAACCCAAACTTAATATAAAATGCCAAAACTAAATTGTAAATGAAAAGTATAAATCCAGCCCCGATGTCACGCTATTAGAACAACACAATCCCAAAAGAAATTAAGATACTAGAGTAAAAAAGGCAATTGCCTTAACTTCAAAATCACTCATCTAGATCTTGTTGGACGTTCTCTATACGCCAAAAGCACATAACAAAAACACAACAAAAGATAGGGAGTGAGATATATCTCACGTTATACTCAAAATGTAACAACAGAGACAGGTAGAACACACAACATTTAGATAATATACAATTCTCATAAAATAACTATAACATCAAAAAGATGCACATGTAAATGCAATGTTCCTTTATCTCTACTCCATATGCATGTGTGGTACCAGTACTATCGTCAGGAAGTAGCCTAGGACTACATGCTTAGGGTCGAACGAGCGTAACCCTTTGTGGTTACCTCCAACTAAGTACTCTCAATTAGCATGATGTCTCACGTGACTAGTCAAGGATGCTAAGCTTTGCACAGTATTTTTTGACACCATAGGATTAGCATGAGTCACTAGGTTTCCCCACCGAACAACGTCAATGTCATGATGCATGTCTCATATATATTATGCACATAATGTCTAACGGAGTTTTCTCTTTAAGTGACTGGGTACCATCATTGCCTCTCACAAGCTAGGTCCCACACAAATAAGATACCATCCGAGCACCATCTTCGCCCCTTATATGCTAGGTCACTCGTCACAATGATATCAAGTCAAATCATACATCTCATAGCATAATATCACATGTTAAACACATCATACATCTTATAGTGTAATACACAAGCCATGTTCATAGTTAGGGATGACAAAGTGTACTCGGACCTTATGGGGACCCGCAAAAATATCCGCAAATGGGTAGGATAAATACCCGCTTATTGGGAATAAGTCCAGGGGCAGGTATTTACCCTCAAATTTTAATGGGGATGGGTGGTGCGGGTATGGGTACTATAGTATCCACCTCGTCTCATACCCGTATATTATATATATAATAATTTAATTAAAATATCTTTTATATATATATATATATATATATATATATATACTTTATTAATTATTAATTTAATTAGTAAAACATAGTATTAATTATTGAAGACATGAATTAATTATATGCTAATAATTTAATTATTTGTGTTTAATAAATTGTTTGAAACCATTATATTATTTGCTATATTTGTGGCATATACAACTTTCAACTTTGGGTGTGCTTGTGCGTAATTTTGGGTGTCCATATACTAATTGTCCATATCTGTAACTATTTATTATAGGCAACATAATTATACGATAATTAGAGTCAACGTCCTGTTTTTGGGCCAATCTTGGAGAGTACCAATACATGATGTCCAAGTTTCTAATAATTATGTTAAAGAATTAGAACATTACATTTAAGAATGATTATGTTTGATGATTATGTTTCTAATGTTGTTGGGTTATAACTTATGTTTGAATGATTTAAGGTTATGTTTGGATAATTTTAATGTTATGTTTGGATGATTTAATGTTATGTTTGAATGCTTTTAATGTTATATTTAGATGATTTAAGGTTATGTTTGAATGATATAAGAGTGAATTTTTAACTTAGTTGTCACATTTTTTAATTAACATATTTTTATTAATTTATTGATTTTACACACAAGTAAAGTGCAGATAGTGGGTGGGTATGGGTATATAGGTATCTAGCGGGTACGGAAATGAGGATTAAAGTTGTTATCCACATGGGTATGGGAGTGGGTACGGGTATTTTTATAAACGCAAGTATGGGGAGGAGTACTATAATACCCTACCTAAACCCTACCTATTATCATCCCTATTCATAGCCAAACACTCAAGCATAATATCACAAGTCACAATCATAACATAAGTAAAGCAACATTTATAATTCATATTCACTTCCCTTATCCTATATCATATTCCTTTCCCTAAATAGTCTAATTATTAGTTTCTCAATTCAATTTTTGATTGCATAAGCTAGTCTAGCTACTTTTGTACTCCAACATTTGCACACTTCACTAAAAGGAACTCACACGGGCATGCTTAATAGAGCACAGGTGTTGTAACATCCCGGGCACTAACAAGGGTAGAGAATGATTGCCGGTACAAAGAGATGAAGCATGGACAAGGAGCAACTCCTGGCAAGCTTCTAATGAGAGGGGCATATGAATAAATAGAATACACACCGAAATGAAAGGAATCTAGAGGCTGTGTAGGTATGGGATTGTACAGTTGAGATAGCTTAAAGGAATTAATAATACTACTTACACCAACAAGATGCATCTACTTTTTGGTAGCCTATCACTTAAGAACTTCATAGTTAAGCATGCTTGACTTGGAGCAATTTTGGGATGGGTGACTTCTTGGGAAGTTTCCCAGGAGCATGTGAGTGAGGACAAAACACACTGAAAAGTCTTGTGTTGGTTTGTGGGAACAATCTTCAATCCTAAAAGCGACTAGGCG